>SKCR01012885.1:0-159580 GCA_019454045.1 Zanthoxylum bungeanum
AAAATAAGAAACCTATTACTTTAATTAATATTGTAATTTATTATTTTTTAAATTAAAATGAAAAACTATTAAATAAAAAACCTATTACAATAAAAAAATATTAATCTTTCATTAAAATGAAAAATATATGTGGCATATAATCTCTATAATTAATTTTTTTTATTAATTTATAAATTTCAAATAATAAATAATTATAATAAGAAACATATTATAATATAAAAATAAAATCTCATATTTATTATTAAATTATAAAATTTAAATATATTTAAAATAATTTTTTTTATTTTAAATTGTAAAATTAAAATAAGAAACTTATTATAATATAAAAACATAATTTTCTCTTAAAATAAGAAACATATTAATTTAATTAATTAATATTGTAAATTAGTTGATTATTGATTGTTATTTTTCTCTTAAAATTATTATTATTATTAATTTAATTAATTATTTTTCTCTTAAAATTAATTTAATTAATTTTTTGGTTCCAGATCCATTGTTGATTGTTGTTTGTATTTTTATAAGTTTTTTCCATTATCTTTTATTATTTGTTGTGCTCAATGATGGAGACTCTAATTATTAGTTCTTGCAATTTTAATTTGGAGTATAATTTATTTCTATAAGACTATTAATTATTGCAAAGTGAATCTGGATTGATTAAGATTTGAAGTTAAATAAGAAAATTTAAGCTTAATTTGAATAAATGACATTAAATTTCATTGGAATTCATCCGAAAGAAAATTAAGTATTTTAAAAGTTATTTATAGCTATGGTTTAAATGAGAGATAAAGAGGATAGATAAATTGTAATGTGAATAAAAAATATTATTTGACAATTGTGGGATAAACGAACATGATATATATATATATATATATAAAAACCAAATTTTCTCATTTAAATTATAAAATTGATGAGATTTGAAATATTTACAAGATCAATATATAAAATAACATCATGTTTCTTTTACAATATGAAATTATAGTTAAAAATATGTTGGACCCGCACAAAATGCGAACCTGTGCTAATAATAAATAAAATAATATTCACTTTACAAAATTTTTTAACACTAAACGCAAATTGTTCTATCAAAAACATATCAAGCATTTTTCATTCCTGGAAAATACTTCAACAAAACAAAAACAATACCAAACCTATCCAAAGTTTTCCCAATTAATATTGCGTGTTTTTTTGATTTCTATCTGACCACCTCTCTTCAGGACTCTTAAACTGAATTGAACTATTAGGGCTTATATTCAACATATGTGTGGCAGTATTAAGAGCCTCAACCCATAAGGATTTTGGAAGACTAGATGAGAATAATAAGCATCTTACCTTTTTCTAACAAAGTCTTATTCATTCATTCTGCAATTCCATTTTATTGTGTAGTATTTCTTACTATCTTATGTCTCAAAACCCCCTCACTTCTACAGTATTGATCAAACTCAATATTACAGAATTCTAAGTCATTATCAGTTCTTAAGACTTTCACCATTTTACTGCTTTGATTTTCTGCCAGTACTATCTAGTCTCTAAACTTTATTAGTGCTTCATTTTTTATTTTAAGTAAGAAGGTCCACAGAGGAAGAATTTATTACTACAATGTGTTTGAACCTTAGCCGGCCCCCATAGATCACAATATAGGTACTCTAGAAAGCCTTTGACAAATGGGTTCATTTTGGGAAGCTTTGTCTGTGTTGTTTTCCCATCACACAGATTTCAGATAAGTTTAGTGGCTTTATCTGTTCATTTCCAAGTAACCCTTGCTTGTTTAGTACCTGCATGCCTTTCTGGCCAATGTGGCCAAGCCTCAAGTGCCATACATTAGTCATATCATAATTAGAGACCAGGGCAGAGATAGGTTTTTCAGATAATATATGATGTCCATTAAAAACATACAACCCATTTTTCTTAACTCCATTTAATTCCCCTTAGTATATACATGTTCCCTGGTGAGCTTTATAGATGAAACCTAATTCATCTAGTGAACCTACAGATATCAGGTTTCTTTTCAATTATAGCACATATCTTACATCAGTTAAGATCCTAATTTTCCCATCATGTAGTTTAAGTGTAATGTCTCATACCCCATGTATTCTACATGTGTTATCATTTCCCATATAGAATGTCTGTTGGTCTGAGTTCTTAAAGTTAGTGAACCAGTCTCTACATGGACTCATATGGAAGGAACATCCAGAGTCTAGAATCCAATCTCTATTTATATTGTCACTAGAAACTATCAATGCCTCATATAAACATATTGAGTCTTTTTAAGCAGCCACTGTGGCACTACCTTCATTGTTCTATTCTTTAAGGAATTTATAACATTTTTTCTTGATGTGTCTCTCATTACCATAAAAGTAACATTTCTTTCCACAATTTTTATTTTTACTCTTTTTGTTATTTTTCTTCCCCTTGAACTCTTGATTGTTTGGTGGATTTTTTCCCTTAAAAAGGAGATTAAATCCACCTCTTTTGCTCACTTTGAGTTCTAGTTCTCTAGCTTTTATCCTAGAGATTACTAAGTCCAGTCTATGGACAATACCAGTATATTGCAGGGCATTTTAACCACACTATACTCTTTAGATAATGAGTTTAGAAGGATCATTACTTCACTAGAGTCACTTAGGTCCTGGTCGATCCCTTAAATATTTGTGTCATCTTATTGAATTCATCAAGATTATCATCCATAGATTTACTGGTATCCATTTTGTAATTAAACAAATTTCCCTTCAAGAAAATAAGGTTGGGGGCAGAAACAACATAGTATAAGGATTCGAGTTTACCTCAAAGTTTAATGGCAGTGTCCATGCCATCGACTTTTTCGTATGACACAGTCAGCAAGATGCAGAAAAATCAAGTTGTAGGCTTCTTCCAATATTTCAGTGTTGGCTTCACTTCAATCTTGGGCCATTTTTTTGGATATGGCTCCAAGGCTAAAGTCACCTTATGATGTGAAAAAAGACTTTAATTTTCTTCTTCTATGTGTAGAAATCCCCCTTACCATCAAAGACTCCAACTTCAAGCTTTATTGTTGACATCTCGGCTCCCCCAAAATATAGTTCTTCTTCAATTCTTAGAGATAATCCCTAGTGTACTTCTCTGATAAACCAAGCTCTGATACCACTGTTGGGTCTCTAGCTTTTATACCCAACAGTTAAAGATATGCTCAACCCCCCCTAAAATGCGGACCCCGTGCTAATAATAAATAAAATAAAATTCATTTTACATTTTTTTTAAAAAATTCTAAACGCAAATTGTTCTATCAAAAGCATATCAAGCATTTTTCATTCATGGAAAATACTTCAACAAAACAAAAACAATACCAAACACATCCAAAGTTTTCCCAATTAATATTGCGTGTTTTTTCTTTTAAAATTTTGAAATCACTTGTTTTAGTATATTTTAGTTTTAAAATTAAGAGATACAAAATAAATTTTAGAAAAACAAATGAAAAATTTCATAAGGGAAAACGACACTTAATTATTTTTTTTAAATTATCACCTTCATTTTTAGAAATATAAGTTTTAGTCCTTATAATTTTAAAACATATAAGCTTCAATCTTTGTCATTAGATAACTTTTATTATATTTGAGCAATTTTAGAGTATTCAATTTATTTAAAACTCATTGAATGATAAATGACTTAAAATTAATGAAAATATTTAACGACATTAACTAAATATTGTATTTTTATAACTGAAATGATTAAACAATTTGTTAATCTTGAATGTCATTTTTAGTTTCTTTGAAAAGTTGGAAATTTCGCCATCAAATTATCTGATTCAAACATAAACAAAACATATAAAATCTCCGATTATCCCAAGATTAAGTCATTTTCCGGGTTGATAAAGATATCGTACCAAAGATATATGATCAACGGCTCGATTTGAAAGTAATGTACGAAAGCAAAGCTTGCTGTCACTATATTGCTTTTCAGATGTGGTCAAAGAAAAATTAGTTTGACCGGAATTAATAAAAGGGTTATGCTAACAAGTGCCCTAAGGGCACTTGTTAAGAACCCATAAAAGGAAAGTTTTGATATTATTTTTATGGGAAATATAAAAATTTGTCAAATCATTAATAACTTTTTTCTTTCTTCCATAAAAAATTTCCTTAAATGGATTCTTAACAAGTGCCCTTAGGGCACTTGTTAGCATTTCCCTTAATAAAATGATAAAACGATGAGAGTTTTGTCTTATTTACAAATAAAGCCCTTTTCTTCAACTTATGACAATTCTCTTTCAAATCATTTTCATTTTAATACCAAATTAATATAAATCCACAAGATTCCTTCAACAAGAAAACAATTGTCCAATTATTTTCTATTTAAACATCTTTTACTTCTTCTAAAAAATTTGTGTTTAGTTAAAAAAAATCTAAATTTATTAAATTTAATTTTATTACAATTTATGAGGTCAGAGATACTTAACATGAATAAAATTATAAAGACACTTATATTTTATTTTGATTAAAGAGATAATAATTTCAGATAAAACAAAATGATTTCAAAAGATTCATATAACCAACTATATTTATTGGAAAAAAAAAAATACATTTTCTTAGTTGTTTGGTTGGTTGAATGAATGGAAAAAAGTTACCTATTAAGAAAAAACAAAGAAGATTAAATTATTAATAAATCTAAAGATTTGGGATGATAATTATGATACCAAATTATTATGCATGGTAAAAAAAGCCCGGATCCGGTCCGGCCCATTCGGACTTTGGCTCGGTCCAGGATCAAAAAAATATGGGCCGATCTTTAGAATTAGAGGCCTAGTTCGGGCTCGAGCCGAGCTGAACTCAAAAAGCCAACCTGACCCGGGCTTAAGGAATATATATATATGTGTAATGGATCGGATAAAGTTAGAGCCCTAGCCTGAGACGGCTCGGCCCGACCCTATCCAACATATTGCCATTCCTACAAATTATCATGCAGTGCACTTTATAGTTTGTAAAAGATATAATTTAATCATTATTGTTATTATTATTATTATTATTTTAATTTTGAGTTTCATTTTATCGATTAGTATTAAATGATTTGAATATCCAAAAAAAAAAAATCAAAATCAAGACCTAAAACTTATATTTTTAAAAATTATAAACGCTAAAGGTTATATTTATTAAATCAAAAGGATTAAAAATGTGATTTTGTTAATTTGTAGAATAGTTGAGTGTATTTTTCCGTAATTAATTTATAGGGGAGATATTATCTTATCCATTTGAAGATTTATCTCTGAAAATACTAAAAAACCGTAAATAAATCCAATTTTAAAAATTTCAGTCAAAATAGTAATTTACATATAAAAAAAAAATTAATTAATGTATTAATTTACTTTTAAGTGGAAAATAAAATTTATTAAAAATTTTAGATATATTACATAAACCAATTTTCGGCGGTAAAAAAAAAAAATGATAATATCTCTCATGAATACTGAAAAGACTGGCGACGGTACTGCATCTGCATGTCTGAGTGAGTGCGTGTGCAAGCCAAGCAAGCTTCATCATCAAAATCTAATGGATTACGAAAGAATCGAAAAGCCACAGGTGCGTGCTTTATATTTGCTTGCTTTTGCTCCTCTTCTTTTTAAAATTCATTGATCTGTCTCGCTTTTAAAAACGCTGCGTTTAGGGTGTACATGGCGGTGGATTTTCTCCAGGAAAGTTGAGGAGTATGCTTTTGGGTGTTGAAAAGAAGAGAAAAGATGATGAAGAGTTTGATTCCAGATCTCATCTCACTGATCTCCATGATTCTTCAGGTACATTTTTCCTTTATTTAATTTAATTTATTTGTTCATATTTTAATACATTGTGTTATTTAAAAGTAAGTAGAGTTGTTGTTAATTTTGGATTTACAGGTGGTAACAATTTTGATAATTGCAAAGATGTAGATGTTGTTGTGAGTGTTCTTCCTGAATGCTCAACTTCATCTGCATCTACATCTGATTCATTGGCTGCACAGATGCGAATGAATTCGAGAATCCGGTCTCAACAAGACCTTCTCTGTTTAGACTATGATATTGCCACGGCCCATGATCATGTCAATATGTCTTTGCCTATGTTTGAGTTTAATCAGAAGGCAGAGCGGGGAACTCAGAGAGTGCCCCTTGCTCCGTTTTCTAAACCAGCTCCTTCCAAATGGGATGATGCCCAGAAGTGGATTGCTAGTCCTACTTCTAACAGGCCTAGGACTGGAAGCCACACTCATGGGGCAGGAGCTCGTAAACTTGGTGGTATGAGTCGACAATCGTCCACCAAGTTTCTTCTTGAAGTTCCTCCAGATCAAACTGTTGCTTCTGAAGAACCGGATACTAAGCGGATGGATACAAGTCAAGCTAACAAGTTTGTTAGTTGGGAGGAGGATTCTTACCCTGTTGCAGATTCGTATACCAAACCTGTGCTTATGATTGAGAATTCTGTTGCAGAGTCAGCTAGTAAGTATATCAAGCTTGGTTCAGCTTGTTTTGTTTGGAATTGAAGTACTTTTTTTGTTTATAATGACATGTTGCATTTTACCCAATTTTTCGATTTACGTGATTATGACATATTCTTGGATTATTTTTGACTTATGCTGCTTGAATTGTATTTGCTTGAATTGTATTTATCTTTTTCTGATATATCACAATTTTCTTTAAAAAACGTCATTACCCATGTCTAATTGGAGAAAGTTTTGGGTGGCATTGACACCACTACGTCATCACCCCGCCATTTAATTAGATGCCACTATATATACATTTATTACTAAATTTAAAATAATCATAAATACAATATGATATGTGGTGGCATGTAATTGGATAGTGGGAGTGATGACGTGGTCTTGTCAACACCACCTAAGACTTTCCCGACTAATTGCAAATGACCATATGCCATTATGTCTTCGTGAAAGTTGGACAACATGTCTAGATGGTGTTGTTGTATTTTATTTTTTCTATAAGTTCTTGACTATTGACGTCGTCTATCATTTTAATTGCATGAATGGCTAAAAATCTTATAGATTCGCTGAGATTCTGGCTAAAAACATTGATGCTCTCCTAACCAGTTACTGCCAGCTTCATCATTTAGATCTTTTATGAATATCATTTTGTGTCAAAGAGCAGATCATTGATTTGAAATGTAAACGAATTTGTTTTCCGGTTGTCTATACAAACAATAATTCTAGGGGGACATTTTTTAGTGACATTCTAGTGACATTCATGTTTCAAACAGTTGTACATTCTAGTCTCTCTCCAAAATGTACAACTGCTTGAAGCAGGAATGTCACTAAAAAATGTCCCCCTAGAAATGTCCAAGTATGTAGAACTAGGTCAAACATTTGTGTCATACTTCTCAAAACAAAGCAAATTTTGTGCATAATATAACATGACAAGTTTAAAAGTTACTAAATATTAATATTTCTGCTTTCTTGTAGTTAGTCTTAGCCGGCATGATTCCTCGATAACTATACGGAGTGAAGCTACTTTCATACCGCCTCCTTCAACTGCTAGATCTGTATCAATGAGAGATATGGGTACGGAAATGACTCCTATTGCTAGCCAAGAACCTTCCAGAACTGGAACTCCTGTCACAGCAACAACACCAATTCGCAGCCCATCCTCATCTAGGCCATCGACTCCTGCTAGAACTGCACCAGGTCCTTCTCCCACAATTCCACACAATGATCATGTGGATCTGAACCAAGAATTGTCTGAAAAGGAGCTGCAAATGAAAACTAGGAGAGAAATTATGGCTCTTGGTACCCAGCTTGGTAAAATGAACATTGCTGCCTGGGCTAGCAAAGACGAAGAGGAAAAGGATGCATCCAATACGCTCAAAACTGTAGCAGCAGAACAACCAGCTAAAAATGTCATTGAAATACGTGCAGCTTCATGGGAGGAGGCAGAGAAAGCCAAGTATATGGCCAGGTGTGTTCTCAAACCCCTTTTTCTGAGGCCCTTTTTTATCGTTTAAGGAACTTTAGTATTGATCCTTAAGGTGTAATTACTATATATATGGCCTGAAGTGTGGTGGCATAACTGCAATTAATTAGGTTCAAACGTGAAGAGATGAAAATTCAGGCATGGGAGAACCTTCAAAAAGCAAAAACAGAAGCTGATATGAGAAAAATTGAGGTAAGTATGTTCTGTTGCTATGGAAGTCTTGCTTCTTGCTTCTTGCTGCTCTCTCTCTCTCTCTCTATGTGTATATTCTTCTAATTACTTGAAAAATAATAATATAAACCGGAAATTAGGAAACAAACAAATTATATCATTATGGCATGAACATTGCTGCTTTTGAAAACCCCCATCCCCACACCCCACACCCCACACCCCCCACCTCCAACAAAAAAAAAAAAAAAAAATAGTGCCCCCATCCCAATCGATACACAGACAAATACGCCCACAGACAGGCAAGGAAGGCATGCAAAGGAAGGCATGCAAACACCCATATTCCTATGGTAGATCGAGCATTATGATCTGGTATGCGAATGAATGAGAAATTAAAAATTAGTATTAATATAGGAACTTTGATAGAGTGCAAAGAACACAAGCTGATGATGGCTTCTGAGAGCATCAAAGATTCAAAGTTATCCTTGATTGAATTTGACTACGGAGGTACTCTCCTTTTTGGCATTAGTAGCTGTTATTTCTCAATATCTAATTACTCATTGCATCAAATGATTTTTTTTTTGAACCGCAAGACTCTTTATTTGTAAATTCAAATATTAGCCACATATATATTAAGAAGGATGACCTGAAGCTGTAAAACTTATGGAAAAGATAACAACAAAAGTTCGTTCATATGAGAAGGTATCACAACTACATTTAAGCTCAGAGACATGTCCCTGCCAAATGGTGTGACGTTAAACTATTGAATCAGTAGTTTCAAATTCTTCCAATAATGATGTGAAATGTGATCTTTACTGTTATTTGTGGGTGCTTATGTATTGCTGACTTGCTGTTCTAAACACAAATTGCCAAACTGGTATTCTGGTACATGTCTTAAACCAGCAGATTAGGCAACACTGCAATAACTACTTTCACACTCTATTTTTGTTTGATCCTTGTATCTGGCATCTCACAGTCAGTAGCTATGGATTACGATGTTTAGGTACTTCTGTTTATGTCATGTATGCCAGATGATAATGTGTCTTTAGAGACGAGGTCATTACTCGAGAGTTCTGGCATATCACTCCATTCCCTTGGCCAGTTTCTGTTGCTTAACTATGCAAAATGTCAATGAATTTGATGTTGTTCAAACATGAATATTTTGGTTTCCAGGTAGAGGTTGAAAGGATAAGGGGGAGAGCCCATGATAGACTTATGAACAAATTGGCAGCTACAAGACATAAGGCTGAAGAGAAGCGAGCCGCGGCCGAAGCCAAGAGAACCCGGCAAGCAGCAAAAACCGAGCAGCAAGCAGAGTATATTCGAAGAACTGGGCGCATCCCTTCCTCGTTTAACTGCTGGGGTTGGTGCTCTGGATATCCAATTAGTTTATTCTCAGTTTGACTTCTGTCAAATCTATATATATTTTTTTTGGGTTACTAATCATATATTTCTTCTTGTGTATTATGTGTGCTTAATCGTGTATCCTCTGCTTTTAAATACATGTTTTGTATGTAAAATCTAAGATTTTTAATTTACATGTAATAGTTACACACCCTCTAGTGAGAAGCTAAATAGAGCATTTTGTTGCATGTCTTATAGTTCCCCCATTTCCCCTGCCTCCTCTCCATTCATCATTATGATATTACTATTTTCTTGTTATATAATAATTTATTATTATTATTATTATTATAAAAATTCAAGGATTTATTATAAGAAAACAATGAAAATAACTAAAAGTTGTTTTCTTATTTTCTTTGTTAAAAATAGATAATAAATTTTGTATTTTCAAAATTATTTTTTAAGATTCATTATCAAACACGTATTTTGTGTTTCTAAATTCAAAAAACAGAAAAATAAAAATAAAAAACGATACTGAACGGAGCATAAAATTCTTTATTATAAGAGAACGCCATAATCAATTGGCAGTTCTATCATTTTGCACCCGTCCCATCCCAAAAGTATCTGCGTACATTGCAAGTGGCTTGTGGAATAAGCAAATATTGGACTAGTTGTATGATAAATAAATGTTTTTATTTTAGGACTGGGAACCAGAATCTAAACAAAAGTCCGGCCATCAAATCTAGGCCATTAAGTGACTCAATGACCTTAATTGCATATTTGAATTTCTCACACCGTTGTTTAAATTTGAGTTTCAAATACCAATCAAAATTAATACGTATTATAACAAAAAAAAAATTAAAAAAATCTCTCTTTTATTAATAAAGTAATACTAACACTGTAACACATCACAATCATCTCATCTCAGCACAGCACAACATAACTCAAATAAGTTATATAACCAAAGTCCAAAATAACTCAAAAGCCTTGGTCTATGTTTGAAATGATAGAAATATATTATTTAAAATGAAATATAATCTAATAAAATCGAATGTAATGAAATAGAATATAATGTAAAGAAAAAAAAATATAATCCAATTGAATATAATGAAATAAAATAGAAATTAATATATTAACATAGCTTCCCTTTTTAACTTCAAAGTCTTTTTTTTTTCCTTTTTCTTTTGAATACCCGGCGTAAATTTTATTTGATCCAAATTTAAACCGAATAAATAAATCTCGACGGCCACAGCATTGAAGTTTCATAAATAATCAACTCAAACACGCATGCGCTCTCTTTCCTTTCTTCTTGTTTATTCGTGGCGGCTGTTGCCTTTCAATCGTAGATTCTTTGATTTGATTTCAATTTGGATATTGATTCAAGTTTCATTTTAGGGTTATTGGGCTTCCTTTAGAATTATTAATTCAATCTGAAATTGTCGAGAAACGAACACGCCAGCGCCATGGTCGCGGCAGCAGCTCAACAACAGCAAGCATCGACAACATCAACAACAGCTGAAGAAGAAGCCTTAAAGAGAAACACCGACTGCGTTTACTTTCTTGCTTCTCCTTTGACCTGCAAAAAGGTCCTTTTTTTTAGCCCCTATCTCTGTTTTTAGGGTTTTTTTTTAGGATCACAATTTGATCTTTATTATTAATAAAATGAATATGGGATGTTGTTCTATCTTTTAATTAGGGTTTTTAGATTCACTATTTATTTATTTATTTAAAGTATTTAATAATTTGATACTGCCTTTGCGATTTTAATTGAATTTCAATAAGATAGTGGATCTTGTTAGGGTTTCTTAGCAAAAATCGTAGGGTTATACAATTGGAGTTGCTTTATCTATGAATCTAGTGTAAATGTTTTGGGAAACACTGTCGCTGCATTGCTTCAGGAATCCCAATTGTGTTGTGTGGGTGTTGAAAATATAAACTTGTTTGGTTCGCATAGTGATCCCCATATGAACATTTCTTGCATGACACATGTTTATTAGTGTGTTTTGCTGAATGGCTTTTTGGAGGTTTTTCGATCTGTTTTTAGAAATTAATTAGTGAAGTTGATAAATTCTTTACATTTATAATTTGTTGTTTATGTACATATTAATTTACTTAGTTTATCAGTCACTGTTGTTGAGATGCTGATTGTTTAGTTAACTAGTTCCAATGGTTGTTGAATTGTGTAACTGATGCTTTTTCTCCCCACGTCAACAGGGGAGTGAATGCGATTATCGCCATAGTGAATATGCTAGGATTAACCCCAGGGATTGTTATTACTGGTTGAATGGTAATTGCTCGAATCCAAAGTGTGGATTTCGCCACCCGTAAGTTTCTACTTTCTACCATCATAAACATTTTTGTATTAAATTAAAATAAAATAGATTCCGGAAGTGAGTGGAATCTGATTGATTTGGAAACGCCTGGGCAATAAATTCAGTAGTTCTGTTGAATTATTTATATGGTTTTCATTTATCTCTGTTGCATCATTGACATGGAATTTGATTTCATCGTTTTCAGCCCCTTGATGGCCTGCTAGGAACCCAAACAACAGTCTCTACTGGATCTTCTTTTCCTTCATCACACTTAGCAGCTGCACCTACCCCAAACAATTCAAGTAAACAAGCAGTCCAATGTATTTTCTTCCAAAAGGGGCTTTGCCTAAAGGGTGACAGATGTGCTTTTTTGCATGGACCAAATACTACTTTTAACAAAGCCCCGCAGCCTACAGCAGCTGCCCCAGCTAATGAACCTCCAACTTTGAAGAAGGCTTCTGGTGTCCTTCAAAAGTGCACTCAAGATCAGAAGGCTCGACCAGCAGCAAATGTGCCAAAGGCAGTTGTAGTACCTCCTCAAGCTAATAAGCCTACTCATAATGCTGAAACTTCTTTACTACGAAATACTGTAGGCAATAAAAGAAACGCACCACCTCCACCTTTGAGCATAGATGATGAATTTCCTCGATATAAAGCTACAAATATTCCTCCTGTCATCAATGGTAACTCTTTGAGCCATTCTAGTCGTTTGCATCAGGCTCATGCACTGGATGGTCTAGGTTTCCCCCATGGTAAGGACACTGATGAATTTTTGAGGGAGTCTTCTCCTGGATTTGATGTTCTTGTTGATGATGAGCTCGGAGATTCTAATTATTACCATGATGAAGATCAATATGGTAGAACGAGAGGTCACGAAGGAAGGGACTTGAACACTGTGAATGAATATGATATTGATCGCTCTATTGATTACGACATGGACAGAGAAACATTTCGTGATCCACGAGGATTTGACTCGTATGACCATATGCAGGGGCAGCGTGCTTGGGAAAAGCACAGGGCTTCATCAGATAGAGTGTTAGTGGGCAGTTCATCTCACCAGGAAAGGAGTAGTTATTCGAAGGCTGAAACTAAGAATCAAATTGATGAATCAGATCTGAGATACCGTTTGTCAAAGCATAGAAGGGTTAATGGGTTGAGATCTGTCGTCAGTCCTGATTATGCCCCTGACAAACAAATTGAAGAGCAATCCCATCGTAGTTCTTCTCGAAGAGATTCGCACCATTTATCCTCCCAGGAGAGCTCCCTTAGTAGCCGCCTCCTTGGCAGAATAAAGCTTCCAAGGAGATCTCCTGTCAATGGTAGTGATTTACGGACAGAAAGGGAACTGGACGGGGGAAGGAATTATGGTTCTGTGTCACCTGGTAGGCTTCAGACGTCGCACCAGGGGAGACTTCATGACAGGATAAAAGGAAGGCTGAAGGATGATTCCAATAATGGAGTGGGAAACTTTGGGGGTCCGAGGATGAGAAGAGAGGTAATGGATGATAGAAATGCTGCTGATTTTACTGGTCCTAAAAGTCTTTCTGAGTTGAAAGGTGGAAAGAATGCAGAGAGAAAGGAGCAGCAATCTCTTCGAAAGAGGAAAAGCTTAGAGGATCATCATCAACCTGAAGGCGGCCTTTCATTTGACGGTCCAATGCCCCTTAGTGAGATTCTGAAAAGAAAAAGAGGCGCTGGAGCAGCAACAGCAGCTTCCACCGGAATATCTTCTGTCTATATGGGAGACAATAATGAAAAAGGAAGTCAGCAAAGCTGGGTTGCCGGCTCCAATAATACTGCAGCACAAATTGCTGTTTGCACTGTATCCAAGGAAGTAGCCAACAATAATGAAGCCAACACTGTCAAAGAAACAGGAGGCAAAAATGAAGTAACGCACGATCAGTCTTCTGAACTGCCAAATGATACTGAGATTGAGGCTGAAGATGAGATGATTGGAGAGGAAGGGATGGAAGATCATGACCTTGAAGTGGATGATCAGAGGGATGGAGAGTATGAATATGAGCAGGGTGATGAAGGCGATTATAATTATGAAGAAGGTGAAAATGCAGAGGCTGAAGAAGAATACTTAGACGATGAAGACGGAGATGACTTTGCTAAGAAGATTGGAGTCATGTTCTCTTGAAAAGTAAAAGTAGCTAGGGAACTTGGCTGTATTTTATTTTTGCTGTAATTGTGGGCAAGTTCATTCTGATCCAGCACATGCTCAGCTGGTTTATCTGTTATGGAGCAGCAAAGTATTTAAATTTTGCTCTTGTAATAATAGAAACCTTTTCATTGTATTTAAGACTAAATGGATCAGAATCTCTCTTGTGCTTGTTGCATTTTGCTCTGGAATTGGCCACCCCCAGTTCATTTTTTATCTGCTTAGTGCTTCACAACTCTAGACACAAAAAGATTAGATTTTGGTCTTGGTTGCTGATTCAGTCAGCTCTGTTTCTAAACATTTATGTTCCTTCCATATTGAAATGAAAATTAGTTCCATCTGTGCAAAATAATTCTGTTGTGCTATAAAAGCAAATCTTGAAAATGTGACCCCAAACACAGTTCAAACGGCTAGAAAGGTGAGGTTGATATCCAATTCCAGGGACTGTCTGTTGTAAATTCTTCAAATATTAGTAGTTTGGATGGAAGGATAGTATTTGAAAGAACATGCTTTAGTCTCCAAAGGGTGCCCTCAAATGCACCCTTCCATGTCTTTATAAGGGAGACATCTTGTTCATTTCAAGGATCCATTTTTCATCCAAAGATTAGAGTCTCATATTGTTCCTTGAGTATGAGAGAGTACCACCATCTTCCAAGTTCAAGATCTTGTTAAGGAGTGCCACTTGAACAAGAGGAATCCGGGTTATCCTGTGAAAACATTAGCCACAAAAGCCGTAGAGCACCGAGACAGGGCTGATAAGTTCTTAAAGACAGAGAATCTTCTCGATCTGGACCACTGCATTCGTCATTCTAATAAAGTTTTTCTTATTTTCAAGTTTTAGGGCTTTCTAGGGTTTTGCATTTGAGTTTCTGGATTTGATTGATAAAACATGTTAATTTGTTGTTTAATGACACTAATCGCCAACACTGTCAGCATAGAAGTTGCATTATGTTCGAAAGTCCTATACTTCAAGGTGAGTTTGATTTTCATATGCTCTGGTTTCTGATTTTACTACGAGGGGTCAGATACAAAATCTTAATGATCTATAAGAACTAGTAACTGTAAGAAGGAAAAAGAAATATTTATAACTTTCTTACTCAAATCTTGTGAAATAATAGTTTGTATCTGTAATTCTTGATGCAGGACCTCTTGGACTTACTCCATAGAATAACTATAGCAGCTTGGTGATTTTTGGTTGGAAAAGTTAGATTTGAAGCTCAAGTTATAATCTGTACTGTCAAAAGGCGGTTGGCAGGATAATACGTTTTGGTAATTCAATCTGTCCAAGCGATGCATCGTTGCTTTTGACCAATACAAATGACGCCTTTACACAATGCAAAAGCTTTTAAGTTTTTCTGGATTGTTGCAATATGCCTTTCTTCTGTTTGCAATTTATAATCATTAAAATGTATGGCAGTGTGTTCTTTTATTTTGGGATAGTAATCACAAAACATATAATCATGTTAATTACTTCAGTTGCTAGAGGATGAGTCTTGGTGTAACGGTAAGGTTATTACATTTTATCTTGAAGGTCAGATTCGAGTAGCGGAAACGTCTATGCAAAAAAACAAGAGGATAAAGCTGTGTACATATTGAATCCTCCCTAGAACTCGTAGTGTGGGAATTCTCGTGCTTGGACCATCATTTTTTAATTAGTTAGTTGCTAATAGATAAAAGCAACTTCTTCATTGCATTGATTTTTTTTCTGCATCCATCTTGTTATGTTTGTTCTTGTATTACATCTGCAGTAAGCTCCTGAATTATGCTGGCTTTCTATGATCAAGCAGTTATGTGCGAGTTCCCAGCTATGTGTGTGTTGTTAAATTATCATCATTTTCAGACAACCGAACTTGGTGATTACTATAATGTAGGGTTATTTACATTTTACGGAAAATGACACCTATTATCATAATAATATTTTAATCCCTGGTTCCTTGCAGTTTTAGTACCTAATGTTAATATATATATATATTTTAATTAATTGAGTTCACTAGCAGCCACAAAGGGCGAAAGAAAGTCGGATGAAAGTGAAAGCTCGAGACCAAGGATTCTTATAGGCTTATAGTCACTTTCCATTTAATCATGAATCAGGCTTTTAACACTAATCAGATGAAAAAAACTTAGGGGTGAGCAAAATCGGTTTCGGTTTCGGTTCCATGCCGGTTCCGGTTCCGCATGGAACCGGAACCTACCCAGAAAAATTCGGTTCCGCACTAAGTGGAACCGGAACCTACCCAATTAAACAGGGTACCCTATTATTCGGTTCCAATCTGGTTTCGGTCCGGTTCCGAATTACCCTATTTTAAAATATTTAATGAAAACTACATTCCAATACGAGTCCGTAGGAAAAAATGGGGACCATATAATAATTTTTTTAAGTACTATGGTAATTTCTGTATACAATGCTTTTACAGAAAATGAAGAGCAGAAGCAAGAGGCATGGCAGAGCTTCTGCCAATTTAATTTGCCACCTATTGATGCTCAGTCCATGATCAAATTTAGCACTTCACAGTAGATTGCAGGTGGTACTGAGGGTAGCTGATTGCAACAGCAGGAGTCAGTTCTTCTTAGTCTTGTGGAGAAAAATTTAGAATTTCATTATCATGTAATTCTGTCTTTCTCATGATTATATTCTGAGTGACAATGTTGAAATAATGTGGTCAATTTGATCATGTTTCCCCCTCTTTAATTTATAGGCCCAAACTTAAAAACTTTAAAAACTTCGTTATTCGAAAGCAGAACAAGGAGCTATTAATTTGCCAACAAAATATTTCCGCAGTCTCAATGAGGCGCTTCTAGCAACAAATAAGACCCAGATTTGAAGAGCCCGGGACCTTATCTGAAGTTGAACTTTGTGCTCTCTAGAAGAAACAAGCACAAGCAGGTCCATAAAACACCAAATGCTTGGCTGTGGCATCTTATTCCTACAATTATCTCATAATCACCTTCTTAGTATTTGATTTCACGGTTACAAGCACATGATATCAGCAGAAATAATGTGGTCAAGTTGATGTGAAACCGGTTCCATGGTCCGGTTCCGGTTCCGATCATTTTGGAACCGGAACCTACCCGGATAGAATCGGTTCCTTTATTTTTGGAACCGGAATCTACCCGATTACAATCGGTTCCGGTTCCAAACCCGGAAAATCGGTCCGGTTCCAACCGGTTCCGGGTAGATCCGGAACCGTTGCTCACCCCTAAAAAGACTTAATAATATAAACTGAAGCTTATATTTTCAATATTGTAGAGACTAAAATATCGTTATAACAATCTTCAAAGTCGTTACGTGTCATTTTCCCTACATTTTAGTACTAAACTTATGGCTAAAGTAATAATTGAATATTGCAAATTTTAAAATATTATAATTCACTGCTAAATTTATGGGAAAATAATATTTTACTACTAAAATTATACATAATCTAATATTTTATTATTTTTCTTTAGTTAATTTAATTGACTATAGTGATAAATGTAATGATCAACTAATAGTCTAATAAGATTTTGACGGAAAGTAGTAAAATATTATTTTATCATAAGTTTAGTAGTAAAATATGTTGGGGTTGGTGCTTGGAGCACCAATCCGGATCGTATTTATGTCCGATTCATGAATACGAGCAATATTTTTTTCCCCCCATAATATTACTTATTATGGTTGCACCTCTTGTTTTTATTATATATATATTCGATTTAATTTATTAGATTGAAACTAAATTATGTTTAGTGATATATAAATATTAGACAAAGACCCGATAATATATAATGTAGTGCACAATTATAACGTAGCTTGTAATTGACATTGGGAAGTGTCGCTACTAGAAATATATTATCAAGTTAAGTTCCTGGTCAAGATTTACTGACACGGGTATACTTCGAAAGTAAGTTCCGACTTTTATTTAGAAGATTGCTAATAGATACGTCGACATAATTATACCTATAGAGATTTGATGTTTATATCTATATCTCTGGGGTAATCCGGATACTTGTGACGGAGGGATTATACGTATACAATGACCTCGACCTGTATGATTTAGGAGTTCATCTGTGGTCGTCATAATTTACGGGTGGATGAATTATGGACACGAAATTTGATTTCGTGATGGATATACCTGAATCTAGAGAGTCTCACTAATGAAATATACTTGTAGACTTCAATGAATAATACTGATTATTTATAACTAGTTTAACGGTTAAACGAAAAATACATGTAATCCGGACCTAATCGTTATTTTCGAATTAATGTGTAATTGTATTTAATATTTGATATTATTAAATAAACATTAATTAAGTATCAAATTGTGATATTTGACATATATATCATTTAATTATATGTATATTATATTTAATGTAAATATAATACATATATTAGGATATTTGCATTTAATTATTTAATTATTTAAATGTTAAGTAATTAAATTAATTAAATTACAAAATATCTTTTACATGATTTCTTTTAGAAAATGGCATGTTTTAATTGGTTCACTTGTAAGCTTACTAATAAAGGTTATCATTATGAATAAGTAAACTTGGACAAATGAAATTAAGACAAAAAAGTAAATATTAGATATTTATTTTTTACCATTTTCGGCCAAATGAAAACATGGGATATAAATTATTTTTGTTTCATTTTTCATATACAGCACAAGGTTTCTAAAAATTTACTAAGGAAAGATTGAGAGAAAAGGTGAAGAACCTAAAGGAAAAGCTTGAAACTTGGAGTTTTAGTAAGTTATTTCCAATTTTCTTCAATTAAGAAATTGTTTCTTCAAAACTATACTTCAACTTGTGTAGCTTATAATTTTCTCTAATCTTTAATTATGTGAACTATTATGATTGAAAACTTGTTGGAGGTGTTTTACATGTATGATTAATTAATAAGCTTATTAGGAGTAATTAAGCTTATTTGATCAATTAGTAATCAAAGTTGCCTTTCTAGAGTTGGTTAATCATTCATAAATAACCTAGAATTATTCTTAAGTTATTTCAAGTGGTGAGACTTGTTTGGTGAATCAAAGAATTGGATTAAAATATTAAATTTGTTTAATTTGGTTTATTTGTCAATTTGTGGAAATTGTAAAATTAGGGTTCCCTTTCCAAATTTGGGAATTTTCATATATGTGGTTTAATTTGATGTATATATGATGTATATTAAATTTGGATTGATTGGATTTGATCTTGACATGTTTTGAACTAAAAAGGACCAAATTGTAAATCCTGGAAATTATTGGGGCTGTTCGGTAATTTCAGAAAAATTGTGAATTTTTATTGCAAATTATATTTTCATGTATTAGACATGTATAAATCATTTTGGGATTGATTTGAAATCAATTAAATATGTATTTGACATTTTAAGGACCAAAATGATCAAAATACCAAGTTGTGGGGCTAATTCAGTAATTAATGATAAATCTGATTTTTGAGATAAAAATTCAATTTTTATTTATTGATTAATTAGAATAAATTGGTTTATTTTAATTTCTCAAGAAAAATATTTATCGAAAATTGTTTCGGAGTGAAAAAAGTGAAAACGGTGAAAAATGGCACTACTAGATAACAGCTGCCCAAACAGTGAACTGGTCACTGTTCGGGCAGCCCATGAACTGTCCAAATATTTTTGGGACTGACCTGGGCAGTCCCCATGAGTATTGATCGGTCGGTTCGGTCGGAAACACGTTTTATGCTATTTTGTGGAAAAACATTTTCGTAAACGTTTCGCGGAATTTCTATATTATTTATGTCGTTATATGATATCGAATAAATATGTTTAGGTGAAATATGAATAAATTATTAATATTGGATATTGAATAATTTATTTGTAAGTTTAAAAGTTTTAAACTATGATTTCACCCGAACCGCGCTTCTTTCGCTGTGCGGTCCTGATAAAACCCAAACAAAATTGTATCAAAGCGAGTCTGATTCTGTACCCCTGATATGATTAGCCCTTTAAATTTGATATTTAATATAATCTTTACTTTTTACATGTATTTATTTATTCAATTTGATTAAGTAATGTGAATAACATATTTAGGAAAGTCTCTGTTAAATAAGGTTTTATAAAGTGACTAGTATTAGGAATACTTATTTTTTCGTCCGCCTTGTCAATACAGATGTAAATGTTTCTATGATGCTATAGCTGTAACGTACCAACTCTGTGCAGTTATGGTTGAAGATAGTTCATTTGCGTCGGTAGAACTTATATGATAAGAGACAAATTCAAGTGAAAGTTGAAATCCTAAATGTGCCAAAGCTGTCAGGACTACATCGGTAGCTTGAATTTGTTATTGACAAGTGAAGCCTTGATACGCCTCTTGTGAATGTCCCAAAGTTGTCACAACGAGAAACGGTTAGGACAAAATTAAAAATCACAGCGAGTGTAATTGACATTGAGTTGTCTACCAGTGAATATACCTAGGCGAGAACGTGCCAAAGCTGTGAGTCAAAGTATATTATGGGGTCCACTTCCCATTATGGAATTCGATTTAATTATTGAATTCTCATTTTCCGTTGGGGATTACGGTATTACGTATAGTAGTGGGAGGCACTGCTAGGTTAAAAATCCATAACTAATGCAGTGTGTAATATTATGATAATTATCGCTTATATATTTTCCTTATTATATTTTTAGATAGAATTAAACTTTTATCCACTGCATGCATATTTTATATATGTTTTCTGACTTCAATTATGGTTGCAGATTTCTAGAATAAGTTCTAGATTAGAATAGACTATGATATAATCATTCTAGACAGAATAGTTTCTTATGCAGTAAAGATTGACATAAATTGGTTCATGTCTCGAGATTCTTTACTGACATTAATAAAACCTCATTAGGTGTTTGTTTATCTGATAATGAGGTTCCTTGACTTTTGTGAAATTCAGAGGTCACATGTCAGACACTATTTGCTTTTCAATTATTTGCAAATGTTGTAAATAGTTGAAGGTAAATAATAAAAATAAAGAAAGAAGATACGTATAGTTGTGTATAGAAAATATCAATTTTCACAATACGACAATTGTGGATATTGGATATCAGATCTCCCGTCTAGTTATTGAAAATATTATTGAGTGGTTGTTTTGATATTTGATATCAGAACTTGCGACTAGGGGTGTTCAAGGGTCGGGTCAGGTTTTCGATTTTTTTGGACCTGATCGGGTCAGGTCATTCGGGTCATTTGACCCGAAACTCGAAATTTAAGCAGCTGACCCGCGCTGGTCGGGTTGCAACGGGTCTGGTAAAAAAAACCGATATATATATATATATATATATATTATATATATATATTATACAAATTTTACAAGATATGTGTGTAGTTGCAATGGTAAAGTCTTTGGTTAATAACTACTAAATCTCAGGTTCAATTCCAACTAACAATATTTTATTTTTAAAGAAAATAAAACAAAAGTTTCAGATTTAGGCATGCTGGGATTCAAACTTGGGGCCCTTTGATGACCAAGCAATTACTTTGCCATTCCAACTACAATTATTTCTTGTTAAAATTATATCATAAAAAATATATATTATAATTATATCGGGTCGGGTCAAACCCGACTTTTCTAACCTAAACCCGTGACCCAATCCGAAATTTCGGGTCGGGTCAAGTCGGGTCGAAATTTTACAAATATTTTTATTGGACCGACGTGGGTCGGGTCGGGTCGTGGGTTGACCCGACCCTATGAAAACCCCTACTTGCGACTATTGGATAGTTATCTGTTCTCTCTAAACAGTTGTAACATATTTTAAAATGACTAGTAGTGTCATTGACGAATAGATAAACATTATGAACAATATTCGGTTAAGTAAATAACTTAGAAAATTATTTTATGAGATTTCATCACTTAAGTATTAAATGCATATTCTATATGGTAAATGATGGTCTGATACCAGATCACACCACATATCCTTATCCATTTAATGAATATTGTATTCGGGAAGGTGATTAAATCTCATTTAACCAATGATTGCCATTGGACCGGAAAATTTATAAAACTGATACATTGGATGTATGTACTTTAATGAATTATAAATTGCTTAAGGTAGTTTTCTGTACTTTGTAACTTGGTCAATGAATCATCGTGACTTAGTTACGTGTTTCCGATGAAACACTGATAGAATATTTTGACTGGTTCAAAGATATACGATCTAAAGTTTTGAAAATTATATCGTGAGTATTTGAATTATTCAAAGATGTTTGATATGATCAAACATATGAATTTATGGTAATTATTTTTAAGATTATTGATTGAATATAATTCTTACTCGATATTATTCCTCTGCGATTCCATTGTTATTGGATTTGGTAAGTGATGATAATTGAATCTTATATATGATTTGATTCGGTTGATATTGAGTGTTACCGAATTAGTTTCAATACTCTTGGGGATATGCTCCAATAATACTAATTCAACATTTTAATTATTGTTCTATTAGTTTCTACAGTTACGTATATGATATGTACAAGTATAAAATTCGAATATTGAAATGTTTGAGATTTGAATATTTCTTTTGTATAATTGTTAAATAATCGAATGTACTTACGCCTTGGAGTTACAAGTAAAAGTTTATCATTTATTCTATTTAATTAAATATTATATTCTAATTGATAGAATGTCTTTTCTAGGATCTCGAGTAATAAAATTATTTTATTACTTAGCGTCTAACATCAGATTTTGACTATTATAGAAAAAGACTTGACTTACTGAAGTCAAACGTTAGAGTGATAAACTTTAAATGAACTACATAATTAATAAGATAAAAATACCCTTTAATTACTTCCATATAAGTTCAATAGGATATCAGAATCATTTGCAAAGTATTTGATACTTAATGGTTCTGTTGTTTTTATTGAAGAAATTTATCCTATAACTTATAGTGGGAACAATATTTGATATCGATTCTGGAAATTAGCATTAAACCATAGATCTAAGATTAGTCATAGCTTACTATGATTAAGTTAGGAACTTGATTGAGCTTACCTTATGAATCGTTCATCAAATGTGGAAATGGTTTACGCAGCAAAAGCACAGTGAGCTTATTAAAGGTTTGACCTTTATAGTATGACAGTGAGAAAAATTATACTCAACAATCTATTGTAGATTCTGAGGAAACTTGTATCTAGTCGCAGTGATTGAACAATTTAAGATCTGTTGGTTAATGATGATATTAAATTGTGTATTCTAGCTAAAGAATATAAAGTGACATTTTTTGAATGACGTCTTCGGATAAGAGATAAGTTGTGATTTCTTTGATTGAATAGTACATTCTTAAATGGCCCTAGAGTTTGTATTATGCTAAGATTACAATTTGGTATATTAGCTTATTGAGCTTATTGTAGACTCAGATGAGCTTTCTGTGAACGACCGGTAGTCTTTACTACTGTTGCGTTGTAGTACTGTGGTATTACGGGATGAACTTAACATAATATAAATTATGTTGGGGCACAAACATACTCATGGAACGACCTTGGAGATAATTGGTTAATTCCCCGAAATTCCGATATGAAACTGTATAATGTACCACTCCAGATATCCCATAGTATTTGGGCCATAACTTTCTCATACGAAATCCAATTTTTATGAATTTTATATCATCGGAAATCTAAGATCGAGACCTACAACTTTCGTGTTGAATAGTTTCCAAATTTGGTCAAGAAATTGGTCAAAAACGTAAGTCACAATTCGGATGAATAGTAATTTCGAACCCAAATAGAAGAATCTCAAACTTTTTCCAAAATTCCACATTTTTCTCCAACATTCCAAATATCAAATAAACCCTACTGTATAAAGAGTACACTATTCACCAAATCATAAAAAATAGAAAAAGAGAAAAAGAGAAGAAAAAAGAAACGTAGAAGAGAGAAAGAAGAAGAGAAATAAGAATGAGAGGAAGAAGAGGAAGAAGAAAAGAAGAAGAAGAAAGAAGAAGGAAAAGAAGGAAGATAAAGCAAAGTTGAGCATGGTATCCTTAAAAGATGAGAGAGTTCACAAGAAAAGAGGTAAGACCAACTTGACCCAAAATTTAATTTGTTGGATTTTGGAAGTTTGATGATAAAATAGAGATATTAGCATGCTAAGGGTTGTTTATTATTTGATTGATAAGTAAAGAAATTGGTTGTAGCATAAGTACCCAAGTTTGATAAATTCTAAGGGTTTAAGCTAAGAGTGAGAATGATATGATTAGTGAAGTGTTGAGGATGTTAACTTGAATTAAAATATGTGAAGTTAATGTATGATAATGTTTTGTGTATTGGTTTTTAGTATGGGAATGTTAAGGTTTAAATTTAGGTGAGTTAGAATTGAAGAAGAAAAAACAAAATCCTAGAAATCTGACTCACGTCACGACGCTAAAGGGCTGTGCGTCACGAAGCGCAAGGATAAAATGACAGCAAGTTTCTGGACGTTGTGCGTCGCGACGCGTGGCACAACGTGTTCCCAAAACAGTTCTAAACCATCCCAGTTCTACCTTAGCATGTTAGAGACTACCTTTAGGGTCTCGTATCAGTTCACATGCATACATTGCACCTTATTCCAAACATGATACACTAAGTAACAATATCACAGACTTGAATTGAAAAAGTTTAGCCTTGTTTCAAAACTCATCTCATGGTTTGTAATCTAACCAAGTTACCATTTATAGACCATTGCAGGAATAACATTTTCCTTCGACGAAGCGATATAACACTAGCTAGATTTCAATCTGTAAGTGGACACTCTTTCCTTAAATTGATTTTCATTTGATTATTTTTAATCTCAGACTTATTTTTACGCACCTAGGGCGTTAGTTGGTTTTATTACAGTTGGTTATGAAAAATTATATTTTTTTAAAAAAAATTTAGAAAAGAAATTTTAAAAGCTTGTGGTGAATGATTTTCGAGGCATGGGGGAAAAATCCACGTCAGTATGTAAATTGTACAGACATGGAATTGACGGACAACACATGTACACATACAGAGGACTGGGGGGACGGTGATACGTAATGCCCCTAGATCCTAATTTCAGAGCTTGGAGGGTAGCATAGATCCGCACCCCCAGTTCTAGTTTAGTGGCTTGAGGGAGGCGATACGCCCAAGACTACTAGTTTCAGGGACAGTAGTGGCATGTTTTGGGCGACGACGATACTTAACGCCCAAAGTCATGGATTCACACTTCTGGCTCTAGTTAGGCGTATGGGGGGACGGTGATGCGTAACTCCCTCATATGTCAATTTTTTCAAAGACTTATCAGTTTTCAGTTATCGATTTTTCAGAGAAAAAATTTTCAGAGATCAGATTTTAGAATTAGTTTTCAGAAAACAGACCTTTCAGAAATAGTTTTTAAAATGGATCTTTCAGATGCAAGTTTACAAAATCAGACTTTCCAAAACAGATTTCAGAAAGATAAAGTTTATAAAAGAGATTTCAGACAAGCTTGTTCATAAATGAGTTTTCATATAAAGTTATTTTTGAATTCTGGTTTAGAATCAAGTGTTTGTATAACTGTATTTTAGCTTTCGTCCACTCACTTATATCATATAACGGTCTAACCCCCTCATAGTTTCCTTATTTTGCAGGTATTCATGGAGGACGAGCTCGGAAGGATGTATATTGTTGCAATCACTAGGGTATGGAGTCCAACAGTTCAAGTCAGAAAAATGATTGTTCAGTCAGAGTCAAGTAAAAGTTATGTAGTAGTCGTGGGTTTTGAGATAGTCATTGTAAAAGTGTATTATTAAGTTTTCAGTTACAAATGTTAAGTTTGTATGATTAGTTTTTGATCTTGGGCTACGGTCCCACTCATGATATATATGATTAGAGAAAAGAGTATTAGTAATTGTTTATGGTTGGAGAGTCAGAGGCTCAGGGGAATAACACGGCATATTCCCTGCCGGTAGCATCTCCCGAATCGGGGATGATACAAAGATGGTATCAGAGCTTGGTCTAGGGAGTTAGTGACTGCTGTGGGCAGAGTGTTGGGGTCTTGTATACGCAGTATGTCCGGGATACTCGTATGTGAGGCACTACCTCTCCAGTATCTATTTCTCGAGTACGTTCTTAAGTTCCATAGACATGTTAGTAAGCTTTTCTAGATCATTCGAATAGTATTCCTTATGAGAACAATTAAACTCTAGATCTAAGTTAGGAATCTTCTTGATGTTATTCGGCCTATTACCAGAAGTACAAACGATGCTATGAGATCAGACAGTTAAAATATAAGAAAATGTACCCAAATGGTGGGAAAAGAAAGCTATAAGGAAAGTAAGGGAAGAAATAAGTATGTTTAAGAAACCAAAGTAAGAAGAAATAGAGATACAGAATCAGATCGATAAAGAAGTACCAAGACCTATAGTAGTAAAGAGAATAGAAAGAGCCCGAGTAAGTATTAAAGTGCCTAGTAGACGTAAGATTCCTTCCCTCCTCGGAAATTTCTTTCAAATAGATTTAAGAACCTCAAGTGCCTTATATAGACAGCGAACTCCTCAAGTAACGAGGAATAGACAGAAAGGTAAAAGGAGCAAGAGATCGAGACTAGCTTAGGGAGTTCCCAAAGACGAGAGATGCCAAAAAGGACCTAGAGAACTCCAGATCCCCAAACCCATACCCAGACCCAGGCCCACAAGCAGGCAAATAAAGGTCATAAATAGAAAATAATTAGTTATCTTATCTCAAGCAATCCGATGGAGACAAAACTGTAGGCACTGTATTTTTACATAAGACCCGATGATGAGCCTCATATGGAGGCACTACCTGATAAGTTGCAGAAGTTGTGGGAAACAGACGTCGGAATGAGAAATTCAATAAGAACCTTTTCAGATTCAATTCATTAGTTTAGCCTTGGGTTCGCTCGATTAATCTCTGTTTAACCGTCACGCCCAGGCCCACACACCACCAAACCACACTCCCAAGGCCACCAAATCCCATTCAAAAAGTACCCAACACATTAAACAAATGTTAAAATCCAAATAAATTACCGTCCTAATTTAAATAAATCACATGCCTAAATTAAATAAATCAAATCAAATCTCATTCCTAAAATAAATAAATCCCTTTCCTAAACTAAATAAATCACCTTCATAAATTGAATAGATCTTTTCCTTATAACACACTAATAAAAGATATCCCCCCATTATTGCATGATTTTTTCCTTCCCATGCAAGGAAAACCTTAGCCCATTCTTATAAAAAGGAGCACAAACCAAACCCTTCACCCCGGGGAGAGAACTCATTCACTCCCAAACATAAAAATAACCCTAAGGCTTTTGATTCATTCACGGCAATCTACAAGAGAATAACCCTAAGCTTTATGCCTCTACACCCTCTCTTCTCTCCTCTCGCAAAACAGCAGCCCTCAAATTACCGTAAAATAGTAGCCTAAAATTGCCCTCAAATTACAGCAAAACAGCAGCCCAAATCAGCCCAAAATTACAGTGAAACTTAACCTAAAAATACCCTCAAATTACCGCAAAACAGCAGCCCAAACCAGCCCCAAATTACCGCAAAACAGTAGCCTAAAACTGCCCCCAAATTACCTCAAAACATCAGCCCAAACCATCCCTAAATTACCGCAAAATAACAGCCCAAAACAGTCCTTGCACCACCAAGAAATTGCAGCCAAAATAGTCCATGCACCACCAAAAAATAGCCCCTGAAAATCCCCATGCAACCACCGCAAACTGCACCCTAAAAAATATATCCAAACCACCAAAAAATTACACAAACAGACCACCAAAAATAACCCCAAACAGACCCTTTAATCACCAAAAATAGTAACTAAAAAATAGCAGTGAAATCACCAAAAACAGTAAGCATAAATAGCAGCAAATCAGAGAAAACTGCAACCTGAAACAGCAAAACAACGCAAGGAAAATATTGAACCAGCGAACCAAAAAATTTACAGAGCATCAACCCTTCCGACGATGATGTAATGCACTTCCAAGAAGCGACTTAAAAGGTAAGACATGAGGGCACAATTTGTTTACTTTCGTTCATCTTTTTTCAGTTATTTATCATTATTTCTTCATGTGCATCTTGTTGGATCATGTATGTTACTGTTATTGGATGAATGATTTTGTGCTATCTCTCACGGTATATCGGATGGAAACCCAGACGTAAATTCCGTAGTCGAATCCGAATGGACGGTAGTGCAGTCTGTACTTGGGATACAACTCCACGTACTGCTTGAGAAACAGTATATATTTCGTTTTATTAAATCTTATGTTCATCTATTGTTCATTATTCCACCATTTGTTGGATAATATGACCCATAGCGTCACTATTTGCACAGATCATTGTGTTGTTGTAGCAAATTAACTATGTAATAAGGAAATTGCACTCTCATCATTTGTGATTAGATCACCATAGATATATAAATGAAGAGAGGTCCCTATGATTAGTTCCTGGATTGAGATGATATGAGACAGTATCAGTCCACGAAGGATTAATCATTAAATATCCCTAGCCGTAGTATTATCGAGACTGGACATCGATAATGCGGAATAGGCTAGTATTGCACTTGTGCGCGTTGTGAGGGCACAACGGCATAGTTCTCATATATATAAGTGTTGGAGACTTATGCAAGTGCGATAGGAGGTCGTGTTTCACCGATGATACGGGAAACAGCGTCGCTCTGGATAGACCCTTCGGAATCCCATTGGTATTTTGACTAGGTGTCTATGGGAGGCCGAAATCAAGGTAGGTGTGTATAGTCTTAACCTGAGACTTGCATCGCTAATACTTACGATAATCGATAAACTTTGGTTTTGGTGGTTGGGGGCTTTGACCGGTTCTGTGTTCACCACTTCTGGGTTTATCAGAGAGTCGTAGAGTATTGGGTGTGATGTCGAGACGGAAGTATCACTCCAGTCATAGTGGAGATGATGTCACGCAGGATACGGTATTAGTGCTCTTAAGTGATGCACATCCAATCGTGATATTATGACCAGGTCATGAATATCCGATTATAGAGACTAGTTGCCAGACATCCGATATGTGTTTCGGACGGGGTAGACACTTTTCCAGCCCCAGCCCTAGCACGTGACTATCCGATACTGGGCCGATACGCACAATACATTAGTATACTACGCTTGATATAGATCTTGATATTCTTAAAAGGATATGTCCGGAGAATTGGGATGACTTGGTGCTTTGCTAGGAGTTGACCTTGTCTCGTAAATTGGTAGAACGTAGTACTTGGTACGTACGTGATTCGGATACTCCGACGACCGTATTTATAGCCAACTTATCCTAGATTAATTTTCTCTCTCTTCTATTTAATCCCAGATTATTCAAGAGTGCGAGTTGTGCGTCATCGGTGGATTATCGGGAAGCGACCCATGAGATATACACTTGAAATTAAAATGCATTTCACTTTAACCATTACACAAAATCTCTTCTCTCTCATTCTCTCTTCTTGCTCACGCCAATCACAAAATGTGGACTGTTTTGGAAGCACAAAAACCGTGAGCTAGGGAAGCAAGAGTTGGGGTTTTCATGGTGAAAACTGCAAGTGCTAGCACACTACGAGTCTTGCGAAGGTGGTAGGCAGGTTCACCCATGAGCCGGGATCCGTCGGACGAAGCTCGGAGCTCCATTTGTCAACTTAAAAATCTGTTTTGGAGGACAGTGGGCTGCTGCAGTTCACGCCCAAGGCAGTGAGTGTTTTGGCTTCGAATCATCTCCAAATCGACTCAACCGATCGATGTGAGTATTCCGCTACCTCCGTTGATGTATTCACTCATTATTTCATGTCTTGATTTGATCTTGGGACCTAATATAAACTCAACAATGGTATCAGAGCTAAGGTTGCAAGCATGAAATTTTAGGGATTTAAAATTTGGGGTAAATGTGATTTGAGCATGATTTGAATAAATTGTTTGTTTGAGTATGCTTATAACATGTTTAATTGCATATTGGTTGGATCAATTTGTTGAAAATTCATTTGGAATAATTTTCCCCAATTTATTCACCTTGGCCGAATGTGTGTGAGGATTTTGGATTCTTGGAATTTTGATTTTTTAATTCATTTGATGAGTTAGAATCGATTAGGTTGACGTTAATTTGAATCGAATTGGATTGGATTTCGAATTGGACAAAAACCCCAAAATCTTTAGTTTGGCCGAATGGTGTATATGCCCTAATGTCTTGGTAATTTTGATTTTGTGACATTGGATGTGTATGAAATCATTTAGGATGTTGATTTAATGTCGATTGTAGGTTCGATTGGATTGAAACAGAATCGGACACAAAATCCCTCTTTTGGCCGAGACCTTTAAGCATGTAAATGGGTTTGATTTTTCAATTTGTGTGTTTGACATATGATAATGAATCAAGCATGATTAATTGGACTAAAATGGTGTTTTAGAAATGTTGATTTAGTTAATTGATCATGTAATGCACTTTAGGTTAATTAGATTATGAAATTGGATTTTATGAATTTAATTAATTGGGCCTTGAATTGGATTTGGGCTTTTAAAGTTGTAAATGGGCTTATTGGGCTTTGTTGTACAAAGTTGGTTTAGGCCAAATGGATTGGATCCAATTGGGCCCAAAACCACTTCCGTTAAGCCCAATTGCGACTTAATGAACTTTTAAAGTTTGATTGGGCCTAATGGGCCAAGATTGATTTATGGGCTTATGGGGTAAATCCCGGATTGGACTTTGGTTATCGGTTTGACCCGAGTTGACCAAAAGTCCACGCCTTAAGAAATCAATCAAAAGCCCATTGGACTTTAATTGAATTGACGTTGGACGTTAATCGGTCTTTGAGACACGTTACGATTAGATTTGGAATTTAAATCGTAAAAGGTTTATTAAATAAAAGTGTAATATTTAATTTGGAATTGAATAGTGAATTAGTATTAAATGCATGTTAAATTAGATTTAATGATGTAGTTTAATTTAATTCATGAATTCGTACTTTAAGTACTTATTCGCAAAAACGAGTTTGACTCGAACAAAATCAAATCGTTGTTTGAACATTGGATGATCACTTAATTATCAGATTAATTAATTTGATTAGATTGATTGATAGCATGCTTATGTGTGTGAATACATGGTTGTGTTGAATGAATAATGTATATCGGATGGATATTAGATGGGTGGGCAATTTTAGAAATTGTTGTAATAAATTCGATTTATTAAATTGGACCTGCGTGTCCAGCCTTATCACCTCTATTCTCTTGTATTCTCTTCTCACCTATTCCCCTCTATGTATATGAGGTTTCTTTAGAAGTGTAGAATAACGGGTAGAAGTAGTACAAGTGCCAGCTTGAGTGAGAAAGGGAGAGATTTGATCTAGGATCAATGTGTAAAGTATCCATCCGCATATCATTATTATTTTATTTCATACTCGCTTTATTATGTGTTTAGAATGCATGTTTAAGGGTGTATGATGATGAGACCTAACAAAGATAATTAAATTGGTAGCCAATTTGCACGCGAAAAACCCTCGTTCTATATTAAGCGATTATCCTTCCATTGAATGATTCTTGTTCAAGATCCAATTGGCATTGGTTTGTTGGCCAAAGTCAAGACCTTGTCAATGGATGTATTTGAATCATGAGAGTTTTGTTCCATATCGGTGTCTTGTCCAAGTTGTGATTTGTTGGCCAAAGTCAAGATCACTTCTTGTCCAACGACATTGATTACGAAACTTTCCTTGTCAATGGGTCCCGCTTAACTGGAGTCATTAGGTTTGTTGTGCCAAAGCCAAGGCCTAGATGATTCGGAGGATAAGGTTAGAAAATGTATTAGATACATTGGCATAAGTAATATGTTTAGGACTTGGATGTCCACCTAACCGGATCTGGGAATTGGATTGGATCCAATTGATTTGTGAGATCTACCTGGTTAAGTAGCATACAGCTTGTTGGCCAAAGTCAAGGTTGTATGTTATTTAACAGGATCCTAGCCCACTAGGAAACACGGTTTCCCGAGTACTCCACAGAGGGTTAGAGGCTCGACGAAAAATAGTGGGAGGCAAGTATTGAATTTGCAACATTCGTTCAATTACTCGCCATACGCGCTCAAACAAATATCATTCGTCAATATTTTACGTTGTTTTTAAAAATTTATATAGTTGGACTATATACAAACTCATTCAATATATAGTTGATTTTATAATTAGATTATAGTAATCAATATAATTGAATTAAAATGATAGTTGATTTTATAATTGGATTATAGTAATCAATATTAAAATTATAGTTGATTAAATAATTGGATTATTGTAATCATTATAATAAATAGTACCTTATTAAAATTGATTAAATAGTTGGACTATTGAAATCAAGAAAGAATTGAAAAAGTTGAATATTTAAAATATATAATCCTTGGATTAAATGTTTTAAATGATTTAATTTTCAATTGGGAATTAATAATAGGTTAATTTATTTGATAAAATAACTTATTATGACTAAGCCCATAATTAAGCAAATAGTAGAGCATAAAATCTTTGGAAGATTTATGTGATGATGACTTTAGTGCTTAATTAATATACTTATAATAAATCTATCTTTAGATTTAAAAGTATTAAAATTACAATTTATAATTCTTAGAGAATTGATTTGACTATTCTAGTGGAGAAAAGTCAAAGTTTGCAATTGGGCATGTTGCACAAGGTGCATATCGTTTCGATATTCCGAAACCCAAGGCTTGGCCAAAGGTTTGTGAAATATTGAAAAGATAATTGACATATCCCAAAGTGACTACCATTTGGATATGGAAGACACGAAGGAATTAAAGAAGGGGCGAGGCTCTAACTTTAAAAATATTTGTCAAAGTTATGTCCACTACTAGTATTGAAATTGGATTTAAATACTTAGTGTGGTACATAAAACATATATGTATTGATGTTCAGAATCCGCTGTGAGCTGGATACTGACTTCAAGCCGAGATTTCTCTGCGAATTAGAAACGGGACGAAAGTCGCTGTTTCGACCGTAGATACCTAAGTTTAGGAACTACCCTTTGGGTATGTACTTAAATTAGGAAATGTTATAATGTAACTAGTTTGACTAGAGACATTATCTCTATATCAGTGTTTAATCCGTTGCGGATAAAACCTTTATATTCTAAACACTAAAGTGTTTCATTATATAAAGATGATACTGAGATAAATACATTAGATGTAAATACATAATTTATATTTTGAGTATAAGTAAAATCTCAAACATATAAAAATGACAAATAAATAGCTCAAATTGATTTGATCAATAGAGACTTATTTGGGCATTGTTGTCTGGGACACAATTAAACAAGACTCGTATATCCACACTTTTGAAGAGTGGGTACTATGACTGATTTGACTATTCAAATAAGGTCTACGAATCTAGTTTATTAGGTACAATACCTAAAATACTATTTACTTGGTAATAGTAAAAGGGCCACCGATCTGTTAGCCCTATTCATGGTGAAGTTAGTGGGCCCATATCTAGCTAGGCTAGATGTGAACATGAATATTTCGTGACCTTAACGGATGTGGCATCACGTTATGGTTATGTGTTTCTTTTGAAGAACACAGATCGGAAACTTTTGAAGTTTCGACACGAAGTATATAAACAGATCGGCTATAGTATTATTCCGCCGCGGTAAGACCGTAATGGAAAATACTTAAGCAGTAAGTTTCATACGTAAATGAAAGAGTACGGTATTCTTTCATATGAGGACTCCTTCCGAGACACGCAGTTAGACGGTGTGTCCGAACCAAAAACTGAATTTTTGTTGGACATGATAAGGTTATCACGAGTCGCTGAGCTACTATTTCCTTCAATGGGACATGTATTAACAGTGCAAAACTTATTTAGAATAAGGTTCCATATAAATCTGTTTGACAGATATCATATAGGATATGAGCAGGAAAGAAACAGGGTTTCTCATTCCTGATAATTTGGGTATGCCAGGCATAACGTTTGGATGATACCAAACTATAAGACCCAAATTGGATAAGTGCCGATATAGGTTATCCTAAGGGAAACCTTAAGTATAGTACTTGTAAATCTCACATGAGAACAATGTAAGTGTTGCTCACCATGCGGTTTTTCCTGAGAGGAATACCGATATGCAGTGGTCAGTGGGAGGATAGTGATACTCGATGAAAATCGGAGTAACACTGTTCAAGGCACGAAGTCCTTAATGGAACACAAATAGTTCATTAATGATGAATCTATACCATTAATCTTCAAATACACAAGAAACTAGTAGATCGGATAGAGTCAGAAAATAACCTAGGGTTTGGGTTTCTGATCTAACCTCATAAAGATGTCAATCTTATGGAGGTGTACCATCCGACTACGTTTTAAGGAAGTGATACGAGGTATCAACTCCCTGTTATGGCAAAGTGCCATGAATCCGAAATGGATTCCATGTATAACAACTATTTTGGATACTAGTTGTTGTACCACAAGGCATTGTGCCTATTGGTACATTAAACATCTTCAAGGAAGACATACATGGAAGGCAACATACCAACGTACAAAGCTGGGCTTTTGACGGAAAGGTATCGTTATCAACATTGTGTTAATAACGGTTCAACCTTTTACCTGTTGTCATGGTAAATCCATTTTGAAGATGCTTGATGATAACTGTATATTTCATTTATGAAATGTGTCAGTTACAAATCAAAATCGCTTTCCTGAAAAGGAAACCTTTTGGAGAATGTTTACAACATTCTGACGATTTTGTATAACCGACAAACAAGGTTTGCGGGTTATTCGATCCATGTTTGGATTGAAACAAGCATAAGGTTCTTGGAACTGTCGTTTTGAAATAATCATAATGGTTTATGATTTGACTCAAAATGAAATAATTCTTGTGTATATAAGGAGGTTAGTGGGAGAGAACGCACTGACAGTGAAATTCCCATAATGCAATTGGTGGAAAGCTTGGCTTTCATAGATATTCTTTCAATAGAAATTCTCCGTAGGATTCTGGGGAGTAACAACCTTTATTCAAGGAATAAAGATCTACTGGGATAGATTTGGAGTTTGTTAACACTCTCTGGGAAATCGTACATTTAAATGTACTTGTATTGGTGTCTCATACGCTTCGAGCATATGGAGTCACAATCGGGTCAATCCTAGTGATAGTCACTAAATTGAAATTGAGAACATCTGTTAGTATCTTAGAGAACTAAAGATGCTGTCTTAAACTATGGAGAAGGAGAACTTGAAGTGACTGGGATCACCGCTGCAAGTTTCCAAACTATTAAATACTACGGTACTATAAAGTTTGAATAACGGGACAGTGAGCTGGAAATCTTCCAAGCAAGATAACTGTTGTCGAATAAACAACAAATGCGGATTATTGTTGCAGCTGAGGCAGCAAAAGAAGCCATTTGGATCGAACATAATCTAATTAGATTAGATATAGTTCTGTTAGCAGCTGAACTAGGCGTCAGCACAGGCTAAGGAATTAAAGGTCTCATCGACGATCCAGATATATACTTCTATATCATCTGATTCGTTCGGATCATACATCGTGGCGATGTGATGATCGTGTAAATCGCGTCAGACGATAATCAAACAAATCCGCTGACGAAAACCTTTCCTCAGCAATTTGAGCGAACCTTACATAGTTCAAGTGTTGGAACACTTGAGTGACTCGCTACGTGCCAAGTGGGAGATTGTTGGATAATATGACCCATAGCATCACTATTTGCACAGATCATTGTGTTGTTGTAGCAAATTAACTATGTAATAAGGAAATTGCACTCTCATCATTTGTGATTAGATCACCATAGATATATAAATGAAGAGAGGTCCCTATGATTAGTTCCTGGATTGAGATGATATGAGACAGTATCAGTCCACGAAGGATTAATCATTAAATATCCCTAGCCGTAGTATTATCGAGACTGGACATCGATAATGCGGAATAGGCTAGTAGTATTGCACTTGTGCGCGTTGTGAGGGCACAACGACATAGTTCTCATATATATAAGTGTTGGAGACTTATGCAAGTGCGATAGGAGGTCGTGTTTCACCGATGGTACGGGAAACAGCTTCGCTCTGGATAGACCCTTCGGATTCCCATTGGTATTTTGACTAGGTGTCTATGGGAGGCCGAAATCAAGGTAGGTGTGTATAGTCTTAACCTGAGACTTGCATCGCTAATACTTACGATAATCGATAAACTTTGTTTTTGGTGGTTGGGGGCTTTGACCGGTTCTGTGTTCACCACTTCTGGGTTTATCAGAGAGTCGTAGAGTATTGGGTGTGATGTCGAGACGGAAGTATCACTACAGTCATAGTGGAGATGATGTCACGCAGGATACGGTATTAGTGCTCTTAAGTGATGCGCATCCAATCGTGATATTATGACCAGGTCATGAATATCCGATTATAGAGACTAGTTGCCAGACATCCGATATGTGTTTCGGACGGGGTAGACACTTTTCCAGCCCCAGCCCTAGCACGTGACTATCCGATACTGGGCCGATACGCACAATACATTAGTATACTACGCTTGATATAGATCTTGATATTCTTAAAAGGATATGTCCGGAGAATTGGGATGACTTGTGCTTTGCTAGGAGTTGACCTTGTCTCGTAAATCGGTAGAACGTAGTACTTGGTACGTACGTGATTCGGATACTCCGACGACCGTATTTATAGCCAACTTATCCGGGGATCTCATGGGTCGCTTCCCGATAATCCACCGATGACGCACAACTCGCACTCTTGAATAATCTGGGATTAAATAGAAGAGAGAGAAAATTAATCTAGGATTAATTACGGAGATATTTTATCTAGGATAAAATATCGTCTAGAGAGAGATAACGATTAAATTGGAATTAATCGGTAAATTAATATATTCGATATATTAAAAGAAATTAGATTTCGACGCGAAATTAAAATTAGATTTTAATTCAGGCGAACGAATTAATTTAGAATTAATTCGTTAGCGACTTGAATAGTGAATTCGCTAGGCGTAATCATTTAATTACGACGCGACGGAAAAATCGTTAATTTAGAATTAGCGAACCCGAGCCCGAGTGTGATTGCGAGCGCATTCGTATTTAGAATTCGAGTGCGGCGACGCAAGTCACATCAAGCGTCAAATCAATCGTCACATCAAGCGTCAAATCAAATGTCACTTTGAGTGATGTGATTGATTGATGTGATTGATTGATTGATAGACATGACTTAAAGTTGACTTGACTTAAAGTTGATGTGAATAGTGATGGACATGATGTGCATAGTGATTTGCTTTTATGGTTTGACTTTTTAAAGCAAATGAAATGCAAATTAAAGTGAAATGCATTTGAAATTCATGAAAGTGTATAAGATACACTTGAAATTAAAAAAAAATGCACTCACTTTAACCATTACACACAAAATCTCTTCTCTCTCATTCTCTTTTCTTGCTCACGCCAATCACAAATGTGGACTGTTTTGGAAGCACAAAAAACCGTGAGCTAGGGAAGCAAGAGTTGGGGTTTTCATGGTGAAAACTGCAAGTGCTAGCACACTACGAGTCTTGCGAAGGTGGTAGGCAGGTTCACCCATGAGCCGGGATCCGTCGGACGAAGCTCGGAGCTCCGTTTGTCATCTCAAAAATCTGTTTTGGAGGACAGTGGGCTGCTGCAGTTCACGCCCAAGACAGTGAGTGTTTTGGCTTCGAATCGTCTCCAAATCGACTCAACCGATCGATGTGAGTATTCCGCTACCTCCGTTGATGTATTCACTCATTATTTCATGTCTTGATTTGATCTTGGGACCTAATATAAACTCAACACCATTTACTTTCCGCATGCTGTTTTTATGCAATGATGATAATGTAATGCGCATGGGCAAAACTTGTTGGATTAAAGTCCTCCGCTTGAGGGATAAAAAGCCTAAGGGCTACCTTTACCATGACGTTTTGCCGCGCTGGACATGGTATGCTTGATTGAACGTAAGATGTGTTCAATCGGACATCCGAGGTCCTATATAGAGTTGACCTCGGTAGCATCTCTTTTCTTTCATTCTCGTTATTCATTTTTTTGTCGTATCACTTCACGTTTATTCCCATGCATGATCGCCTCTTTAGTTATTTCTTTCACGTTAGGAACTTAATTATTTATTTTTGATATTTATGCTTTTATAGTTATTACTTATTTATGTTTCCGCATTTACCTATTTAATATGTTTATGAGATTGCGTACTCATTTTTACTTTGTTTATTCCTATGTGTGTAAATTTATATATTACTTAATCTTGCATCTGTATGTTGCGTAGACTTGGTTAGATTATTTCATAAATCCATTCATTACAAGTGACATAAGTAAGGGACCATTCCGAACCCAACGGTTTGAGGCCTTCTCTTGCGAGGGGTGAGTGCAGCCTTAAATCATTTCCCAGTTCACGCTGGGTGGCGACTCCATTATTCTCCAGTTTAGTTCCCATCGGGCTACTCCATACTCCCGACCGGGCAGCGAGCCTGGGACAGCCTCACCGATTTCTGTGTCCTACACTCTGGCGACTCGATTGGGGATAGAGAATCGGCCCCGAAATAATGTCTTGTAATGTTTGTGATTTTTCCTTTAGTTAATCGTGTCTATAAGTGGGTTGGGACCAAAAGGATTAACCAAAGGCATTATTAGAGTTGGATAATGATTTGGTGTCTTCCTTCATTCACTACCTTTTTGTAGCCAAAAGGAAAAGCTGTGAAGACATCTAGATAATCATTTACTCAACGCTTACCTTGATGGACTAATTTGGAGGATCTATTGTTTATTCCTGTCACCAAGGCGATAAGAGCCTAAGAGGCAAGGGTATTTAAGAGAGTTCGCTCCACCCTCCATATGCGGAATCTTCAATAGAGGAATCTATTTGACAGTTAGTCATATATCGTGAAGAGTCATTTTCGCTCGAAGCAGCAGATCATTATATGATACACACTCGTTGGCATATACCTTAGGGTAAAAAAAGTACGCTCACTTGGTCGCTCGAACCCTTGAGGGGGGAGACCTAGTTGTGGGCAATCCTTCACTGGTAGGAGCCTTTATCTATAATCCTATAAACCTGCATTGAACCATAGTTGAATGACCTATAGAAGCCACCCTTTATGCTTGTGTTTGGGACCATCATCATTTGGATTCAGTTGGACTTCTTGTCATGAGAGGTGAACTTGTTGAGCCATTTAAACTGGGACGAGTTTGTGTCTTATGACAATTGGGCCAAAAGCTTCTAAAATGCCGATAGGCCACTTTCTGTTTGGGTCCCCTATCATTTGAAATTGTTTAGCCACGTTATCGTAAAAGTGTAAACCTGTTGGGCCTTTTTCAACTGGGACAAGTTTGCACCTCACAATAATATGATTGAACGCTTTGAAATGATAATGGGCCGACTTGTATGAAAACCTTGCGATTCTGTCTACTTTACATCGGTACAGAGAATAAAACACATCTAGAACCAAAAATAGGCTTATTACGAGTGTGGGAGAAATAAGGTCGGAAGGATATATTCTGTTTGATCAACTCACGAATTTCATATATATTCCATGTATTGCACGCATACATGATAACTTACGATTTTAAAAGCCACCATAGATACCTGTTGGGTTAGGGAAGATGGAAGACTCATCAAAAGGCTGTTAGAGAACATGAGCGAGTCAGAGAACAAAATATCTCATATGGATCGACTAGAGATTAATCTCGCTAAGATTTCCAAGCAGTTGCAAGCTTTGACCACCGCTGCGGCCAATGTGGCAGTGCCCCGCGTTGGGGGAGACTATGAGAATGTGAGGCGTAAAGAGCCTCCGAATATGTTGAGTGATGAGATCCCTGTTTTGATGATGACGTGGCTGAGTATGTCACGGTAAGGATAACCGGGTCTCAGGCAGAGTTGTAGAAACTCAGGGATGAGGTATAATCAGTCACCCGCAAGATGAGGGGTAAGCATGAGGACTTACTAGACTACGAGGTGAAAACTTCCGAGGAACAGCTGCCGTCTCAATTCAAGATGCCCGACATAGCTAAATTCAATGGAAATGGGGATCCGAGGGTCCATCTTCGGCATTCTGTTTCTGTGATGAGTTCGGTAGGCCTATCGAAGAGTTAGGTTCAGAAGATGTTCAGGATGTCGCTTGAAAGGGCACCCGTGGTATGGTATCATGGCTTAGAGAGGAAGGTCAATGATGATGTGAGGGCATTGGCAGAGGCCTTTCTAAATCAGTATGTCACAGATTTGGAGATCGACCTATCACATCGCGACTTGGAGAATACCAAACAGAAGCCGGAGGAGAGCTTCAAGGATTATGTAGATCACTGGAGGAGCCAGGTTCAGAAGATGCATACCCGGCCCTCGGAGAAGAATCAGATCAAAATTATCATCAATGGTACTAACCCCTCAATTTATGGCAAGCTGAGGAGCATGACCTCTACACTTGGTGATTTTCATCAGTTAAGGGAGACTGTCATGGACATTGAAGAGTAGGAAACTGAGAATAGAAAGTTTGATGGCCTGAATAGGAGGACCATTGGGGGACCATTGGGGGACTATCGGGAACCAAGCCCGTTTCTGCTGTAGTTACCGCCATCAGAAACATGAATTTTTCTAACCTAGGCAAGCCTTTGTCTAAAGTTCTTGGGAAATTGAAGAGATAAGGACTCTTAAAACCCTTAGAAACTAAACCACTTCCACACCTTCCCCCACCACACCTCAACTTGAACCTTTATTGTCACTACCACCAACAAAAAGGCCATGACACCGAAAACTATGCCCGCCTCAGACATGAAATCCAAGACCTCATTGACTCCCATAAAATACCCGAACCAGAAAAAGAACAACCCAATACACACAGGAACCCCATACCTAACTATCACTCCGTCCCACCACCAACCTACATGATCAGCTCCGGCCTGCCTGGAAGTCTTGTCCTCCAAACCTTTGACCACCAAGCCTTTTGCCTGGGGATTTGGAATAGCAGTAGTGAGGATGAAACAGAGCAAGAGAAGAATTTCTGGGAAGACTTCTCAAGCAGTGATGAAGAGGAGGTGAAGGGGATGACACGCAGTGGGTATTTTTACAGTGATATAACGGAGAAGGGTAATGAAGTGTTAACAGAAGGTAGGGAGGTGGCAGAGAACGTAGATAATGCTGAAGGAGATATGGTGCTGCGTCAGTTGAAGAAGAAACGAGCACAGGTGAGCATTTGGGAGTTGTTGTGTGCATCACAGAAGCATAGGCGAGCCATGGTTGAGGCTTTGAGCAAGATAATAGTACCGGAGGATGCCAACCCTACAATGTTCATAGGATCGGTGCAGAAGGAAGTTTTGCAAGCGATAACTTTTTATAAGGAGGAACTCCCGGTGGAGGGAAGGAATCATAATAGGCCACTATTCATAAGAGCGGAAGTGAAGGGCAAGAGGACATCTTGTGTGATGGTAGATGATGGCTCCTCTATCAATATGTGCCCTTTGAAGATTCTATCGAGGTTGGGTATGAAGGTGAAAGATCTGAATCCCTCCAACATGACTATCAAGGCGTATGATGATAGTAAGCGGGGAGTAGATGGCACTTTTGTTGCGGTAGTCAAAGTAGGCCCAATTGAGGATGAGGTTGAGTTCACGGTGCTTGATATCTCGTCCACTTTTACTTTGCTATTGGGGAGGCCATAGTTTCATAAGCTTGGGGGCATGCCCTCCATTTTGCTTCAGGTCATTAAGTTTCCGTATGGAGGATAGATCTTCACCATTAGAGCTGAGGTAGACAATGCTGTGGCCCCTTTGGAGATATAGCCTTTCACGAGGTTCCAAGTAGCGACAACCTTTGAGGAGTGGGTAAATCCTAAGGTGGCTAAGATCATGGGGAGTATGAAGTTCAAACCAGGCACAAGTTCGGGTGTTGGAGGAGCATTGCCAAACTTCAAAGGGCAAACCACTAGGAGAGGATTGTGATACAAGTCCGACGAGGATTAGATGAAGACTAAGAAGAAAGAGAAGAAGCTAACGGAGTACTTTGTGAAAGCAATGGGGTACCAATGAGAGCCTGAACTAGTGGAAGTCAACGGGATTATGGTACTAGGATTTGAAATCTTCCAGGATGTGATGGGCGAGAAAACGCTGGCAGAAGAAGTTGTAAAAGAGGAAGATAAGTAGGAAGAGGAGTTAATGCAACTGGAGAACCTGACTCTCGAGGAGAGTAAGGAGACCGAAGAAGACCCAGTTGTAGAGGACGAAGACGTGTATCTCCATGATTTATTTGAGTATACCATTGCATTTGCTAATAATAAAGACATTCATTTCGCTTACTTGGTTGAGTCTCTTCCTTTCAACTCGCACGACATGAGTATATTTGACTTAACTTAACCAAAACAAACGCATTTAACCTTGGTACGCCTGAAAGCCCTAAGGAGATTCTAATTGTAAGTGAGTTTACCTCTGAAGAACGGAAGGAATTAGAGGAAATGTTAATCAAATATGCTAAGGTATTCGCTTGGTCCTACGAGGACATGCCCGGAGTAGATAGAAGTATCGCCCAGCATGTAATACCGACTTTTCCGAACATGAGACCGACTATAAATAACCCACATTTTCCAGAAATTACAAAAAACCATATAATTTCCCAAAGTCTCCAAACGACCCCCCATCTCCAAAAATCAACTCCCTAGTCTCCTCATTGTGTCGGCCACACTCCAGCCACCCTTGGCCGGCGCACCACCACAGAATGAACCGCCGGAGCTCCCTCATCCTTCAGCTTCCGGCGGCCGGCCAAAGGACGCCGGAATCCTACGTAATCACGTCAAGAAAGTCGCGCACATGGGTTAGTCAATCCCGAATCGTCGATTCATTTCACGGCCCGAGCCACCTACCAAATCGAAGCCCTCGGAGAGTACTATGAGTATGCAGAGTCGATTTCACCGAACAGCGGCCAATTACACGCGAAACGAGGAAGAAAGCGGCATGTGAATAGTAGACCCATGATGAACAGTAACTCCAATCGAAATTCCGATCACACCAGCACGTTCGTATGGCCGTTGGGAGTCCGAATATGGCCTCGGAATTTTGGTACGACTTTCCGTTTAGAATTTGTTATTTTCAAGTGTATCGATTTAGTTTCGGATGATTCCAGTAATTTCATAGTTTAGCGAATTGCCATGATTCAAATTGAATATAATGTTATATGTTAAAACGATAAATGTGGTAGAATCCAGGGAGAATCGGATGAGATACGATCGATCCGGTAGAATTAGCGAGTTTCCGATAAAACAGAATTTCTCACGCGACCGAGCGTAGTTGACCGTAATCATGAAAATAGTATAAATATGATATTGCAAGGGTAATTGAGAAATTTTGGATTAGTTCGTAGGGTTCGAGACCCTTCCGTAGCGTTTGCGGAAACTTTTCCGTAAGATTTACCGCAAATGAGTAAAATGAGAATCTAGGCTATCCAGCTAGTTGGAATAGTATAAAAAGATATGTATTAAAGTAATGAAGTTTGTATCGTAGTATCGGAGATGATTCGGGTGTTCCGGGGAAGCCCGTAGTTATTATAGATAAGTTGGAAGTTCCGCAAATAGCGGTACTAACCTTGTGTTATTACTTGTTTGACAGATCGGACCCGAATTGCGGGCGTTCGCTTAGCCAGGTAAGTAACTCATGCTTTGAACACTTAAGGAATTTAGTGTTGCTCGTAATCAGTAATATAACAAAGTCGTATATAGTTATAAGTATGAAATCTGTATACATATAAAGAGGAACGTAGAAGAAAGAAGTAAGTGTATCTATATACTAATGTAGATGTGAATATATATATATAAAAGAAAAGACAAGCATGAGTGCATAGAAATAAAGAGACACATATCTAGATATAAATCGGTATATGTATTTATATAGATAGATAGAGCATATGAATATAGAGCATATGAATGATGTTATGTTTATGAATATATATATTGAGACTTGGGTATGGGGGTTGTAGAAAACTACACCCTAGGGAATGGAACTAAAGTTTAGAAAATGACAATTATGAAAAGTAACTGTATATGTTCAGTGTATGTAGAATGATACCAGAATAAGAATACGAGTGTATACACGTATAAGCAAAAGTATGTAGGTTACCTGGAGAAATAAGCAAGTATATAAATAAATTGTTTGTATGTATTTGATTTGGCATTACTAATAATTTTAGAAACGCCTAAATGGGCCTACTATTGGGATAGATGTTCTAATATGGCTAGAAATGATTAGAGAGTAATGGAAATGAATGAATAAGTAAACTTTTGCACTTTAAGTCATACATTCGTTTATAATGATCGATTGTGTGTATGAATGTAAATTAGACATTAAATTGTTGTGAGCCACCAGCAAGGTAAGTTATAGAGGTAAGCTAAGTTATGATGGTTTGAATGTGTGCATGTATAGATAAATATAGATATGTATGAATGTAAGATAAATTTAGCATGTTTTAGTTTGAGCAAGCATTCTGTTGATATTTGAGCACATAGTTTGCAAGATCATTATAGACGGAATCATAGTTAGAGTAGTAAAGAGCATGAGAAATGCATATCTACATATGCATGTGTGTGTGTGTGTGTGTTAAGATTTTCAGCATTCAAGCCAAAAGATTTCAAATGTTTTAAAGAAAGATTTCAAATGCTTTTGAAAAGAATTGCATTTCAGAAAATGTTTTCACCGCTTGAGTTACAGCTTATGGTTTTATGGTTTTTCGGGGCATGAGGTAAGAACTCACCCCAGTATGTAACTATTACAGAGATACAGTTGGAATTGATGGATTCAGAGAGACATGTGCACATGTGGTGGATTGAGGGGACACTCTTAGATCCTCGAGCCGGGGCTAGGGGGATGAGCGATACACAACGCCCCTAGACCCCACAGTTTGAGTTTGGGTGGTAGCATAGATCCGCACCCCCAGCTCCAGTTTGTGGCTTGGGGGTCAGCGACACGTAGCGCCCCAAAACCACCAGTTTTGAGACAGTAGTGGCATGCTTTGGGGGACGGCGAGATGTATCGCCTCAAAGTCATGGATTTGCATTACTGGCTTCAGTTAGGCGTATGAGGGACAGCGGTATATAGTGCCTTCATACGTCCAGGTTTTCAGACAGAGATACAGATTTTAGAAAAGCTTTCAGATTTCAGATTTCAGATTTCACACAGTTTTCAGATTTTCAGCGCCTAGATTTCAAAGACTAGATTATAGTACATGGTTTTCATAAACAGAGTTTAGAAACAACTTTTCAGATTTCAGTTTTAAGATACAGTTTACAGTTTCAAAATACAGCTTTCAATTTTCTTTAGATATAGATTTTAGTTTTCAAGTGTATTTTTCAGTCTTCAGATATAGTTTTCAGAAAGAGCTTTTCCAGAAAGAGAAAGAGAAAGTAAAGTAAAGTTTTCAGCAAAGAAACTTTCAGATAATAGTTTTTCAGCAAGAGTTTTCAAAGAGTATCTTCTAAAGACATAGCATGTTGAAGTAAAGTATGATTTGCAATTATTGCATATAAATCATGTATTCTAGTAAGTTATTTATGATGCAGATAGTTGATGGTAATGCATTATAGCATGAGTACATTTAGATGCATGTAGTTAACATTGATACATGATATCATCATTATGTTTATATGTATTTGTAGATGATGTTGGTATGAGATGTAAGGCTATATGAGAGATTCTCCTTGTGAATATTTAATGTGTGATAAATATTTGAAGGAAATAACATATGGTAAGAATGCTAGAACATGTTGTAATGATTACATGTGTAAGTATACATGATCAATGATAGTAGGTTAAGTGTCTGACATGGATAATATTTTAGTACAACCCACTTGATAATATTTCAAAGAAGGTAAGAATAAGAGGTTTTAAATTAAAGGCCAGAACTAGATACAAAGTAAATATATAGAAAAGTGAAAGATATTAAAGTAACGTAGTGGATACGTAATGAGTCTTGGTACAATAGATGGATTTATAGAGCTTAATGACCATAGTATAGATGTTTAAAGTTTAAGTATGAAACAAGATGTAATGGTATGTGAATTAGAACAGAAATCTTGTAATAAGTGGTAACATCTAAACTTGAAAAAGAGTTTTGCAGTTAGCTTAGATTTGAGAATTATGTGAGACTACATAGACAATTTAAGTCATCAATATATTAAGAATTAAACCTTGTATGAGCTTGTATGTTTAAGTTTGGAGCATAGTTACTTACTGAGTCATTATGACTCACACCACAACAGTTTGTAGTTTTGTAGGTCAGTAGCTGTCAAATAAAACCAGCAGATGTTCGGTGAAGACTTTGAAGACAGTGGATCGCCCCAACTGCAGTCAAGAGAGTCCTGGGTCGAGTTATGGGTCCTCACGGCCCTTTGTATGGTTTTTGCATTTGTATCTCATTTATATAAGTGATGTAATAGCTTAGTTTTATTTTTGAGTCCTGGCCGGAGGCCAATTGATTTACTTTTTGTTCATTGAGTTCAGGCCTGAGGCCTTGATTTTGAGATTTGATGATTGTGTTGTATTTTGATGCTGGCTATAGGCCAGGTTGCATGATGTTCTGCATACATCATGCCGAAATTTCGTCAGAAACAGAGGCTTATGGAGATGGGTTCTCATGTCTCCTGCCGATAGCGTCCTGGCCTAGGCGGGATGTTACAAATGTAATGCGCATGGGCAAAACATGTTGGATTAAAGGTCCTCCACTTGAGGGATAAAAAGCCTAAGGGCTACCTTTACCACGATGTTTTGCCGCGCCGAATGTGGTAGTTTGATTGAATGTAAGATGTGTTCAATCGGACATCCGAGGTCCTATATAGATGTTGACCTCGGTCGCATCTCTTTTCTTTCATTCTTGTTATTCATCTTTTATATGTCGCATCACTTCACGTTTATTCCCATGCATGGTCGCCTCTTTAGTTATTTCTTTCGCGTTAGGAACTTAATTATTTCTTTTCGATATTTATGCTTTTACAGTTATTACTTATTTATGTTTCCGCATTTACCCGTTTAATATGTTAATGAGCTTGCGTACTCGCTTTTACTTTGTTTATTCCTATGTGTGCAAACTTATATATTAGTTAATCTTGCATGTGTATGTTACGTAGACTTGGTTAGATTATTGCATAAATCCGTTCATTACAAGTGACATAAGTAAGAGACCATTCCGAACCTAACGATTTGAGGTCTTCCCTTGCGATGGGTGAGTGCGGCCTTAAATCATTTCCATGTTCACGCTGGGTGGCGAGTCCATTATTCTTCGGTTTAGTTCCCCGCGGACTACTCCGTTCTCCCGACTGGGCCGCGAGTCTGGGACAGTGTCGTCGATTTCTGTGTCCTATAAAAACCTTAAGCTATTTAGTTTTCTACCACTTAGTCATACCAGTTAAGGAAGCCGTCTTGACAGAGCCTACTTCATACCTACATTACATAAGAAAGACTCTACCAGGACACAAAGTACCAGAATAAGGATATCGAAACCTATCAAGACAAAAGATGTTGCCCTAGCTCCTATTAGCATAGATATAAATGACTGTAATAAACCCGACGAGAGTTCATCTTAAGAAATGGAAGACCTTGAAAGATGGATCACTCAGAAAAGGAATAAGGAAATTTTGAGGAAGTAAAGGAAAGAACTCAATATAGTCCAAAAATCTAGACAAGTCAGCATGAGGCTTGCAGTACGAGTAGAAGTCTTCAGAATAGATCAAGCATAGTAGGTCTTACAGATCAACCTAAAGCTAGTAGAAATTAGTGGAAGTATAAAAGAATAGACTTGAGAGGTTAGAGCCATTTATGAGCGACAAGAGTAATAGTGTCGACAGTAGAATAGAGTGCCAAAGTTGAGACCTGAAGCTTATAGCAAGAGTATAGAGCCAAAATCTAGGAAGTAACTAGGAGAATGAGTCACCACTAGCATTGGCAGCACAACTTAGAACCAAGTGTTAGGATACAGAAGTAATTAAAAGGAATGCGAAAAGTAACAAGAAAATTCAGAACATTTAGGCATAAAGTTAATATAACGAGAAGATACTAGTGTAGAGAATTGATGATAGTTGTGTGGCCCCAAGACATGGAGTAGTCGACCAGGTTCCTATAGAATAAATACCCTTTCTTCTAGAAACTAAGATTCTAATAAGCATATAGATATTTAACCAGATCATCACCGAGCTTGAGTGTTAAACAGAATGCGTATCCACGGATTCCTATGGAATGTATATGCTCACTCCTCAACTTAGATCCTAGTAAAGAGAATGATCGCTAAAGAAGAGCAATTGACAGATTAGATGAATTGTGAGATGGCTAGACAGCCAAATCGATGAGTCCAATGAAACATAGGTAAGAAGCATGGGATAGAATAGTACAAAGCCGTAGTAAGTTGAGCTAAGTCTAGTATCCACCATTGAAATAAAGATCCTTTAAAGAAGTAAAGATTTAAAAATATGAAGACACTAGGGAGAACGACTGATAAGCTCATGAAAATGCACTTTGAACATCACTTATTTGGGTTTATTGTTAAGTATTTAATTCTATATTTTATATTTTATTATATAATTTTTATCATTATATTAATTTAGAAGGTGTTTAGTATTTAAATTAATTTATTTATTTTCTTATTTATTATTTGTAGAAATTGGAAAGGAAAATCAATTATAATTTGGACCTTGAAATAGAGTGGAGCCGCGATATTTGACCAGTCAACAAGAGAGAAAGTCACGTGGGCCCCTGCATAATCTTCCAATTTTGTTTACTAAAAGTGGTATGAGAAGCATAGCAAAGAAGAAGAATTTAAAGAAAGACAAAAGTTTACGAAAGCAAGATTGAATTGAAAAAATAAAGTGGGGCGTGAGGAGTTTCAATATTTGAATTTTAAAAGGAAAATTGAACAAAGAATAAATAAGGCTTTCACGTGGAGAAGAAGAATTGTGGAGAATGAAGAGTTGTTGTTGAACAAATTAAAGAGAGAAGGTAGGCCCAAGTTTCCAAATTGTCATGTGTTAAAGAAGAAAGTGAGTGAAGAAAGAGAGAGAGAAGACTTTAAGAGTGGGGTCGGCTTTGTAAAGAGAAATAATGCTTGAGCCGAAATTGTTGACTAATGAAATAGGAAAAGTGGCGTGAATAGAAGAATTGGAGAAGGAAACAAATTGCATTAGGTTTAAATCATTCTTGATATAAAAATCATGCAAAAGTGGTGAAAACACAAACTCCAAACGCAAAATAGAAAATATTTTGAAGGGGGAGCGCAGAGCCGAGAATTCAGAGAAGAATTTTGGAGAGAGCTTTTGTGCCAGGCCGCGAGTGAGATGAGGTCACAGACGAAGATCAGTGCCAAAAATCAGAATAATATGTCTCTCCAATCTCATTCTATTTTTATTTCTTTTATGGAGAATTAATCTCATTGGCAAGCTAGTGATGAACTCTCGTTTTTTATTTCTATTATTTATGTTTTTCATTCCCATAAACTTTTATCGTTTAATACAATTGATGATTGTTATTTTCTATTATCTTTCGATTTTTGAATCCATAATTTATGTTTTGTCAACTCCTATATAGATCCAGTCATGCTTATGTTGGGGTTTTGGGCGATAGGTGCAGTGGAATCGCGGGTCCGGGCGAAATCATATTTTAAAACTTGTTCAAAATACCGAATAAATATTCAATATCTAATATGAATAATTTATTCATATTTTGCCTAAACCTATTTATTCAATATCAAATATTGACATAAACAAGTTGAAAACTCGCGAAACTTTTACTAAAATGATTTTTCCGTAAAATTATCTAAAATGCATTTTTGACCAAATAGTAACGCCTTTTTTGATCGTTTTCGCTTATTTCAAGCCGAAAATAATTTCCGGCAATTTTGCCAACTCCCAAAATGCATCCATAACATTAATTTAAATCAAATACATCAATATATACACTGAAAATTTCAGATATGATCCAGAAGGTAAATTGACCAAATTTTCATGCTTTAATCCAATTTTTCACCAAGATTAATCTAATTAATCCAACACCAATTCAAAGTCACAACAAATGAAAAACTCTAGAACAATTCTAGGTATAATAAGAGTGGCTATTACAATCTAGAATGGCAACAAAGTTGTACTACAACAATTGATTAAATTGGACACTTATTACACTAATTGCATCCAATAACAACTTCACACAAGCATTATTTTCCGTCTCCATCAACCACAAACAAAAGGCCCAAATTTTTTTCAGATTTAAAGGAACCCTAGAAACTTTCTATATCATCAAGGAATAAGAAATCAAATTTACTAAGCTTGGGTATAAAGAATTACCTTTAATTACCTTGAATCCTAAGTTTTTTCCTTGATTTTCACTTTAAATCTTCATGGAATTACAATGCAAAGTTGAAACCCATTCCATCCATGGTGCTTTCGGCAGTGAAGAAGGAGATGGGAGAGAGAAAATAATTTTTTGTAATTTAAAACCCCTTGGTCGAAACTAGAAGGGCATTTTTATCCAAAAAATAATTAAATCAATTAATTTTAATGCAAACTTTATAACAACAAATCATATTTGAACATATAAAGTTTACTTTAAAGCCATGCCATGTGTTCCAATCACATCTCACCATATATCATTCAAATAATGATTAATAGATAAAGATTAAATTTTTAATTATTTAATCATTTAACAATTAAATAACTAAATAATTAATTAACAACCATATATGTATTTTTATTTACATTAGATAATAAATACATATATTAATGGCATGTGTCAAAATCTCATTTGACGAATAATTAATGTGTATCTAATCGTATTATGCATCAAATACAAATACACAATAATTATTAGCGGACAAAATCCCTTAATACATGTGTTATCGTTTAATCGATTTAACGATCCAGATTAACTCACTTAATCCGGTGAAGTATAATGAATAATTCCTATTATTCATATCGAGTTGCCCAAGTACTCAACGAGTACACTTCATATTATAAGACTCTCTAAGTTTAAGTTTATTTGTCACGAAATCCAATTTCGTGTCCATAATCCATTCACTCATGGATTATGGCGACCACAAATAATCTCGCTAAACTATACAAGTCAAGATCACTACATACGTATAATCCCTCCGTCACAGGCTATCTGTATTAAATCCGTCCGGTATAATACAGTCGACTTTTAATTTACAATCTCTAAATAACACTCGGAACTAGTTTCTGAAGTTATACCACGGCCATGGATTTACTAGATCACAAACACGTGTTGGATGCCTATGCCCTTTACATAGGACTAACGGATCCTATATTGATACGCACAGGATATCATGAGCATCGGTCCACACCCATAGAACAGGCGGAGATCTGATCATGACTATATCATTAACGTGACTACCATCAAAGTGTAGAGGATAGCTCATATATCCACAGAGGTATCTCAAGTCGAAGGACCACTGTGCTCGCTCAACTCGAGAAGGTTCTTATTAAAGTTGGTGTACCATATATTAGGAAACCTTCAGTCAGTCGTTGAGTGTCTTATCAAATAAACACCTACATGTCTATATGAGTCTCTTGAGACTCATGGTTCACTGGGATAAACCATCAGACCAAGTCACCATATACGACATGTACTGATCTCAGCGGATTTTACTAACCGACCCGTGTTAGTAAATCTTGAACAGGAACTTTATTAAAGGATATACAACTAATAGTGCGCTTTCCAATGTCAATTACAAACTACGTTGTAACTGCGCACTATACTGTAAATCCTAGGGTCTTTCTCTAATATACACGTATCACTGAACTAGATTCAGTTTCGATCTAATCGTAATCAGATATCTAATCGTGATTAGATCGAATAAGTGTATAAAAGCCAAGGGTGCTACCGTTAAATTAGTAATATTATGGAAATTATAATTGCCTGTATTTATGAATCGGACATAAATATGATTCGGATTGGCACTCGAAGCACCAACCCTAACAATTTCTCCCACTTGCTCTAGTGCCAATCCATGGTATCCTATACACATCTCGATATGTATCGCATACTCATGGCCCTCAAAAGCTCACCAGCACTCAAGAGGTAGGCACCAACAAATAAGCCTGCTTTAACAAATCAAGTATGTCCAACAAACCCAACCGTTTTCCTTAGCTAGTATCATTCATATTTTGCAAAATCCAAATTCCACATCAATATGACTCAGACGCTATATCATTATTGTGCTATAGCTATTTAGTTGTCTATGTATTTAGAAATCAAATCCAAACACTATAAGACATCCGCAAGCAGAAAACTAATATCAACACTTCGAATCAATGAGGTCACTAAGAAACTTCATAAGTCAATACTTCATAAGTTGCAATTGATTCCACTAATTCAGTAGAATCAATAGTGACACTTCCACTGCATCTTTTCTGACTTTTATATGACATAGACTATCTAATGTCATAATTAGAATCAAAACTAATCTAACCTTATGGTTGCTGACTAAATTCTCCATGAATAAGAAACTCATTCTTAATATCTCAAAGATCACAAAGAACATGTTTCAAGATGCATCATATGATCTACAGCATATCGAACGAGCTTGTAACAATTACGATTAAATTGATATCTTAAATCTCACATAATATAGTGTTCATTACACCATTATCCTATGATGCATAAGATTGATTAGACATTCCAATCAATCTATATTTCGACAAAGGAATCATCCTTACAAAAGATGAATACTATATACAAAGACACGTTAACAATCAAACAGTTATACTAACTGTTATACATATAGTCTTACTGTGTCCTTTATTAGATAATATCTAATATGCGACTAATGAGAGTATCTCACAAGTCTCTTAGTTTTATATCATACATAAAACATTATATACCAAAAATATAAGAGACCACTCCCACTACTATCACGGAGAAAAGAAGACTTATGATATATAACACTAGAAAGAAATTCGTACGCTTCCACTGACAAATATATACTCTTTATATTTCAATAAACCAGACAATCTGATTGATACTAAAATCAGAGAATACGGATTTTCGGAAAGCTTATCTGAGTCTACAATAGGCTCCATAAGCTAGTATATCAAACTGTGATCTTAGCAGAATACAAACTCTAGAGCCATTCAAGAATGAACTCTTCAAACAAAGAAATCACAACGGATCTCTCATTCGAAGAAATCACTCAAGAACGCCATTTTGCATTCTTTAGCCAAAAACACAGTTTATTATCAACATTAACCAATAGATCTTTAATTGTTCAATCAGTGCGACAAGAGACAAGCTTCCTTAGAATCTACAATAGACTACTGAGTATAACCTTTCTCACTGTCATACTATAAAGGTCAAACCTTTATCAACTCACTTCGCTTTCGCTGTGAAAATAATTTGCACATTTTATGATCAATTCATAATGAAAGACTAATCAAGTTCTAAACTTGATCATAGTAAGCAATGAACAATTTTAGATCTATGGTTTAATGGTAATTTCTGAAATCGATATCAAATATCGATCCCACTATAAGTTATAGGATAATTTTCTTCGATAAGAAAACATCAGAACCATTAAGTATAAGATACTTTGTAAATGATTCTGACATCCTATAGGACTTATATGGCTGTTTTCTAAAGGTCTTTTCATCTTATTAATTACGTAGTTCCATTACAGTTTAGCATTTTTCATATTTGACTTCACAAAATCAAATCTTTTATGCAATCGTCAACATCCAATGTTAACCACCAAGTAACAAAATAATTTTATTACTCGGGATCGTAGAAAAGATATTCTATCAAATAGAATACAATATTCCATTAAATAAAATAAATGATAAACCTATCACTCGTACCTCTGAGGCACTAGTACTTTCAATTATATAACCATTATACAAAAGAAAGTTTCAAATCTCAAACTTTTGAAGATTCGAATTTTCTACTATACATATCATATGTGTAACTATAGAAACGTATGGAACCTAATTAAATAGACGAATTAGTGTTCCTGGAGCAAACCCCAAGAGTATTGAAAATTAATTCGGTAACATTCAATATCAACAAATCAAACCATATAAGATTCGATAACTCCCACCGACCAATTCCATCACAATAGAATCGCGGAAGTTTAATATTGAGTAAGAATCACATTCATTAAATAACTACATAACTAATTACCTTAAATTCATGCATTTGATCAAATCAAACATCTTCAAATAATTCAAAGATGCGCAATCAATTTTTAAGACAAAGTTTTCAACATTACAGATAAAATATCTTTGAACTATTCAAAATATTCTATCCGGGTTTCATTAGTAACATATTGACAGTTCTTGAAAAATTCAAGACGTTCAACATATTCTATAATAGAAACACGTAACTAAGTCATGAAATTTATTAACTTACTTACGAAGTAAAGAGAACTATACAAGGTAATTTCTAATTCATTAAACTATATACTTCCAAAGCATTAGTTTAATAAATCTGTGGTCCAATGACAATCATCGGTTAAATGAGATTTAATCACTTCCTGAATACAATATTCATTAAACGGATAAGGATATATGGTGTGATCTCATATCAGACCATCTTTTACCATACAGAACAAGCATCTAATACTTTTACGATAAAATCTCATAAAGAACAGTTTTAAGTTATTTATTATACCGAATATTTTCTTAATGCTTATCTTTCATTAATGATACTACTAGTCGATTTAAAATATATAACAAATGTTTATACGGAACAAGTAAATATCCAATAGTCACAAGTTCTAATATCAAATATCAAAATAGTTATTAAAATTATTTCAATTAACTAGACGGGAGATCCGGTATCCAATACCTACAGTTGTCGTATTGTAAGAATCAAAATTCTCTATCCACAACTATATGCATCTCCTTTCTTAAGCTTTATTATTTGCGTTCAATTATTCACAACGATTGTAAAATAATTGATTAACAAACTGTGTCAGACACGTGACTTCTAAAAGTCACTAAAAGTCAAGAAACATCATTATAAGACAAATAAATACTTAAGGGGTTTTCTTAATGCCAGACAAGAATCTCGAAGCATAAACCATTCAAGTCAATATCCTAAACACATATATCATTTTAGATTACCTAATCGTGACTTAGAAACTAAGTCACAACCATCTTGATTTTCAAAGAAAATCAGAACAAAAGTTCCCGATAGTTTTAACTAATCTAACAATATCTAAGTCTACTGTCTTTCTAGAACCTATTCTAGAATAATGCAACCATAAGTAAAGTCAGAAAACCTATATATTCAAATAATGTACTATACAATGGATTAGAAGAATAATTCTATAATCAATATAGAATAAAAAGGAAAACGAAAGCAGTAAATTCTAAAAAATTACGCACTACTTAAGTTATGGATTTTATACTCAGCAGTGTCTCCCATTACTTTACGTAATACCGTAATATGCAACGAACAATGGGAATTTAATAATTAAATCGAATTCCATAATAAGAGTAGGATCCCAAGAATATATTTCGACTAACAGCTTTGGCACGTTCTAACATACATATATTCATTAGGTAGACAACTCACTAGTGACTCATGGTTTCGGTCCTGACCGTTTCTCGCTGTGATAGCTTTGGCACGTTCATAGGGAGGTATCAAGGCTACACTTGTCAATGACAAACTCAAGCTCCCGGTGTAGTCCTGATAACTTTGGCACGTTCAGGATTTCCACTTTCACTTGAATTTATCCCGTATCAATATACAACTGGTATGGACAATTATCCTATAACTACATCCTTACAGCTTTTGCACGATCTCGGATGCACTTATAGAAAAATACCTATAAACTGTACTGACAAGACGGACCAAGAAACATGTATCCAATACACGTTACTTTACAACCATATTTAAAAGCGGGGATTTTCCTATGGAAGTTTTAATCTACATCAAATGCAGATTTTTTAATCTAAATCATTTTCTAAACATTTCAATTCTACCTAAGAAAACATAACTTAATTTAAAATTTTTGTTACATTTTCCGTTAGCGTAGAGTCGAACGGTTAAGAAACATATCTAGATTCTAAGCATGTGCGAACATTAAAATTGGATTAAATATCAAATATCAAGCATGAATAATCTAATAAATGAAGCATCAGACCCGCTCTAATATCATTTTTGTTGGGGTTTTGGGCGATGGTCGCAGCAGAAGCGTGGGTCCAGATGAAATCGTATTTTAAAAATTTTTCAAAATACCGAATAAATTATTCATATCATAAATTATTCAATATCTGATATGAATAATTTATTCATATTTTTTCTAACCTATTTATTCAATATCAAATATTGACATAAACAAGTTGAAAACTCGTGAAATTTTTACGAAAACGGTTTTTCCGTAAAATTGCCTGAAATGCATTTTTGACCGAACCGACTACCCGGCACTTATGGAAACTGCCCAGGTCAGCTCCAATAGTGTTTGGGAAATTCATGGGCTTCCTGAACAGTGATGGATTCACTGTTTGGGCAGCCGTCACCCGGTTGGCTGAAAATCCACCCGGTAACGTCGTTTTTGGTCGTTTTCGCTTCTTTTAAGCCGGAAATAATTTTCGGAAATTTTGCCAACTCCCAAAATGCATCCATAACATTAATTTAACATCAAATACATCAATAAATGCACTGAAAATTCCAGATATGGTCCAGAAGGTAAATTGACCAAATTTCATGCTATAATCTAATTTTTCACTAAGATTAATCTAATTAATCTAACACCAATCCAAAGTCACCACAAATGAAAAACTCTAGAACAATTCTAGGAATAATAAGAGTGGCTATCACACTTTAGAATGGCAACAAATTTTTCCAGCCACAGGCCTTGTATGTGACATCCGATATTGGATCGCAATACGCAATACTATGTATACTATGCCTAACAAAGATTATATATTCCTTAAAGAATATTTCTGGAGAATTGGGTAGGCATAGCACTTTGCTAGAAGCCAACCATGTCTCGTAAATCGGTAAAAATATGGTACGAGGTACGCACGTGTTCGCATAGTCCGATAATCGGATTTACTGCCAACATATCCAGGGATCTCATGGGTCACTTCCCAAAATTCACCGATGATGTATGACTCGAACATAATTAGTCTAGGATTAATTATAAGAGAGAGAAAATTAATCTAGGATTAATTAAGCGAGATTTTATCTGGGATAAAATTCAAATAAAATAGAGAGAACGATTAATTCGGAGTTAATCGATTAATAATATATTCGATATATTATATGAAATTAGATTTCATAACAGAATTAAAATTGTATTTTAATTCGGGTAAATGAATTAATTTAGAATTAATTTACGAGCGACTTTAATAGTAATTTTGCTAGGCATAATTATTTAAATTTGATTTAATTACGTCGCAACGGAAAATTCGTTAATTCAGAAATAACGAACCCGAGCCCAGAATTTTTTACGGGCCCACTCAGATTTTGAATTCAAGTGGGGCCCACAAGTCACATCACTTTTTGGTGATGGAAGTAAGTAATGATTTGTTGGTGACTTACCAAACACTCAACCTTTTGAATGATGATAGACTTTTACCTAAACTTGGTTTTGGTATATGTTTTTTTAGTTTTTAGAAAATCAAAAACAAGTCAACACATCACTTCCTCTCTTCTTTCACAATTCACGCCCAAGATTGCCTCTCCATCTCTCAATACTTGACTTGGTTGAAACTTCATGAGAATAGAAAGAAATTGTTGTAATTTTCTTTAAGTGCTAGCACATTAAAAGAATCATACAAAGGTGTTAGGGAAACCTTCCATTGAGTTTGGAATCTCAAATCTCAAGCTTGGAGCTCATCAACTTCATTCCTACAAAGAGAAGCTTGTAGCATTTCAAAGGGAAAAAGTTTTGTTATCAATACATCCTACAACCGATCGTTGTAAGTATATTTCCGCTATACTTCTTTGATTATTCACATTATTTCATGCTTGAAATGTTCTTGGGATGATCTTAGAGACCAACAAGAAAACTATGTTTTGCATTTTAAAACCATTTGGTCAAAACTAGAAGGGCATTTTTGTCCCAAAAATAATTAAATCAATTAATTTTAATACAAACTTTATGACAACAAATCACATTTGAACACATAAATTTTACTTTAAAGCCATGCCATGTGGATAAAGATTAAATTTTTAATTATTTAATCATTTAACATTGAAATAATTAAATAATTAATTAACAACCATATATGTATTTTTATTTATATTAAATAATAATACATATATTTATGGCATGTGTCAAAATCTCATTTGATGAATAATTAATGTGTATCTAAACGTATTATGTATCAAATATAAATACACAATAATTATTAGCGAACAAAATCCCTTAATGCATGTGCTATCGTTTAACCGATTTAACAATCCGTATTAACTCACTTAATCCGGTGAAGTATAATGAATAATCTGTATTATTCATATCGAGTTGCCAAGTGCTCAATGAGTACACTTCATATTGTGGGACTCTTTAAGTTTAGGTTTATCCGTCAAAAAATCCAATTTCGTGTCCATAATCCATCCACTCATGGATTATGGCAACCACAAATAATCTCGCTAAATGATACAAGTCGAGATCACTGCATATGTATAATCCCTCAGTCACAGGCTATCCATATTATACCTGGGATATAGATGAGAATGTCGAATCCATTTGATATAATACAGTTGACTTTCAATTTACGATCTCTAAATAACACTGAGAACTAGTTTATAATGTTATATGATTACGCCCAAATATGACTCGCGGTTATCGCAGTATAGCTGGGGTGTTGATTCCTCAGAGAGATGGTTACAACGGAACTAATTCACTCAATCAAGAACGTTTAGCATAACTAGAGTAAAGAAAAGATTAAACTGCAATGTAAACTAAAGATTACAAAAACTTGTAAGATTTTATCAATAGAAAGAAATAGCAAAGCGTTAGGATAGCCTTTTGCACCAATTCCTTATATTCCGTTATTGATTCTTTTATTACGCAATTGAGGGTTTCACGTCCCAAACTAACAATTGGAGGATATTAAATTTTACTCAAATTAAAGTTCTAATGAAATTGATATTTTATCTTCTCTACGTTCATAACACACAAGGTTATTGTTGCAACTTATCTAACGACGACAATATACCCTTGGGCAATATTACAGCAGAAGATCAACTCACAAAACAACCTTAACCAGTCACAACTATTTTCACCAACCACACATAGAAAAAGTGTGACTGAATCTATATGTAAATTAATAAAATATAGTTTCTAAATTAAAATAATCAAAAGAATAAAGAGAAGAATACGATAACAATTGTATTAAACAAATAAAATCATCCAAGAAGAAATAACAAAAATAAAAGAATTGGGTACAAGAGTTCGCCCTTAGCTTTGCTTTATGAGATTAGTTCTGCATGCTGAAGGAAGAAATAAAAGTGATGGGTTGGAAAAACATCGTGTAGTTTATTATCACTGCTCCCTGGATTGCTCTCGGCTCCCGAATTACTCTCGGTAAAACTGTCTTCTGCTTCCTGGATTGCACAGCCACTCGCACGTCTTATCTCTCTTCTTGTCCTTAATTTCTCTCTCTTATCCTCCTTTGTGCTCTCGCCTCTTGTTGTTTATATAGTGCGCAGCTCTTCAGTTGCATGCACAGCCCACTTTGTTCTTTTTATTGTTCACATGCTTGGCACTCACCTAGATTCTCTCCTTTTTCTTTTGTCTTCTTTGTTTCATGTTTATATCAGCACACACAGTCTCTCTCCTAGGTTTTTTTTTGTTTATGCGGCGCATGCTTTTGTTGCCTTTTTTAATTTCAATTATGTACCTATCTTTCTAATGTAATTCAAGCGCCAAGTTGTTTATTTAATTCATGCGCACTTGGTCTCTTTTAGGGTTTCCTGTTTGGTACATGCGCACCACTCTTCTATTGCATGCATCCAGCCTCCAATCTCTTTGTTCTCGGCAGTTTCTTGTTTTTGTTTTTTCAATTCCTACAAATATTAAAAATCACTAAATTAACTTAAATAATAAATATTTTTAAATTAATCGAAAATAAAAATCATATAATAAAATGTAAAAATATATAACTAAGTACTAAGCAATAAACCCAAATAAGTGATGTTCAAAGTACATTTTCATGCACTTATCACAATCCCCAACCAGCTTATTGCAAGTCCCTAGCAATTTAAGCGTAAAATAAAATGAAAATTAAATAAATAAAAACTATCTAAGCCAATTTCGTAGGGATCACAATTGCATTTAGTGTATGCAACAAGCCTTTAAACCCCTAGATGTCCCTAGTGGACGAGTTATAGTCTCGTGAGGGCTTACAGTGACAACACCCACAAAAGTCATTCAAAACACATAATCATGCAAAATAAAAATTAAATAGTCCCAATAGTTTCACATAATTTTGTCCTCAAAGAATGTTTAGTAATGAAACCAGAGAACCTTCAAAGTATTTAATGTAGCTCAAATTTAAGTCTTTGAATAGATCATCTAAGCTAGACTCACGGTGTGTGTGTGCTATGGTTCATTCACAACTTTATTCTCAAGTAAGCCAACTTAATTATTTCGTTTAAAAATTGGGATCGATGGGTCAAACTAACCTAGATATCTCAATTAAGCTCTGTAGTTGTTTTTTTGTGCTCAATATGGCATGATTTCGCTTTTTCCTTAGTCTCTCTTTTCATTTTTTTATTTTTGCATTTTTCTTTTCGTTCTCTTTTCCTTTTCTTTTCTTTTTTCAACACACCCACCCTTTAAGGAAGCATTTCTCCTCATGGTGGTCGTAATACTTACCCATGGGTAGCTTCACGCATATTGGTTATAGGTGGTTTATTTTCTTTCTTCAAAGACTTTTCTTTTATTTTCAACCATACCATACGTCATAATACAAGAAAATCAGGATAGAAATCTAAGCAAACGGTCATTCATCGACATGCAATTTCTTCAACTAGTCACCTTGCTAACTATTCAGGCTTTCACTGCTAGAAACCAAAAATTAAGTGTTTATGAGTCTAACATAGATAAACTACTCAAAGCGTCAGAAAAAAATACATTAAAGGACTTATCATTTCTAAAATTTCATCCTAACACAATAAATATCATCATAGGACCTATGTTTAACTATCAATGACTAAAAGCAAACAAAACAAACAAGCAAACTCTTTTTTTTTTTAATAATTTTTTTTAGAGAACAAAATACAACAGGAAAAAGACATACACATCCAGGTAAAGCACATGATAATACCACCACCCCCAACCTAAATGACACATTGTCCTTAATGTAACAACAGAGAACGTAAAGACAAGGAAGGAGTTCACCTGATTATAGATGTTATGAACCTGGAGGAAATATTGAATTATCTTGCAAAAGAAATAAAAACGAAACAAAACAAGAGGAAAAAAGGGACAAAAGATTAAAAATAACTAGAAAATAAATAAAGACATAAATAAATAAAGTACAACAATGGGAAAAAGAAAACTCAATCCACATAGGTAGGGTCAGCAAGATGTGTATCCTCTACTGCAGGAATCGGATTATCCAGGAACGGTTTCAGCCTCTGTCCATTTACTTTAAACACTCTGTCGTCCTTGGGATCTTCTACTTCGACAGCTCTATGGGGAAAAACTTGCTTCACAATGAAAGGTCTGGTCCATTTAGATCGCAGCTTGCCTAGGTGAAGATGGAGTCTGGAATCATAAAGATGTACCTTTTAGTTAGGCTCAAATATTTTCCTCATTATCTGCTTGTCATGGGCAGCTTTCATTTTGGCTTTGTAGAGGCGTGAATTTTCATAAGCATCATTCCGTAGTTCTTCGAGTTCTGTTATCTGTAGTTTCCACTGTGTACCTACAACACTCATATCAGAGTTAAGATTTTTAATAGCCCAGTAGGCTTTATGTTCTAACTTAACAGGTAAATAACAAGCCTTGCCAAATACAAGCCTATAGGGAGACATCCTAAGAAGGGACTTGTAAGCAGTACAAAATTCCCAAAGTGCATCCGGAAGTCATAAAGACCAATCCTTACGATCGAGGTTATCGTTTTCTCTAATATTTATTTGATTTCTCGATTTTCCAATTTAGCCTGCCTATTTGTCTGTGGGTAATAAGCAGTAGAAATTATATGCACTACACCATATTTGTGCATCAAGGCCTCAAAAGATCTATTGCAAAAATGTATCCCTTGATCGCTGATAATGACACGTGGGGTACTGAAGCGTGACAGTATATGTTCCTTTAAGAATTTAACCATGGTAGTATTGTCATTTGCTCGGCACGCTACTGCCTCAACCCATTTAGACACATAATCAACTGCGAGAAGAATGTAGAGGTATCCAAACGAGGGTGGAAAAGGTCCCATAAAATCAATACCCTAACAATCAAAGACTTCAATGACAAGAATAGGGTTAAGAGGAATCATATGACAACGGGACAACGCACCTAATTTCTGAAACCTTTACAGGAACGGTAGAATCCATTTGTATCCTTAAAGAGTGGGCCAATAAAAACCACACTGCAGAATTTTTACAGCAGTTTTCTTTACTGAGAAGTGGCCTCCTCATGCATTGGAATGACAAAATGCTAACACACTGAGAACTTCATCTTCAGGAATGCAACGTCTCAATATTTGGTCAGGGCAGTATTTGAATAAGTATGGGTTATCCCAATAAAAATTGCGTACCTCGACCAAGAATTTATGTTTATCCTATGAACTCTAAGTAGACGGGCACTCACCAAATACTAAAAAATTGACAATGTGTGCATACCATGGTGCTCGTATGGCGGCAAAAAGATGTTCATCAGGGAATTCATCATGAATTGGTGGGCCATCAGTAGAGTCGTTAAACTCTAAGCGAGATAAGTGACCTGCCACCCTGTTTTCAACTCCATTTTTATCCTTGATTATTAGATCGAATTCCTGTAACAACATGATCCACCTAATCAATCTTGCCTTAGCATCTTTCTTTGAAATAAGGTACTTAATAGCTGCATGGTCAGTGAAAATAATGATCGGAGAGCCATTCAGGTATGCACGAAATTTGTCCAAGACAAAGACCACTACTAGCAGTTCTTTTTCAGATGTGGAATAGTTCATTTGAGAACTGTTTAGAGTTTTGCTAGCATAATATACGACAAAAGGTTTCCTTTCTTGTCTTTTTCCTAAGACTGCCTCAACTGCATAGTCACTAGTATCACACATAATCTCAAAAGGTAAATTCCAATCAGGTGGTTGCATAATTGGGGCAGAGGTGAGTTTAGTGATTAACGTCCTGAAGGCACCTTCACACTCCTTTGTCCATTCAAATGAAGAGTCTTTAGGGAGAAGGTTACACAGTGGTCTAGTGACAGAAGAGAAATTTTATATAAATCTCTTATAGAAACCAGCATGCCCAAGAAAAGATCGTACATGTTTTACAGTTTTAGGTGTCGGCAGCTTGGATATCAACTCGATCTTTGATTTATCGACTTCAATGCCTTTGGATAAGACAATATGACCTAGGACGATTCCTGAAGAGACCATAACGTGACATTTTTCCCAGTTCAGAACGAGACCTTTTTCCTGACATCGACTTAACACTACTTTCAGGTTAAGCAATCATGTATCAAAGGAATCGCCAAACATTGTTAAATCATCCATAAACACCTCTATATATTTTTTAATCATATCACTAAAAATGATCAACATGCATCTCTGAAAAGTGGCGGGGGCATTGCATAAACCAAACGACATGCGGTGAAAAGCATAAATACCGAACGGGCAGGTGAATGTGGTTTTCTCCTGATCTTCCAAAGAGATCTCAATTTGGTAATATCCAGAATATCCATCTAAAAAACCATAAAATGGATGACCAGCTACCCGCTCAAGAATCTAGTCGATAAAGGGAAGTGGGAAGTGATCTTTTCGGGTAGCAGCATTTAACTTACGGTAATCTATGCACATACGCCAACCTGTGACTACCTTGGTAGGAACCAGCTCTCCTGCCTCATTCTTCAATACAGTAACTCCCGACTTTTTAGGGATAACCTGTGTAGGACTAACCCATTTACTATCAGCAATTGGGTATATAATACCCACATCTAGTAACTTTATCACTTCATTTCTCACCACTTCTTTCATAGTGGGGTTAAGTCTCTATTGAGGGTCTCTATGAGGAATGGCTCCATCTTCTAGGTGAATTCTGTGGGAACAAATCAAGAGACTGATACCTTTAATTTCTCATATGGTCTAGCCAAGTGCAGATTTATGCTATCTCAATATCTCAATTAATTTCTTACTTTGTGACGCACTAAGCTCCGAAGAAATGATAACATGAAAGGTATCTCCTGATCCAAGGAACGCATGTTGAAGCCCTTCTGGTAATGTTTTTAGTTCAACTATTGGTATTTCGACCGAAGAAGGTTTTGGTTTCCCCTTTCCTTTGGCAGAGCCTCAAATTGTGGCTGTCATACTTTTGTTCCATGTTTTTGCCAAACAGAGTAGCCTGTAGCGATGTCCAGAGGATTGATTGATTCAAGAGTGTCTACAATGTTCGAATTTGGAAGAAGATGATCAAGGGGGTCAGAATCATGTGGAATGGGGGCCATTTCCGACACAATTGTGTCTATCAAGAATGTTTGATGACATTCATCGTCATCTTGTGGCTGTTTTCAGACGTGAAAAATGTTCACTTCCAATGTCATGTTCCCGAATGATAATTTCATAAGACCATTTCTACAGTTGATAAGAGCATTGGCTGTAGTGAGGAAAGGTCTACCCAGGATAAGAGGAATTTTGGATTCGATTTTAACTACAGATTGGGTGTCTAAAATCATAAGGTCAGCGAGATAGTAGAATTTATCAATTTAGAGTAAGACGTCCTCGACTACCCCCTGTGGAATTATGACAGAACGATATGCTAACTGCAAGACTACTGAAGTGGGGTTGATCTCTCCAAGACCCAACTGCGTATATATGGAATATGGCATGAGATTCACACTCGCGCCTAAGTCTAGTAATGCCTGGCCAAACTCGCATGTGCCAATGTGGCAAGTGTTGGTGGGGTCTTTTGTTCAATCATTGCATTGGCTTGTTCTGTCAGGAATGCAATTTTCTTCACATGATGCTTCCTCTTCATGGTGCATAGATCCTTTAAAACCTAAGCGTATCTGGGAACTTGTTTGATTACATGTAACAAGGGAATGTTGATCTTTACTTGCCTAAGGTGTTCTAAGATCTCACCGTTTGGGTCTGCAGCTCTGGTGGTAGGCCTAAGGGTTTGAGGAAAGGGTACTATAACTGGAAAAATGTGGCTCTAGATCTGCCTGAGGGGTATCTACACTGTTATCCTTAGTTGCAACTGCAGTCTTAGAGGTGTCATGTATTCCTACCTATTTACCACTTCTAGTAGTTATGGCATTAACACCCTTTACATTTGCTCCTCCATGATTAGCGTGTGACAGGTGTTGCCCTTGAGGATTAGGTTGAGCATGAGAAGGGAATTTTCTTTATTCATTCACACTCAGGACATTAGTCAATTTAGAGATTTGAATTTTTATCTCCTTATTGTCTTCCGCTACCTGAGCTACAATGGCTCAAACATTTGATTCGTTTTACTCTGGGTTTCCACAAATGTTTTCATTGCCTCCATAGTCACTTTCTGAGCTTCCACAAATGCTTGCATAGTGTCCTATAATGACTTTCTAGAGACGACAGGTGTGGGATATTGGGGAGTATTATAACCTCTAGGTTGTGATGTCTGACTCGGCTGATGAGACTCTTATTTCCAACTAAAGTTTGGATGGGTCCGCCAACCAGGGTTATAAGTGTTTGAGTAAGGTGTGTAAGGTTTCATATATATCCCTAATGTATTGCATTGGTCCTCATATGTTTCTCTCATCTTTCCTGTTGTAGGGCACTCTTGTGTCAAATGGTCTGTCCTGCCACACACAGCACATACCTCTTGCGGTTCAAGGTGGGCTACTGTATGCATCAACTTGCAATCTTTGGCTAGTAAGGCTCACATCTGTCTAGTTAATAGTTCAACTTTTGCCTTAAGACTATCCTCTTCTCTCAATTGGTGTACGCTTCTAATAGGAGGGGTAGGGTGTGTCCTATCAGTGCTATCCATGGAATTGGGTCCAGTCCAGGTATGAGATTTCTTAGCTAGGTCATCTAAATACTTAAGCACCTTGTCAGGGTCATTTTTGATAAACTCACCATTGCATATTGTCTTAATGATTTGGCGCTCCCTAGGGGTCAATCCATCAAAGAAATAACTGACTAAATGTCAACTCTCAAATCCATGGTGAGGGCAACTAGCTAACAATTCCTTATACCTCTCCCACGTTTAATAAAGGTTCTCACTGTCTCTCTGTGAGAAGGTGGAGATTTGTCTTTTCAGGGCATCCGTCTTATGGTGTGGGAAGTATTTGTCGAAGAATGCATGGGTCATCTTGCCCCACGATCCTATTGACCTAGGTCTTAAAGAGTACAACCAACTCTTAGCTTTATCCTTAAGGGCAAATGGGAAGAACTTAAGTCTGATTGTGTCAGTGGCTCCAAACTGGTCATGGAAAGTCGCTACTACCTCTTCAAATTCTCTAATGTGCACATAGGGATTCTCGTTCTCCAAAACATGGAAAGTTGGGAGATACTGTATCATCCCAGGTTTAAAATCTACGAGTGGTGTAGTTCGAGGAAAGATGATGCACGAAGGTGTAGCTGTACGAGTTTGGTGGAGGTACTCTTCAAGAGTCCTTCTATGTGGTCTCTCATATTCACTCATGGTGTGTGCACTAGATGTGGAGGGTGTGGCAAAGAAATTGTCAAACAAACTCTCTGAATCAGAATTCTCTTCCTCAGTTATAATGAATCTACCAAATCTATCCCTACGTCTAGGCAAGCAATTAAACACAAGTGATACTGGAAACATAAATAAAAGAATAACGAAAAATTAAAGTTTACTATAATTGAAATGAAATAAGCAGAAAATAAATTCAAGAATAAAAAAAACTAAGAAAATTTAAAATAAACTGAATAAGCAAATAAAATAAAATAAAATAAATGTAAGGAAGTTACCGCTTCATTGTTGACTAAGCAAACCTGGTCATTTTGCTTGTAAATCGTCTCTCAGCAACGGTGCCAAATTTTGATTACCCACAGATATGACTCGCGGTTATCGCAGTATAGCTGAGGTGTCGATTCCTCAGAGAGATGGTTATAACGGAACTAATTCACTCAATCAAGAACATTTAGCAATAACTAGATTAAGCTGCAATGTAAACTAAAGATTACAAAAACTTGTAAGATTTTATTAATAGAGAGAAATAGCAAAGCGTCAGGATCTCCTCTTGCACCAATTCTTTATATTCCGTTATTGATTCTTTTATTACGCAATTGAGGGTTTCACGTCCCAAACCAACAATTTGAGGATATTCAATTCTACTCAAATTAAAGTTCTAAGGTAATTGATATTTTATCTTTTCTACGTTCATAACATACAAGGTTATCATTACAACCTATCTAACGACGACAATATACCCTTGGGCAATATTGCAGCAGAAGATCAACTCGCAAAACAACCTTAACCAGTCACAACTATTTTCACCAATCACACATAGAAAAGCGTGATTGAATCTATATCTAAATTAATAAAATATAGTTTTGGATTAAAATAATCAAAAGAATAAAGAGAAGAATATGATAACAATTGTATTAAACAAATAAAATCATCCGAGAATCAAATAACAAAAATAAAAGAATTGGGTACAAGAGTTCGCTCTTAGCTTTGCTTTAGGAGATTAGTTTGCATGCTAAAGAAAGAGATAACAGTGATGGGTTGGAAAAACATCGTGTAGTTTATTATCACTGCTCCTGGATTGATCTCCGCTCCCGAATTACTCTCGGTAAAACTATCCTACTTCCTGGATTGCACAGCCACTCTCATGGCTTCTCTCTCCTCTTATCCTTAATCTCTCTCTTTTATCCTCATTTATGCTCTCGCCTCTTGTTGTTTATCTAGTGCGCAGCTCTTCACGTTGCATGCACAGCCCAGTTTGTTCTTTTTATTGTTCACATGCTTGGCACTCACCTAGCTTCTCTCCTTTTTCTTTTGTCTTCTTTGTTTCATGTTTATATCAGCGCACACAGTATCTCTCATATGGGTTTTTTGTTTATGTGGCGCATACTTTTGTTGCCTTTTTTAATTTCAATTATGCGCCTCTCTTTCTAATGTAATTCATGCGCCAAGTTGTTTATTTAATTCATGCGCACTTTGTCTCTTTTAGGGTTTCCTGTTTGGTACTTGCGTACCATTCTTCTATTGCATGCATGCAGCCTCCAATCTCTTTTTTCTCGGCAGTTTCTTGTTTTGTCTTTTCTAATTCCTACAAATATTAAAAATCACTAAATTAACTTAAATAATAAATATTTTTAAATTAATATGAAAATAAAAATCATATAATAAAATGTAAAAATATATAACTAAATACTAAGTAATAAACCCGAATAAGTGATGTTCAAAGTACATTTTCATGCACTTATCATTATACCACCGCCATGGATTTACTAGATCGCAAACACGTGATGGATGTCTTTTCCCTGTACATAAGACTGACAGATCCTATATTGATACGCACAGAATATCATGAGCATCAGTTCACACCTAACGAACAGGCGGAGGTCTGATCATGACTAGATAATTGACGTGACTACCATCAAAGAGTAGAGGATATGTCATATATCCAAAGTGGTATCTCAAGTCGAAGGACCACTATTCTTGCTCAACTCGAGAAGGTTCTTATTGACGTTGGTGTACCATATATTAGGAAACCTTTAGTGAGTCGTTCAGTGTCTTATCAAATAAACACCTACATGTGTATACGAGTCCCCTAAGACTCATGGTTCACTGGGATAAACCATCGGACCAAGTCAAGATATACGACATGTACTGATCTCAGCGGATTTTACTAATAGATTCGTGTTAGTAAATCTTGATCAGGAACTTTATTTAAGGATATACAACTAATAGTGCGCTTCCCAATGTCAATTACAAACTACATTGTAACTGCGCACTATACTATAAACCCTAGGGTCTTTCTCTAATATACAAGTATCACTAAACCAGATTCAGTTTCGATCTAATCGTAATCAGATATCTAATCGTGATTAGATCGAATAAGTGTATAAAAGACAAGGGTGATACCGTTAAATTAGTAATATTATGGAAATTATAATTGCTCGTATTTATGAATCGGATATAAATATGATCCGGATTGGCACTCGGAGCATCAACCCTAACATATTATTCTATATGTGATTTGCGAACTTAATTGTGACTGGTAAAAGTTATTTTATGTGTTGATCTTCTGCTGCAGTATTTCCTGAGGGTATATTTTTTACGTTAGATAACTCGTAACAATGACTTTTGTGTGCTGTTAACATAGAGAAAATAATCATTAATTACCTTAGAATATAATATGTGTAGAATTGAATATTTTTCGGTTGTTGGTTTAGGATGTGAAACCCTCAACTGAGTAATAACTGGAATTAATAACTAAATATAGGATTTTGATGTAAGAGGGATTCCCGACGCTTTGCCATATTTCTCTACTGATATCTTTTCATTGTTTTATTTATCTTTACTTTAATTATCAATTTATTCGTTTTCTTTATTTTAGTTATTGCTAACGTTTTTTCCTAAGTAAATTTATTTATTGTAATCATCTCTCCGAGGAATCGACACCTCAGCTATACTGCGATAACCGCAAGTTATTTTTGGGCGTATCAACAACTCTCAAAAATATAGTGAACAACTTATAAAAAGTTTCATGGTATTGAGAAAGAAAGACTTGGAAGCGAATAACCCCCGAACCAAGAAACTTAGTAGAGATGTTTTAAGCAATCAAAGTTGATGGAGTTTCCAGGGAAATAAAGATATAAGAAGTTCAATGAGCTGAGATGTGTAGGAAAGTCAAGTAATCGAGCAAAACCCAGTAAGGAATAATAAGATAGTATGAACCTTGCGGAGGTTCACAATAAAAGATGGTATCATCAATAATTGGAAAATAAATTAGTAGTAAAAATTCAAACATGAAATTCAGATAGTTCATAGTAGTAGTACCTTAGTGAGGAGGCCAACGCCAGACATGTAAAAAATAGAGTCATAAGCTTATAGAAGAGCAGCGTAAGCATCTACAGCATGTATAGCTAGCAAGAACACCACCACCGGAAGATTCCAGGACAATCCCCACCCTCCCAACCCTCGTTAAACAACATCAGCAAAGATGAACTTCAAAGTTCACCTCAAGATATCCTCATAAACAAGACAATGCATAGTAAAAGAGACCAAAACATAAAGCCTTTAGGTAAAGTACCAGAACAGAATAGAAAATGAAATAGATCTAAGTGATGGATCTATAAGAGAAGTTATTAGATAAGACAATGAAGAGAGGAAGTATTAACTAAGCAGTGACAAGAATGTAAGAGAACAACGTTAAACGTGATTAGGGACATGTGAGAGCTGATATCCTTCGAGTAAGGAGACAGAGATATAGACCATAGAAGTTTTAGTTACAGAACAGAGCAGAAGAGAAGATAAAAAAGTCAGCAGGCAGGGTTTGGAAGTGAAACTGTCAAAGTGCAACGACAATAGGAGAAAATACTAAGTAAGAATTGGTAGAAGTGTAGTATAGTATCGAACCGAGAAAATAAGTTTACTAAAATATGGAAAATAATCAAGAGGGGTATCTTAGCATGCAACCAGGTCTGGAAAATGAGTTGGTGTGAAGGAACAGCAACCAAATTTACAGTAATAATGAATGCAAAGAACATTGTACAAAAGATCATGAACTTTTGCCATGATTAAATCGACAGCATTGATGTTAATAGCAGAGAATGCGGTTTAAGCACCAAGATATATACAATTAAGCTTAAATCACTAGCAATTAAGGAGGGCCACTAGAAAACTACCCAGAAGCAACATTTTTAGTACAAGCGTCATCGGTAGACAATATCAGTAAACTAAGAATCCCTAGGCGATACCATAATCAGTTGAAGCTTGGCAAGGAGAATATAGAGAGTTAAACAGCTAAGATATGAGAAAGAATATTAAGATCAAGTTAAACAAATGCAGTTAAAGAAGTATCGAGTACAATCATTGTTAGTAATGATTAAGATCACTCGTGAAAATTATTTATTCCAAAAACACCAGTATTTCTAGTGAGAGCCAAAGGAATCAGCCAAGAAGAACCCAATCGAGTCGAGTAATGAATGAGTATAACTAAATATCTAAAGAAAGAGATTTCCTTGGAAATAAAGAATATTGAGCACAACTAGAGGCCCAAAAATGAGGTAGTCAATGATACTCGAAAAAGATCGTATGAAACGAGAACAAGGTAGTATCTTTTAGTAAAGAACTTAAGGAATAATCACTGAAGCTACGAACTCTGTAACAGTTTACCCAAGTATGACTAGAGGAATGATGCATGAGTTAGATAATAAGAAAGATAGCTAATATCATATACTCACTAGTCAAGTGGAAAGTGATCAACCCAGCAAAAACCTTCGTTGTTAAGTTATATAAAATCCCCAATGAATCAGAATAATTACAGAAAATCAAGAGTTCAAATAGACAAATCAGTATGCAGCTCTAGTTATGACTTCCAAGTCATGACATTCTAGGTTAAACATGTATCTCGTGGTGTAATGACAGCACAAGAAAGAGCGTTGGGAAATGGCATAATATAGTGAATGAAAATGAGATGGGTTTGTAGTCAATTAAAGCTAGTGGTTTATAAGAAACACATAAATCTTGTGATCTTGATAAGATCCCAAGTTTAAAGAGGATTTGAGGACGAATCCAATTTAAGGGGGGAGAATTTGTAACAATCGATAGTCTTTACTACTGTTACGTTGCAGTACTGTGGTATTACGAGATGAAGATAACATAATATAAATTATGTTAGGGCAGAAATATAGTCATGGAACAACCTTAGGGATAATTGGTTAATTCCTCGAACAGTCCATAGTATTTGGGCCATAACTTTCTCATATAAACTGTATAATGTATTACTCCGGACAATCCATAGTATTTGGGCCATAACTTTCTCATATAAACTCTGATTTATATGAATTTTATATCTCCATAAAGCAGAGATCGAGACCTACAATTTCATATTGAATATTTTTCCAAATTCGAACCAGAAATAGGTCCAAAATACAAGTCAAAATTCAGATGAATAGTAATTTCAGACCCAAATAGAAGAATCTCAAACTTTCTCCAAAATTCCACACTTTTCTCCAACCTTGCAAATATCAAATAACCCATACTGTATAAAGAGTACATTATTTACCAAATCACAAAAATTAGAAAAAGAGAAGAAAGAAGAAACGTAGAAGAGAGAAAGAAGAAGAGAAAGAAGAAGGAGAGGAAGAATAGGAAGAAGAATGGAAGAAGAAGAAGAAAAAAGCAAAAGAAGGAAGATGAAGTAAAGTTGAGCATGGCATCCTTAAAAGATGAGGGAGTTCACAAGAGAAGAGGTAAGACCAACTTGACCTAAAATTTAATTTGTTGGATTTTGGAAGTTTGATGATAAAATAGAGATATAGCATGCTAAGGGTTGTTTATTATTGATTGATAAGTAAAGAAATTGGTTGTAGCAAAAGTACCCAAGTTTGATAAATTCTAAGGGTTTAAGCTAAGAGTGAGAATGATATGATTAATGAAGTATTGAATATGTTAACTTGAATTAAAATATGTGAAGTTAATGTATGATGATGTTTTGTGTATTGGTTTTTAGTATGGAAATGTTAAGGTTTACATTTGGGTGAGTTAGAATTGAAGAAGAAAGAACAGAATCCTGGAAAATTGACTCGCGTCACAATGCTTAAGGGCTGTGTGTCACGAAGAGCAAGGGTAAAATGACATCACATTTCTGGACATTGCGCGTCACGACGCATGGCACAACTCATACCCAAAACAGTTCTAAACCATCTCAGTTCCACCTTAGCGTGTTAGAGACACCTTTAGGGTCTCATATCAGTTCACATGCATACATTGTATCTTATTCCAAGCATGATATACTAAGTAATGATATACATACTTGAATTGAGAAAGTTTAGCATAGTTCCGAAACTCATCTCATGGTTTGTAATCTAACCAAGTTACTATTTATAAACCATTGCAGGAATAACATTTTCCATAGACGAAGCGATATAGCACTAGCTAGATTCCAATCTGTGAGTGGACACTATTTCCTTAAATTGATTTTCATTTTATTATTTTAATCTAAGACTTATTTTTACGCACTTAGGGCGTTAGCTGGTTTTATTACAGTTGATTATAAAAAGTATATTTTAAAGAAAAATTTTAGAAAAGAAATTTTAAAAGCATGTGGTTTATGATTTTCGAGGCATAGGAAAAAACCCACCTCAGTAAGTAACTTGTACAGACATGAAATTGATGAACACATATGCACATGGAGAGGACTAGGGGGACGGCGATACGTAATGCCCCAGATCCTAGTTTAGGACTGGGGATGACAGATGCCCATAGATCCTAGTTTAAGAGCTTGGAGGGTAGCATAGATCCGCACTCCCAGTTCTAGTTCAGTGGCTTGGGGGACGGCGATATGTAACGTCCCAAAACCAATAATTTCAGGGACAGTAGTGGCATGCTTTGGAGGATGGTGATCTGTAACGTCCCACGGTCATGGATTTGCACTCTTTGCTCTAGTTAGGTATATGGGGGGACGGCGATACATAACGCCCCCATACGTCAAGTTTTTTAAAGACATGTCAGTTTTTAGTTACCAGGTTTTCAGAAAATAGTTTTCAGACATCAGATTATAGAATTAGTTTTCAAAAGACAGACCTTTCAGAAATAATTTTTAAAATAGATCTTTTAGATACAACTTTACAAAACCAGACTTTCCAAGGTAGATTTCAGAAAGATAATTTTTATAAAAGAGATTTCAGACAAGGTTTTTCAGAAATGAGTTTTCGTATAAAGTTCTTTTTTAATTCTGGTTTAGAATCTAAATGTTTGTATAACTGTATTTTAGCTTTCGTCTACTCACTTAGATCGTATAAAGGTCTAACCCCCCCTCCCATTTTCCTTATTTTGCAGGTATTCTCGGAGGATGAGTTCGTGAGGACGGATAGTGATGCAGTCACTAGGGTATGGAGTCTATCAGTTTAAGTCAGAAAAATGAGTGTTCAGTCAGAGTCAATTAAAGGTTATGTAGTAGTCTTGGGTTTTGAGATAGTCATTGTAAAAGTGTATTATTAAGTTTTCCATTACAGATGTTAAGTTTGTATGATACGTTTTTGAGCTTGGGCTACCCTCCCACACATAATATATATGATTAGAGAAAAGAGTATTAGTAACTGTTTATGGTTGGATAGTCAGAGGCTCAGTGGAATAATATTTCCCAGTCGGTAGCGTCTCCCGAATCGCAGATATTACATTCTGGAAATTTATGTTTTCTAATTTTGATATCAGTCAGATTGTCTGATTTTATCAAAGCATAGAGAATACATATGAGATAGAAGGTTTAGTGGGAGTGTGTAAATTTCATTCTACTATTTTACATCATAATGATATTATCATTATTAATGTGATAATAAGATATTAAACAGGTAAAATATTTACCTGAGTCTTATTTTCTCCGTGAAAACAGTGGGAGTGATCTCTATTATATTCGATATAAAGTTTTATGTATGATATAAAACTAAGAGACTTGAGAGATGCTCCCATTAGTCATACATTAGATATGATCTAATTAAGGACACAATGAGACTATCTGTATGACAGTTAGCATAACTATTTGATAGTCAGTGTGTCTATAATATATAACATTCATCTTTCATAAAGGATGATTTCTTTGTTGAAAAATAAATTGATTAGAGTGTCTAGTCATTCTTAATTATCATAGGATGATGGCATAATGAATACTATATTAAGTGCGTTTAGAGATATCAATTTAATCGTAATTATTACGAGTTATTTTTATATCCTTTAGACCATAAGATGTGTCTTGAAACATGTTCTTTATTATCTTTAAGATATTAAGAACGAGTTTCTTATTAATTGAGAATAAAATTCGCAACCATTAGGGTCAGATTAGTTTTGAGTCTAATTATGACGTTAGACAATCTATGTCATAAAGAGTCAAAAAAGATACAGTGGGAGTGTCACTGATGATTCTACTATTATAGCGAAATTAGTTGCAACTTATGAAGTATTAACTTATGAAGTTGCATAGTGACCTTATAGATTACAATTTTGATATTTGTGTTGTGTTTTGCGATTGTCTACATAGTATTTTGGATTTGATTCGTAAATACTTAGACAACTTAGTAGTTGTAGCACAATATTGATGTGGCATCTGAGTCATATTGATGTAGAACTTAGTTTGTACAAAAATATTAATGATGCTGGCTAAAGGAAACAATTAAGTTTGTTTGACAAACTCAATATGTCATAGTGGGCTTATTTATTGTTGCCTATCTTTTGAGCGCTAGGTGAGTTCTTAAGGGTCATGCGCATGTGATACATATTAGAATGTGTATATGATACAGTGGATTGGCACTAGAGCAAGTGGGAGAAATTATTGGGGTTGGAGCTCGGAGCACCGATTCGGATCATATTTATGTCTGATTCATGAATACGAGCAATATATTTTTCCGTAATATTACTCATTTATGGTTGCACCTCTTGTTTTTATTATATATATTCTATCTAATTCATTAGATTGAAACTAAATTATGTTTAGTGATATATAAATATTAGACAAAGACCCGATAATATATAATGTAGTGAACAATTACAATGTAGCTTGTAGTAGACATTAGAAAGTGTCACTACTAGAAATATATTATCAAATTAAGTTCCTGGTCAAGATTTACTAACACGGGTCGGTTAGTAAAATCCGCTGAGACCAGTCCATGTCGTATATTGGAATTGGTCCGATGGTTTATCCTCCTAATGAACCATGAGGCTCGAGAGACTCGTATATACGTGTATGTGTTTATTTGATAAACACTGAATGATTCACCGAAGATTACCTAATGGATGGTACACCAACGTCAATAACAATCTTATTGGGTTGAGTAGCATAGTGATTCTTTGACTTGAGATACCACTGTGGATATATGAGCTATCCCCCACACTTAGATGGCATTCACGTCACCGATCTATTTAGATCAGACCTCTGGCTGTTCGTTGGGTGTGGACTCATGCTCATGATATCATGTGTGTATCAAGATAGGATCCATCAGTCCTGTGTACAGGCATAGGTATTCAATATATGATTAGCAGTCTGTTAAATCCATGGTAGTGGTATACTTCAGAAGTAAGTTCTGAGTTTTATTTAGAAGATTGGTAATAGATACATCGACAGGATTATACCTACAGAGATTTGACGTTTATATCTATATCTCTAAAATAATCTGGATATCTGTGACGAATAGATTATACGTATGCAATGACCTCAACCTGTATGATTTAGCGAGTTTATCCATGGTCGTCATATTTACGGGTGGGTGAATTATGGACATGAAATTTGATTTTGTGACAGATATGCCTGAATCTAGAAAGTCTCACAGATGAAATACACTTGTAGAGCACTAGGGCAACTTTAATGAATAATAATGATTATTTATAACTCGTTTAACGGTTAAACAAAAAATACATACAATCGGGACATAATTGTCATTTTCGAATTAATGTGTATTTGTATTTAATATTTGATATTATTAAACACATATTAATTAATTATCAAATTGTGATATTTGACCATATATCATTTAAATATATGTATTTGAATATTTAATGTAAATATAATACATATATTAGGATTTTTGCATTTAATTATTTAAATGTTAAGTAGTTAAATTAATTAAATTACAAAATATATTTTACATGATTTCTTTTAGAAAATGGCATGTTTTAATTGGTTCACTAGTAAGCTTTACTTTAATGGTAAAGGTTATCATTATGAATAAGTAAACTTGAACAAATGAAATTAAGACAAAAAAGTAAATATTAGATATTTATTTTTTGCCATTTTCGGCCAAATGGAAAAATGGGATATAAATTATTTTTGTTTCATTTTTCATATACAACACAAGGTTTCTAAAAATTTTCAAAAGAAAGATTGAGAGAAAAAGTGAAGAACCTAAAGGAAAAGCTTGAAACTTGGAGTTTTAGTATGTTATTTCCAATTTTCTTCAATTAAGAAATTATTTCTTCAATTCTATACTTCAACTTTTGTAGCTTAGAATTTTCTCTAATCTTTAATTATGTGAATTGTTGTGATTGGAAACTTGTTGGAGGTGTTTTGCATGTATGATTAATTAATAAGCTTATTAGGAGTAATTAATCTTATTTGATTAATTAGTAATCAAAGTTGACATTCTAGAGTTGCTTAGCAATTCATTAATAACCTAGAATTTTTCTTAAGTTATTTTAAGTGGTGAGACTTTTTTGGTGAATTAAAGAATTGGATTAAAGTATTGAATTTGTTTAATTTGGTTTAATTTGTCAATTTGGGAAATTATAAAATTAGAGTTCATAACCCTTTCCAAATTTGGGGTTTTTCATATATGTGATTTAATATGATGTATATATATGATGTATATTAAATTTGGGATTGATTGGATTTGATCTACAACACAAGGTTTCTAAAAATTTACAAAGGAAAGATTGAGAGAAAAAGTGAAGAACCTAAAGGAAAAGCTTGAAACTTGGAGTTTTAGTAAGTTATTTCCAAATTTCTTCAATTAAGAAATTATTTCTTCAATTCTATACTTCAACTTGTGTAGCTTAGAATTTTCTTTGATCTTTAATTATGTGAATTGTTGTGATTGGAAACTTGTTTGAGGTGTTTTGCATGTATGATTAATTAATAAGCTTATTAGGAGTAATTAATCTTTTTTGATTAATTAGTAATCAAAGTTGACATTCTAGAGTTGCTTAGCAATTCATAAATAACCTAGAATTTTTCTTAAGTTATTTCAAGTGGTGAAACTTGTTTGGTGAATTAAAGAATTGGATTAAAGTATTGAATTTGTATAATTTGTCAATTTAGGAAATTATAAAATTAGGGTTCATAACCCTTTCCAACTTTTAGGGCTTTTTCACATATGTGATTTAATTTGATGTATATATGAGATGTATATTAAATTTGGGATTGATTGGATTTGATCTTAACATATTTTATACTAAAAAGGATCAAATTGCAAATCTTGGAAATTTTTGGGGATGTTCGGTAATTTCAGAAAAATTGAGAATTTTTATTGAAAATTATATTTTCATATATTAGACATACATAAATCATTTTGGGATTGATTTGAAATCAATTAAATATGTATTTGATATTTTAAGGGCCAAAATGATCAAAATACCAAGTTGTGGGGTTAATTCGACAATTAATGATAAATCTAATTTTTGAGATGAAAATTAAATTTTTATTTATTGAGTAAATAGAATAAATTGATTTATTTAATTGCCCAAGAAAAATATTTATCGAAAATTATTTCGGAGTGAAAAAACGTGAAAACGGTGAAAAACGGCGTTACCAGGTAACAGCTACTCAAACAGTGAACTAGTCACTGTTCGGGCAGCCCACGAACTGTCCAAATATTGTTGGGGCTGACCTGGGCATTCCCCATGAGTATTGGTCGGTCGATTCGGTCAGAAACGTGTTTTATGCTATTTTACGGGAAAATATTTCCGTAAACATTTCGCGGAATTTCTATATTATTTATGTCGTTATATGATATCGAATAAATATGTTTAGGTGAAATATGAATGAATTATTAATATTAGATATTGAATAATTTATTCGTAAGTTTAAAAATTTTAAACTAGGATTTTTCCTGAACCGCGCATCTTCCGCTATGCGGCCCTGATAAAACCTAAATAAAATGGTATCATAGCGAGTCTAATTCTGTACCCCTGATATGATTAGTCCTTTAAATTTTAGATTTAATCTAATATTTACTTTTTACATGCATATATTTAATTAATTTGATAAAATAATGTGAATAACATCATTAGGAAAATCTATGTTAAATAAGGTTTTATAAAGTGACTAGTATTAGGAATAATTGTTTCTTCGTCCGCCTTGTCAATATGGATGTAAATATTTTCATGATGGTTGAAGGTAGTTCATTTGCGCCGGTAGAACATATTTGATAAGAGATAAATTCAAGTGAAACTGAAAATTCTTAACGTGCCAAAGCTGTTATGACTACATCGGTAGCTTGAGTTTGTCACTGACAAGTGAAGCCTTGATACGCGTCCTATGAACATGCAAAAGCTGTCACAATGAGAAACGGTCAGGACAAAATCAGGAGTCATAGCGAGTGTGATTGACAATGAGTTGTTTACCCGTGAATATATCTAGGCGAGAACGTGCCAAAGCTGTAAGTCGGAGTATATTTATGGGGTTCACTTCCCATTATGGAATTCGATTTAATTATTGAATTCTCATTTTCCATTGGAGATTACGGTATTACGTATAGTAGTGGGAAGCACTGCTAGGTTAAAAATCCATAACTAATACAGTGTGTAATACTATGATAATTGTTGCTTATGAATATTTTATAAGCAACAATTATCATAATATTTTTAGATAGAATTAAACTTTTATCCACTACATGAATATTTTATATATGTTTTCTCACTTCAATTATGGTTGCAGATTTCTAGAATAGATTCTAGATTAGAATAGACTATGATATGATCATTCTAGACAGAATAGTTTCTTATGCAGTAAAGATTGACATGAATTGGTTCATGTCTCGAGATTCTTCACTAGTATTAAGAAAACCTCATTAGGTGTTTGTTTATATGATAATGACGTTTCTTGGCTTTAGTGACATTCAGAGGTCACGTGTCAGACAATATTTACTTTTCAATTATTTATAAATATTGTAAATAGTTGAAGGTAAATAATAAAGCAAAAGAAAGAAGATGTGTATAGTTGTGTATAGAAAATATTGATTTTCAGAAAACGACAACTGTAGATATTGAATATCAGATCTCCCGTCTAATTATTTAAAATATTGTTGAACGAATGTTTTGATATTTGATATCAGAACTTGCGACTGTTGGATAGTTACTTGTTCTCTGTAGACAGTTGTTACATATTTTAAAATAACTAGTCATGTTATTGACGGATAGATAAACATTAAGAAAAATATTCGGTTAAGTAAATAACTTAGAACATTGTTTTATGAGATTTTATCACTTAAGTATTATATGCTTATTCTATATGGTAAGGGATGGTCTGATACCAGATCACACAACATATCTTAACCCATTTAATGAATATTGTATTCGGGAAGGTGATTAAATCTCATTTAACTAATGATTGTCAATGGACCGGAAAATTTATTTGAATATTGAGTGTTACTAAATTAGTTTCAATACTCTTGGGGATATGCTCCAGTAACACTAATTCATCATTTTAATTATTGTTCCATTAGTTTCAACAGTTACATTTATGATATGTAAAAGGAGAAAATTCAAATATTGAAATGTTTCAGATTTGAATCTTTCTTTTGTATAATGGTTATATAATTAAATTTACTTGCGCCTCAGAGGTACAAGTAAAAGTTTATCATTTATTCTATTTAATTGAATATTGTATTCTAATTGATAGAATATCTTTTCTACGATCCCGAGTAATAAAATTATAGTGGGAACGTTATCAGATATCGATTCCGGAAATTAACATTAAACCATAGATCTAAGATTGTTTATAGCTTACGACTATTAAGTTTGGAACTTGATTAAGCTTACGTTATGAATCGTTCATAAAATATGGAAATTATTTACGCATCAAAAGTATAGTAAGCTTATCAAAGGTTTGACCTTTATAGTATGCCAATGAGAAAAGTTATACTAAGCAATCTATTATAGATTCTAAGGAAACTTGTCTCTAGTCGCACTGATTGACAAATTTAAGATCTGTTGGTTATTGATGTTATTAAATTGTGTATTCTAGCTAAAGAATACAAAGTTGCATTTTTTGAATGACTTCTTTGGATAAGAGATCAGTTCTGAGTTCTTTGATTGAAGAGTACATTCTTGAATGGCCCTAGAGTTTGTATTCTGCTAAGATTACAATTTGGTATATTAGCTTATTGAGCCTATTGTAGACTCGGATGAGCTTTCTGGAAATTTTTATTTTCTAATTTTGATATCAGTCAGATTTTCTAATTTTATCAAAGCATAGAGAATACATATGATATAGAAATGTTCAGTGGGAGCGTACAAATTTCTTTCTAGTATTTTACATCATAATGACATTATCATTATTAAGGTAATAATGAGATGTTAAACATGTAAACTATTTACCTGAGTCTTATTTTCTCCGTGAAAACGGTGGGAGTGGTCTCTATTATATTCGATATAAAGTTTTATATACGATATAAAACTAAGAGACTTGAGATATGCTCTCATTAGTCGTACATTAGATATGATCTAATAAAGGACATAATGAGACTATTTGTGTGATAGCTACCATAACTGTTTGACAATTAGTGTGTCTATAATATATCATATTCATCTTTCATAAATGATGATTCATTTTTTGAAAAAGAATTGATTAGAATGTCTAGTTAATCTTATGCATCATATGATGATGGCATAATGAATATTATTTTAAGGGTGATTAGAGATATCAATTTAATCGTAATTGTTACAAGTTATTTTTATATCCCCTAGACCATAAGATGTGTCTTGAAACATATTCTTTAATATCTTTAAGATATTAAGAAGGAGTTTCTTATTAATGGAGAATAAAATTCGCAAACATTATGGTCAGATTAGTTTTGAGTCTAATTATGACGTTAGACAGTCTATGTCATAAAGAGTCAAAAAAGATACAGTAGGAGTGTCACGGATGATTCTACTGTTAGATTGGAATTAGTTGCAATTTATGAAATATTGACTTATGAAGTTGCATAGTGACCTTGTAGATTAGAAGTTTGATATTTGTGTTGTGTTTTGCGATTGTCTACATAGTATTTTGGATTTGATCTGTAATACTTAGATAACTTAGTAGTTGTAGCACAATGTTAATGTGGCATCTGAGTCATATTGATATAGAACTTAGTTTCTGCAAAAATATGAATGATGTTGGCTAAAGGTTTGTTTGACAAACTCAATATGTCATAGTGGGCTTACTTGATGTTGCCTAGCTTTTGAGCACTAGGTGAGTTTTTAAGGGCCATGCGTATGTGATACACATTAGGATGTGTATATGATACCGTGGATTGACATTAGAGCAAGTGGGAGAAATTATTGGGGTTGGTGCTCGGTGTGCTAATTTGGATCGTATTTATGTCCGATTCATGAATACGAGCAATACATTTTTCAATAATATTACTTATTTATGGTTGCACCTCTTGTTTTTATTATATATATTCGATCTAATTCATTCGATTGAAACTAAATTATGTTTAGTGATATTAAATATTAGACAAAGACCTGATAATATATAATGTAGTCAACAATTACAACGTAGCTTGTAATTGACATTAAGAAGTGTCACTACTAGAAATATATTATCAAATTAAGTTCCTAGTCAAGATTTATTGACATGGGTCGGTTAATAAAATCCGCTGAGACTAGTACATGTCGTATATCGCACTTGATCCGATGATTTATACTAATGAACCATTAGTCTCGGGAGACTCATATAGACATGTATGTGTTTATTTGATAAACACTGAACGACTCATCGAAGATTACCTAATAAATGGTACACCAACGTCAATAGGAATCTTATTGGGTTGAGTAGCATAGTGATTCTTTGACTTGAGATACCACTATGGATATATGAGTTATCCTCCACACTTAGATGACATTCACGTCACCAATCTATTTAGATCAGACCTCCACCCGTTCGATGGGTGTGGACTCATGCTCATGATATCCTGTTTGTATCAAGATAGGATCTGTCAGTCCTATGTACATGCATAGGTATTCATTACATGATTAGCGATCTTTTAAATCTATGACAGTGGTATACTTTGAAAGTAAGTTCCGAGTTTTATTTAAAAGATTGATAATAGATACGTTAACAGGATTATACCTATAGAGATTTTACGTTTATATCTATATCTCTGGGATAATCCGGATACCTGTGACAGATGGATTATACGTATGCAATGACCTCGATCTGTATGATTTAGAGAGTTTATCTGTGGTCGTCATAATTTAAGGGTAGGTGAATTATGGACGCGAAATTTGATTTCGTGACGGATATGCCTGAATCTAGATAGTCTCACTAATGAAATATAATCGTAGAGCACTAGGGAAACTTTAATGAATAATACTGATTATTTATAAATCGTTTAACGGTTAAATGAAAAATACATGCAATCGGGACCTAATCGTCATTTCTGAATTAATGTGTATTTGTATTTAATATTTCATATTATTAAACACACATTAATTAAATATCAAATTATGATATTTGACATATATATCATTTAATATATGTATTTGAATATTTAATGTAAATATAATACATATATTAGGATATGTGCATTTTATTATTTAATTATTTAAATGTTAAGTAGTTAAATTAATTAAATTACAAATATCTTTTACATGATTTGTTTTAGAAAATGGCATGTTTTAATTGGTTCACTTCTAAGCTTTACTTTAATGGTAAAGGTTATCATTATGAATAAGTAAACTTGGACAAATAAAATTAAGACAAAAAAGTAAATGTTAGATATTTATTTTTTGCCATTTTCGGCCAAATGGAAAAATGGGATATAAATTATTTTTGTTTCATTTTTCATATACAATACAAGGTTTCTAAAAATTTACTAAGGAAAGATTAAGAGAAAAAGTGAAGAACCTAAAGGAAAAGCTCGAAACTTGGAGTTTTAGTAGTTATTTCCAATTTTCATCAATTAAGAAATTGTTGCTTCAATTCTATACTTCAACTTGTGTAGCTTAGAATTTTCTCTAATATTTATTTATGTGAATTATTGTGATTGGAAACTTGTTTGAGGTGTTTTGCATGTATGATTAATTAATAAGCTTATTAGGAGTAATTAAGCTTATTTGATTAATTAGTAATCAAAGTGGACATTCTAGAGTTTCTTAGCCATTCATAAATAACCTAGAATTTTTCTTAAGTTATTTCAAGTGGTGAGACTTGTTGATGAATAAAGAATTGGATTAAAGTATTGAATTTGTTTAATTTAGTTTAATTCATCAATTTGTGGAAATTGTAAAATTAGGGTTCATAACCCTTACCAATTTGGTCTTTTCATATATGTTATTTAATTTGATGTATATACGATGTATATTAAATTTGGGATAGATTGGATTTGATCTTGACATATTTTAAACTAAAAATGACCAAATTGCAAATCCTGTAAATTTTTGGGGCTATTCGGCAATTTCATAAAAATTGAGAATTTTTAATGCAAATTGTATTTTCATGTATTAGACATGTATAAATCATTTTGGGATTGATTTGAAATCAATTAAATATGTATTTGATATTTTAAGACTAAAATGATCAAAATACCAAATTATGGGGTTAATTCGGTAATTAATGATAAATCTAATTTTTGAGATAAAAATTCAGTCTTTATTTATTGAGTAATTAGAATAAATTGGTTTATTTATTGCCCAAGAAAAATATTTATCAGAAATTACTTCGGAGTGAAAAAAAATGAAAACGGTGAAAAACGACGTAACCAGGTAACAGCTTCCCAATCAATGTTCTAGTCACTGTTCGGGCAGTCCACGAACTGTCCGAATATTTTTGGGGCTGACTAGGGCATTCCCATGAGCATTGTCGGTCGATTCGGCCGGAAACGTGTTTTATGCTATTTTACGGAAAAATATTTTTGTAAACGTTTCGCGGAATTTCTATATTTTTATGTTGTTATATGATATCGAATAAATATGTTTAGGTGAAATATGAATAAATTATTAATATTGGATATAATTTTTTAGTAATTTTTAAAATTTTAAACTACGATTTCGCCCGAACCGCGCTTCTTCCGCTATGCCGTCCTGATAAAACTCAAACAAAATAGTATCAAAGCGAGTCTGATTCTGTACCCCTGATATGATTAGCCATTTAAATTTGATATTTAATCTAATCTTTACTTTTTACATGCATTTATTTATTTAATTTGATTAAATAATGTGAATAACATATTTAGGAAAATCTCTATTAAATAAGGTTTTATAAAGTGACTAGTATTAGAATTAAAGAATTGGATTAAAGTATTGAATTTGTTTAATTTGGTTTAATATGTCAATTTATAGAAATAATAAAATTAGAGTTCATAACACATTCCAAATTTGGGGCTTTTTATAAATGTGGTTTAATTTTATGTATATATGATGTATATTAAATTTGGGATTGATTGGATTTGATCTTCACATGTTTTGAACCAAAAATGACCAAATTGTAAATCCTGAAAATTATTGGGGCTTTTCGACAATGTCAAAAAAATTGGGAATTTTTATTGAAAATTATATTTTCATGCATTAGACATGTATAAATTATTTTGGATTGATTTGAAATCAATTAAAAATGTATTTGACATTTTAAGGACCAAAATGATCAAAATATCAAGTTGTGGGGTTAATTCGATAATTAATGATAAATCTGATTTTTGAGATAAAAATTCAGTTTTTATTTATTGAGTAATTAGAATAAATTGGTTTATTTTAATTGCCAAAGAAAAATATTTATCAGAAATTATTTCGGAGTGAATACTCGAAAACGATGAAAAACGGCGTTACCGGATAACGGCTGCCCAAACAATGAACTGGTCACTGTTCGGCCAGCCCACAAACTGTCCAAATATTTTTAAGACTGACCTGGGCAGTCCCCATGAGCATGAGTCGGTCAGTTTGGCAGGAAACATATTTTATGTTATTTTGCGAAAAAATATCTTCGTAAAAGTTTCGCAAAATTTCTATATTATTTATGTCGTGATTTGATATCGAATAAATATGTTTAGGTGAAATATGAATAAATTAATTAATATTGGATATAAATAATTTATTCGTAAGTTTAAAAATTTTAAACTACGATTTTGCTTGAACCGCATTTCTTCCGCTGCGCCACCCAGATAAAACCCCAAGAAAATATAAATAACCCTAATGATATATCAGCAACTATGGCCCCAATGGGTAGTTTAGTTTTATAAAGCTTATGATTTGTTGTTCAAGTTCTAGGTTCGAATTTATATAGTGCACTTCTTGTAAGGACTCGGGACATTTGCGGGTTTTATCTGCTCTATTTAAACTCGAATCGTATAATTTTATAACAGGATTTCCAACATTAAAAAAAAAAAAAAAAAAAAAAAAAAAAAAAAACACTATGACCCTGAAATTTATTCCTAGGTTTCTCTTGTTTGACAGACTTTTGCTCTCAGGCAAACATAACTCTTGTGAATTAGTTGTTGACAATTTGAGTTTCCAAAAGACACTCGAGGAACATGAATAAAAAGTATTAAAAAAGGTGATGAAAAATGGTAATTTTAGAAATAAATAGAGTTAGATTAATTGAGGGTGTCAAGTATCATAAATAGAGTTAGATGAATCGAGTAATTCTCAAACTCAACTCGTATTTGTCTTAGTTCGAAATCGATTCGTTTAGTAAAAAACTACTCAAATTAAAAAAATAATAATAATTTGATTATTAAATGAGACCGACTAGCAGAAAGCAGAAGCTCAACTCAACTCATTTTTGACTCACAAATATTATTCGAAATAAACTAAACCTGGATCATTTACTAGATACACGCACAAATTAGTTATTATTCATAAGTACTTATCGAGCACATAAGTATTTATCGAGCCGAATTCGAACGGTTACTATTCAACTCAACTCGGTTCAATTACGTCTAGCCCTGGGCATTATCGGATTCGGATCAGATCGAACCGAATCTGAATCCGATCTGATCCAATTTGCGCTGAGAAGTTTGATTCGATCGGACTGGATTATCTTATCAAACTCAATTCGATCCGATCCGATAATTATCAGATCGAATCGGATTGATTCGATCTGATTCGAATGATTTCGGATCAGATTGGTTCGATCCGAAATGGGATGATTTCAAATCGGATTGGTTCGATTCGATTCGAATTATTTCGGATCGGATTGATTCAATCCGAAATATGATGATTTCGGATCGAACCGATCTGATCCGATCCGAATTCGGTACACAGTTCACACAACATGACCAGACCACACAGCACACAGGATCTAAAGTGTTTTTGATAAATGCCAACTAATGCTCTTCAGCTAATGCTTACCAACTAACCACGTCAATTTATGCTAATGTTTACCAACTTTCCACTAGTTTATACTCAATAATTATGGATTAAAATACCAAGACACCTCAGTTCGGTACATAGTACACACCCTAAATAAAAATTCAAATCAAACACACTGGATAAATCCTCACAAGTATTACAAACAGTTCCTGCAAGAATGGTCAAGAAAATTTTGACAAATTTGAAAGAGTCTACTAATATCCCGATTAAAAAAAAAAAACTGTTTTCATTGTAATATCTACTAAAATCATTACAAAACATATAACATCAACAAAACAACCAAACTAGCTTATGAAAAAAGCAAACAAAACAACATAAATATAGATCAAAGGAGCAGCATAGACAAAATGACCAAAGGCACAATAGCAGCAAGACTGTGGCCACTCCCACTCTCATAAGACAAAGTCCTAAGCTTAATCTGCACCACATTAATCCAATAGCATGGCTATAATGTAGAGCTAATTGTTACAAGTTGCAACTTAAAACCACAAGATCCAAGCAGTGGTGCTTCAAATGTTATGATTAATTAGCATATACATATGGTAAAACCTCTCTACAATGATAATATTATATAAGAATAATCTTTATGTATTCATAAGAAAATTTAGTCTCAATTTAAGCCAGTTACAAATAAAAAAATTTACAAGTATCCTAAAACCTTGAAAAGATAACTTGTATATGATTTGCGGGCATGATGCATATGATACTTTAAAGTAAATTCAGAAAATAACACATATTATATATCAAAAACCAACCAAAATCCCTTCAAAACAATAATGAAAGGAAAACATAACTTTGTCAAAATTGTACATTTAGGATAATTGGACTCAATCACTCAAACTCTACTACCAACAACATGATCCAGTGATTGTGATTCAGATTGTAACTTGTGATATTCTTCAAAAAAAAAAAAAACCCTTATTCTAAGTTAGTAAGTTTGCATTTAATGGTATTCACAATAAAAATTAAAAACTAATTAATAAGTTTTTTTACCTTCCTCAAGCTTTTCATAGTACTCTGCCTCCAATAGCATGGCTTCCACTTCATTGGTTTTGTCAATTGTAAGCCTATTCCGTATCCAATTTTGAGTGCATATTAGAGACTCGACCATAACGGGAGTTAATGAGCTACGAAAACTATCAAGAACACGACCGCCCGTACTAAATACCGATTCAGATGCCACTGTCGATACCGGCATTGTAAAAATGTCACGAGCAATCCTAGCCAAAATTGGATACTTACCAGTATTTGTTTTCCACCATATCAGAATACTAAAGTTAGGGTCACGACTAGTCTCATTGGGTTCCATCAAATACATTTCAACCTCAGTACTATCTTCTTGATGAATGACATGACTAGTCTGAAAAATTTCAAATGGATCATCAGGTTGCATGTTTGTATTGAGCTTACGCACTTTATCTTGTGCTCGCGGTCTAACAAACGGTTGAGATTGTGTCATACCGACACTAGACCCATCTCCACCAACACCAGTTACACCCCTAGCCCTTGATCCATTACCGTCAACAAACAACCCATTTGTGTCATACCAATCATTATACATATCGTATAATCTTTTCAATAAATCTATGGTAGACTTTCTCATTTCCTCTATCTTAATATCATCATTATCAAAAAGTATGCCAAAGCAAACGACGCAAATGTCATCTTACGTCATGGATCAAAAATAGTACTCACAATCAATAATTTATTGATTTTGGCAGTGGTCTCCCAATATTTATCAAACTTCATCTTCATAGATATGGCCATTTCTAGCAAAAGAGGATGTTCATTACGCGCCAGATTTTTCAAGCTAGTATGAATCTTGCAAATCTCATTGTAGGTGAAACAAGATGTGACGGTAGATGAGGCACTGAACATATTTGTTGCATCATAAAAATCTCTAAAAATAGCAAAGTATTGAGCTCTCTCCCGATCAATATCTGTAGGAGGCTCAATCATTTTGCTCTCATTTTCATCATCTCTAAAATATGGAGCATAGTGACCATCATCATCAATCATTCGATCAAATGCCTTATGGAAGTCTAATGCATCATTCAATATTAAGTAGGTGGAATTCCACGTAGTAGGAACATCTAAGATGACACTGCCCTTGCTCTCAATCCTCTCACGTGCTACCGCCGATTTAAATGCTTCCAATCTTGATGGAGAAGATCTCACATACTTAACATCATTTCGAATTGCTACAATGTTGTCATCCAATTGTTTCAAACCATTACACATAACTAAGTTTAATATGTGAGCACAACACCGCATATGCACATACTCTCCATTAAGTACCAATGCATCTCTCATCCACGTCCTCATCTTCCTAACCAACTGTTGGATGGCTACGGCATTGGCACTGGCATTATCCACAGTTATAGTAAAAATTCTCTCAATACCCCAGTGTTGTAAACAAGACTCTATTAACCTTCTGATAGTGTCTTCTTTGTGATTGTTAATTGGACAGAAGCTAAGGATTCACCGATGCAATTGCCAATCATTGTCTATAAAATGTCCAGTAATAACTATGTAATTAATGTTTTGAATTGACGTCCATATGTTGGTGGTCAAACTAACTCTCTGATAACCCACAGAGAAAATACTCTTCAACATCACTTTTTCATCAATAAACAACTGTAGGATATCTCTAGTTATAGTCCTACGAGATGGGACATCAAAACGGGGGACGACAACACTACAGAAATATCGAAAACCCTCTTTCTCTATAAAGCTAAATGGTAGCTCGTCAACAATGATCATCTTCACAGCTGCTTTCGGACACGCTGCTTGATTGAAATGACCATCTCTCACAGAGAGATTTCCACTTGTGCCTCCCTCTTCACCAACCCCAACCAAAACACCTTGTGCTTCACAATAAGCCAAATATGATTTGCAGCCTCTTCAAGTTGGTTTTGACCGATCCTTAGCACTACAAGCATAAGTCTTCAGACAATATGTACATACAGCCCTATTCGGGTTATCTTCACATATGCGGAAAACTTTCCACACTTCAGATCTTCTATTTCTTATTTTAGTTGCTTCTGATGTGCTTGATGGCGATGAATCATGTTTTTTTGACAATGGCGGTCTCTCTCTCTCGGAGGTTGATGGAAATTTTCTCTTCTGTTTCTTTCTTTCTGTTAATTGTACATCAAATGAATCTGATTCCGACCCACTACTTTTGGGTGAGCTTTCAAACCCACTCATCTACAATGAAAATAAAGATTGTAAGATTCAATTATTCCTATATCCCAACTATGTGCTAATGCATACACAAAATCTTGATATTGTAAGATTCATTTCTCATTTGTGTTTCATTATAATCCTTCTACAGATTCTGACTTTTTCAAACATTTGTCTCAGCAAATCATAAACCTATGAACAGATTCATTCAAAGGCTTACGATTTCTGATTTCATGCTTATGGACCAAGTTCAGAAAAGAAAATATCCATTACATCCATTCACTCAAGCGTCCAACAAAGTTTCAACACAGTCACAGAGTCACTGATGATTTGCACAACATGAACCAAGAAAATCAAGAAACAAAAAAAATTTGTTTCAACTTTTAATCATCTTTCTACAATTAGGAGATTAAAAGGAAAAAATAAAAAGAAAAAGAACCAAGAATAACAACAAAAAAAACAACAATATTTTATTGTTTAAGTTGTCTGCTACAACCCATATCTACAATTTTCGGCCACAACCCACAGTGAAGACTGGAGAACAAGAAGTCTTACCTAAGTTGCTAACTCATATCCCTAAATTAATGTTTCTCAACAAGCCATTCAATTCCCTAATTTTGATTTTTTAATGGACGGTAATTTGGAACAAAATCAAAATCAAATCCCTAATTGGCTAATTTGGAACTTACTTTCTTCGATGATGAGGAGTGAAGATGGAGTCTTGTCTAAGTTGTGTGTATCGGCGAGTCCGCGACGACAAAAGGCGGTGAACTGAAGATTGAAGTGATTGATTCGTGATCGTAAAGACTGAATAGTGATTCAGTGAAGACCGAAGAAGAAGAAGAAGAATGAAGAGTTGAAGAATGAAGACTGAAAAGCGTGACTGAGTTTGAGACACGAACGAAATGAAGTAACCCTAATTATGCAAAACGACGTCATTTATGACACTCCAAAACGACATCGTTTTGCATATTAAGTAAAAGGAAAAAGATCGGATCAGATAGGATCGATTTTTATCCAATCCGATCCGAAATTCGTCGAATCCAACTGTCTCTGTTCGATCGGATAAAAGAATCGAATTGAATCAGAGTGAATCCAATTCGATTCGATCTGATGCCCACCCCTCATTACGTCCCTCATCACAACTCTTTGGATTTTGTTCTCCACCAGCCCGATTACATTGAAACTTTAATAACCTAATGCTACCAAGTTCAACTCAATTTTTTTTTTTTTTTTTTTTGCTAAAACATAGGGACTCAAATGTTATTACACATTTATTATGAATGTCCATATTATGACAGGGAGAGTAAATATATATTAAGGGTGGCAACGAGCCGGGCTCGGGCCAGGCTTTTTTGGGCCTGAATCTTTTAAAAAAATTAAAAATACAAATATAAAATACCTACCACTATATACAAATACAATTTATAAATAAATCACAAGTTTCATTGATAAATTAACAATTTAAATGCTAAAAATAAATAAAAATGATACAAACATATTAATATATATATATATATGTTTTTTTATTATTATTTTAGTCCGGGCCAAAATTGGAAAGCCCGGCCCCGGCCCGAGCCGGGCTTTCAAATTTTGGCCCGGCGGCTTTTTCCACCCGGGCCGGGCTGGGCTTCGGCTTTTCTGACACCCCTAATATATATATCATTCAATATTTTTCTTATTAAAACGTCACATATGATTTTTCTCTTTTTTCCCTTAAATTGTCATACATTTGTTTTTCTTTTATTTAAAAGATACAAATCATATTCATAATATGATTAATCTAATTTTTTTAATTGCTACAAGAAAATAACATTTAAATTTTACTCATTCCATGCAAAAAAAAAAGGTCCACACTAGTTATTTTTTATAACAGAGTATATTTTCTCCTAGTAGTAGCAAATTCTCATGTTTTTCATATCAGCAGCATGATTTCTACATTAGCTACGAATGTGCAGTTTATACAGAATAATAATATCTCAACTGCAAATTTTCTTGTTTCCTTAACTTCAGATTGCTCACTGCTGCCCCTCATTCAGCACACTGAATATTATAGAAAGACAATAAAAAAAGAAATATAATTACCTTCTAAAAATTATATACTTATGCAACATCTTTGAATCAAACTCGGTACAGGCTGGGATTTGCCGATCCCAATCCCGATTCGAGAAGTAAAATTGTCTCAAATCTTAGACCGAGCAACTCATGATTCTGATTTCTGATCTCGATTTGAAATTTTTCAGACAAAAATCAGAATTCGAGATGAAAAATCATTAAGAATCCTAACCCGATTTTTATACGAGACAGAATCCCAATCGGGATTTGAGACTTTCTGACATCTCTACATACCAGCAATGAGATGGTATGAGCAGATCATCAGCTTTATTTTTGAACTAACCTCTCAAGTGCAGCATTAAGTTGCTTGAATTCTTCTAGCATTCTGGCTGTTCATCCATTCGGGTTTTATCTTCATCGTCCAAAGATTTGTTCTCAGAGCAACCATCCAATGCAGCAGTTAAAAGTTGAATATTTTTCTCTATATCTGCTGCCTGTAAATTCAATTAACAGAATCACAGTGCTCATTTCATCACATGCTTCATCTTCAAGTCATCAGAGATTTTTAAACAATTTAGCAGCAATACCTTAATAGTTGGGGCATTTAACACAATGCTCTTGGCTTCTGTCTTTTTATCTTGTCCGATTTCTACCAAATTCAATGCTTCAAATGCTCTATACATCTCTCTGAGATTCATCACCAAGTTACTGTCATTTATGCTTCGCGGATTGATGTCCTCAGCTAATGAAGCAGAACCTGTAGTTGATGGAAGACCTTGAAGAGCTTCTTTGGCGCATCCATGCTTCATCTTGTCGCGGTTTTCCTTTTTGCTCCATTTGGCCTTACTGAAGGTTGACAGTGCTGGCTCTTCATCATGTACTATTACTTTCTTCATTGTTAAGGCCTTCCATTTCCTTCGTTCTCGTACTTTCATTTTCGGAAACAAGATTCCTAAGATCTCATCCATGTTTTTGCTGACCTTCATGTTAACAAAGATTGCATCTGGACATATAAATTTTGAACAATTTTTTCCCAAGCTAGCAATTACAAGAGGATTGCCCATCTTCTTAAATGCCTCAGAAATCTCGTGTACATTCAGAGAATTATGTTTCCCTATTTTATGAAGGGCATCACAGAATTCCAACGGCAAATGGTTGGCGACATATTTCTTTCCGAGCATGTCATGGAGTAAACTTCCAAACTTCCCAAAGTTCAAATGCAGCAAGCATATTATGACAACCAGTCTCAGAACCACAAGCGAGTGCGAATTCGGTACATTTTTGTGAGACTTTTTGATCCATTCAGTCATTTCTTTCTCATTGTGAAGGAAATGCTGAACAATGAAGACTACAAACTCAAGCACATCGCTAAATGATTGTCGCACATCAGTAAAAAAGCTGGAAGTTGGAAGGGTATTCCATTCCTGGAAGATAAGCCAATCAACAAAAGATGATTTTGTAGTAAAGACGTAGCCCTGGAAGCAAGACAACAAAATCAAAAGGCGCTCGATAAGATATAGGAAACAAGCAGGCGACATGTAGTCATGCTCTTTCCTCCAGTTAGCTCCATAAGTATCTAGCAGTGCTAAATGGAGCTTTTGAATAGGATATATTTCTCTTTGCAAAGATTCGAATTCCATGTTCTGATAGAAACTCTTGAAAAATGCCTGCCACGGAGAATTTTCATCGCACCTTTCTGCAACTTTCCTATATAATTCATTTTGCAGCTTACCAGACCCAAGAATTATTACAGCAATGCTTCCAAACGGCCCATAACATAGTTTACGCTTCAAGCTGACATATTTAGAAACAATTTCTTCATGTATACTCTTACAAACCTCTGTTCGCCTTAGAGAAATCATATTCTTTCTCAATGATTCTCGCCAGTCCAGCGGAAATAAGTAGTTAAAAAAGTCCTTAATAGACAGTTCTAAAAATTTCTGTATTGTCTTGGCATCATCGCGAGTGGCGGTATAGAAACTTGGAGCCCAGAAGAAATTTTGCTACATCATAGATATAAATAAGACACTTGATTTGGCAGAACACAGACTGTGAATTCTTTTTTGATTTTCCATGTAGGGCTTCAAGATTTTCCAACACCTTGATGCCAACAGAAAGTAACTCTGTACTCCAATATGTTTGAGCGGCAGAAACAAGCTGGTGAAAGTCGATAGAAAACAGCTCCCCTCTCCTTTGAATGTACTTGTTGTTCAGTTCTCTAACCCAGTAGGCATCGGGCTTCAGCAAAAGGTACGTGGTATCGAGGTTCCTACATTGCTTCCACACACTAAAGTAATTCAAACAAAAGTCTTCATAACTTCTATGGTCATTAACATCCTGCTGGGTTTTGAGACATCCGAGATACTCAAAAACGTTCACAATCTTATCCTTCCAGCAGTTCCAAAAGTAGACCAACGTCTCAATGGAAACCTGTTTTTTAGAAATTGTGTCATCTGAATATGTTGCGAGATTCAAAACCAATTCATCTTCCCACTGGTATGAAATGGTGTTTGAATGAAGGTGGAAGTCCAAAATCTTTCGAGCCAATAGTATTTCACCTCTGATATTCTGATGTCTCTTAGAATCATTGAACTGTTGACTCATCGTGAATAAGTTAATCTGATCATTTGATAAAATGTCAGCCTCTGCACAAACAAATTCATAGAATTGATCTGAGTCATTCTTTGCCAGTGACTTTGCTTTTTCTAAGAGCTCCTCCTTCTGTGTAAACTGCTTTAAGGGCCAGCCTTTGCTCCCAGGTTGCCAAAGTGAGTTAGAGAACACATAGTTGAGAACAAGCTTACTTGCTTCTCTGAAAATCCCAGCTTTCTGCAGTAAATCAATTGATAGATAAACGTCTCCTCTAAGTACCGCCATGTTTGCAGCTTCCACAAAGTTCGCGGAATCTTCTTCCAACATCAGAAGGTTAAAGTTAGCCTCTCTAGAATTCGAACTGCGGATACAATCAGCAGCTGCTTTGAGGTCAGTAGCTTTGGACCTTCCTTCCCAGTAAGTTTCTCCATTACTATCATAGTACAAAGTTGTCTTCTCATGTCTAAGTTTATTACACAGCTGGAAAAAAAGTAAATTAACAACATGAGCATGGAAATAAGGTATCACTAAAAATAACCGGAGAAAATCGAAAAAATAAATGTAGGTACAATATGAAAAGGCCGTAGGTAAAGAATGTACAACACTATAATAACTGCTAAATACTGAAGCTATATACCTTTCCCCTTTGACTTCTGAAAGGTATGCATTCAGCATTACGTTCAACTAACTCTTTACTGACTTGTAATCTCGCTTTGGCCAAATCTGTATATTCATCAACATTAAAGAAACACTGCCGCGTCTTAGCATCACACACTAAGTCACCCCATACAGATTCACTGCTAATTAAGGTTCTTTCATTCCCCAAAATCCAAAGACAGTGCCTAGAAATGTGTCAAATATACAGTAGTTACTAACTGAAGATGTTTAAAAGATCCACAATCGTTATATCGTAAGTTTTTACATTAAAGTAATACCTAGCTCTTGTAAGAGCAACATTAACTCGCTGTGGCTTGGATATGAATCCAATAGATCCACCAGTGTTACACCTTACTGTGGAAATTATTATAACATCCTCCTCCCCGCCCTGGAATCCATCAACTGACTTTACTTTTACAGTGAAACCATCTTTGTTCTCGTACTTAGACCCAAGTTTTTTCCGAATTGCAACTACTTGAGCAGTGTACGGTGACACTACACCAACGCTGAGCTTCTGCCCTGAGCCAACCCAAGCTGCATTATAAAGATACCCAATGATATCAAAACAATAGGTTAGAAAGTGTTTTACACATTATCCACAACAAATAAACATCTTTTCTTTCGCTCACAGAATTGAAACAAAGGCAATATAAATGTAACAGCACCTAACAATGCAATTTATATTTGTTTTGGAGAAGAAAAGCTGATAGGTCAAATGGAAAAAAAATATCAAACGAAATATTCAAACAATAACACAAAAGATTCCTACAAATCACATACCTCTGTGCAAGTTCTCCAGTATTTTGATCACCACAGATACCTCAACCATATTTCTACAGCTGTGGTAAATGAACTCTTCTCTTCCACCGGTTATATTAAAGAAAGAATAAGAACCAAATTCTGGCCCTGGCAAATAGTGCATTTCGTAGCTTTTGCTTTTAACATTTTCGCCATCCAGGATCTGGTTGCGATAGAATCGTAAATTTGGGAATAAGCTTATGGATGGATGCATTCTGTACTGTATATTGAGCAGATGCTTGGAATGTTTCAATAAGGTCAACCTCTCAAATAAACTTCTTCCAAAACCAGCTTCATCAGAAATCTGAAACAACCAGATATGGAAACAAAAAGCTCAGAAGAATGCATAAAAATCAGCCTATTCAGACTAAAGTAAATAAAACAGAAAAGGCAAAAATGCTAAGGAAACAAAGGAATGACTGGACAACTGACATACATTGCTTTGAACCATTGCTGGTAGTTGACACTCATCACCAATAAGAACCACTTGCTTTATACCCGGGAGCTGTAGAGGTATGGTTGATTCACTTTCTTTTAACTGTGCTGCTTCATCAATAACTAGAAAGTTCAGTGATTTCATTTCCACCGAATGTAGCTTATATGAACTTGAAGCAGTGCAAAAAAACAACGAAGCCCTTTTAAAACAGAAATCCCGAAGTAACATTTTGGCTGTAGTACTCGGAAAGCCAAGATCATTTAATGACTTCCCAAGTTTTCTTAAAACAGAAAGACATTCAATTCTCCTCTGGTGTAAGCACAACAGGTAGCTTATACTCACAAACTCCTGACAGAAATCTTCATCTACCGGATGTGAGAAAAGTTTCTCAAGTTCTTCAGAAACCACATTGACTTGGAACAATAAATTTTCAAAAGATCCAAGTAAACTTCTAAGAGCAACCATGTCTTGAAAATTATTTTCTAAAATGTATGTTCTAGGCAAATGAGTACAAAAGACAAAAATACAGTTCCGAAGGTCGGTTATAGTACTTTTAAATCTCCCTCTCACATATTCAAGAAATGACTTGCACTCCCCTTCGCTCCCTTCAGTTTCCTCCCGGCATTCTTTCTCTTCACTTTGATTTTCACAACTGTCTTTATTTTCCAAAAAGGTATGGTACTGAGAAACAGAATCTTCAAGAAGATCTATCATGGAATCAAAACAATGCCTCCAACCAGTGAGTGGCGCGAAGCACTCTGCAAACTTTTTAACACGATAGTCCAATATATCTCTTCAATTCCTGCATCAACTTTTAGTTTCTCCTTATTCCCAAACAAGAGAAAATCTCCTAAAGGACAAAATCGGCTGGTGCTTCTTGAGTCCCTTTCAAATGATTCTTCTTTCACCAGCTTTAGAACACGCGAGCCCACTTCTTTAATAGCAACATTTGTAGGGGCACAAGTAAGTGTTCTACATTTAATTCTCCAGAGGGTCAAGAGCAGCATACTCACAGTTTTAGTTTTACCTGTCCCCGGGGGACCCCATATAAGTTCAACAGCAGACTTGTGGTCACATTTGATTCTTCTCAGACAAGCCAAAACAGCACCTGCCTGTGAACCATTCAGGGTAACCGATAAACTTGGACCAAATTCCTCTTCCCATTTTTCCTCACTCAGTACAGAACAGAGTTCGCAATTTTCCTCAACCTGTCATTCAAAAATGAAAATGTCATCCAAAAAGCAAACACATACTCAATAGATGCAATGCGAATGTCATTGCATCAAAAATCTACAAAATCATTCTCGAACACTTACCACTGAATCAGTGCATAAAACTTGCTTAATAACATTCAAATTTCCATTCATATGCAATGAGTTCCATATACGTTTGTTTGGAAGTATATTCGTTAAGAAAATCAAAACGAATGATTTTTTAATCCCGTCATGGACTTGCATATCTTTTCTGGCCTTGACTTTAAAATTATTCCTACTCTTATTCTCATCCTCATCCTCATCCTCTGGAACCATAGTGACTGACACAAAAGTCCATGGCCTTCCCACCCTCCGCAAATCAGAAACAGTTTCAGGCTTACCCTCTGCTAAAACTAAAATATCACCTGGCAATGTTTTGTAAGGCTCCTTGACACTTTTACTGATTCTGTTCTGCCAATCATGAACCTCAACATCATATAAGTTTGCTCCATATGGCTTAAACTCCTTAAAAGCTATTACTTCTGCATAAGGTGCTCTTCGAATAGCCTCCATGGCCGAACGCAATTGTACACGCGTTTCATCCAACAAAGGGAAAACAAATGACCCCAAATACTGCTTAACAGATTGAAAAGACTCTGGTATTTTTTCCACCTAAAAGGAATGCAGTTCAAAATAGAATATCATTAACATAGTTAATTGACTATTATACAATCTTAATCAATAGCAATTTGCATTTGACAATCTTTAGCCTTATGCTACAAGCTTTAAAGGCAATAACGTCAATAAGGAAATAGCCAATAAGCTCCACAAATAAAGTAAAAATAAACATAAAATATTATTGATTTGCCGAATACTTTAACAAAATGCTACATTGCATCAAATGTATATAAGGGCGAATATTATTATACATTTAGAACAAAGTAATGATCATGATCATGATAATTAATAATAATTATCCTAGAATCAGTTTATAATAATTAATCAATATGCAAACAATTACATCAATTTTTCACATGTTGTGGCTAGCGCGATGTTCAAGTGTAAATTTACGATCCGCTTGATCACATGTTCGAAGTATGAAAACATCTACGTGAATAAGCAGGGATGAAGGTTGCATGCAAGGGGAAACCTCTTGTATGTCGGATCCCCTCAAAAAAAATTTTCCCAACCATTAGTAATAAGTAAATAATAAAAATATCCTCTGAATTTATAAATTAAACCCTTAACAATTACGAAATCCACTGGCTTCGCCCCTGATTGCATACATCAGCACCTTCCCTAGACCCGGTTTACACACTATATCCTCATTTTACAGTCAATTAGCCTTACTAATTATCCTTTTAACTCAGAAAGGCAAACTAAATATAATACGTGTATCATTGAAAGAGATAGTTGCCAATGGTACTAATTAAAATATTGAATAAACCAACAAGCTAGAATTGCTTTCATTAAATATCCAAAGAACCAAGAAAGAAATATTAAGATTTAATTATTTAATACCTTCTCCTTGAAAAAGCTTTCATTAAATATATTTTCAAGAGACCAAGAAAATACTGTAACATCAGTGAAGTCTAGTACTTTCTTCCCCTTGCTGCTGCAATCTTCACCTTCCATAAATTCTTCTCTTTAACTAACAGTATAATCACGTAACAATGGCAGTGTTAAAAACCCATTTCAGTAACACCCTTTAAATTAAAATCCAAAGTATTAAAAGAGAAAAAAAATGTTGCTTAACAAGAAAGCAATTATACGCAAAGAGGGAACACTTAGATCAAGCATATTGGTTACTTTAAATGGAAAGAAACCTTAGACACTATCAAAAGATTATATACTTGCTGTTACAGAACAGCAAAAGTCTTTTCATTTTCTTCTTTTACTTTTGTTCCTGACTGGTTTTTGTTTATTTCTTTATTTGAATTGCTTATGACGTTTCGACTTTTCCTCTTGAAAACTTAAAAGACATACAACTAAAAACAATTACACTCATTTTTTTTTTTTTCCAAATTCTTAACCCAAATATCTTATATTAAAACTTGGCGTAAATTTCGTCAACATTTACTATTTGTTTTTTGTACAAGAACCCAATATAGTTTTAACGACAATGCACATTATGGCATCAAACAATTAGTACTGCAAGGCTTTTCTTGATCTCGTAATAACTTTTGATATCAAAGTATACCGACGTTATGGTACGATCAATTTATCTATATTATAAAGCACAATGGTGTTGTAGGAAAGAGAGTGCATCCAACGGCTCTCTTTATGTGGCTTAATTAACGGCTCAGATCATTTCATCGGTAATTGGAGGAAAGAGAGTGAATTAATTGATGGAAATGGTCAAAATTTTCAAATTTTCAAATTAAAAAATAGAAAGTTAAAATAAAATCATTTAATTCTGTAACATCGTGCCGTAGGCACGGGCCAAATACTGTAACACCGTGCCGTTGGCACGGACATCATTTAATTAAAGAATAAAATCATTTAATTCTGTAACACCGTGCCGTGCCGTAGGCACGGACATCATTTAATTAAAAAATAAAATCATTTAATTTTGTAACACTGTATCGTAGGCACGGGCCAAATACTGTAACACCGTGCCGTAGATACGGGCAAAAAGTAGTATATATTTATAAGATCATGTTAACGTTAAGATACTCATTAAAAATTTATTTAAGAAAAATTTTGGCATTATTTTTATGGGAAATGAAAAATAATATCAAAATATTAATGATTTTTTTTTTTATATCAAAATTTTCTTAAAATAAATTCTTAATAAATACCCTTATGACACTCGTTATAATTTCTCATATAATATATAAAATTATATTAAACATATGTATAATTTAATTAACGAGTACTTTGATACTACTCTCATCTCATGATGGAGAATGCAGAGCTCGGTATCAACGAAAAGACAAAAGGAAGACTAAAGGAGAAAGAAATCAATAATTGCAAGAGAAGGGCAGTTGTGTAAATTTAAATGTACTCCTCCTAAGTGCACGAATCTACAAGTCAGTCAACATTAATACTGAAAAAATATTAAAGCAAAAATCAATAAAGATTATCAATATTTCAGAATTCAGAATTCAGAATCCATTATTATTTAACTCAGTAATAATCAAATCTATTAATTTGTTTTTTCAATTTTAGAGTGAGAGTTCGAAATTAATCTATCTCATTTCTTGAATATAATAATTAAGTCATGGTTAAATTAATAAATCTTAAATATGTTCATTTTTTTCCTCATATGTATGATTACCAATCATCAGAGGCTAGAAAATAATTACATTCTTGAATGGATTAAAAACTATATATATATGAAAATAATTACATTTTCAATTACTTATAATTTTCAAAATTGATGGGGACAATGGAAATAAAATAAAATATTATAAGCTTATAACCTGCAAATAGGGGTGAGCATCCGGTTGGAACCGGACTGATTTTCCGGGTTTGGAACCGGAATCGGTTGTAGCAGGTCCGATTCCGATTCCAAAAATGAAGGAACTGATTTTAACAGGTCCGGTTCTGGTTCCCAACTAATCGGAACCACACCGTAGAACTTGTTTCTGGAACCGAATATAAAACTAGTTCCTGCCCAGGGGAATGTTGTGACGCTAACCCTTGCGCTTCGCAACGTCGGGATATTCAGCTCACGTAATTGCCTCGAACTGTAGGGGAGCATCGCGATTCCCAACTTCCGCTTCGCGACACCGAGGGCTGATGAGTACTAAAACTTCATTTTTTTCATTCTTGAGCTTCTGGACTTCGATTTGGTCCCCGTTTTTTCCTACGGACTCGTATCGAAATATAATTTTCACTAAAATATTTTAAAATAAGGTAATTCAGAACCGAACCTGAACCGAATAATAGGATATCATATTTAATTGGGTAGGTTCTGGTTTCACTTAGCCCCCAAAAAATTGGAATTTCTAATAACGTGAAACAATCCAATTTTCGGCTTTGTCTAAGAAAATTTGTTATGTATATTTAAATTTTAAAAAATTAAAAAAATAATAAAACCGGGTATCCGGATCCGGACCAGGTAGACCCAGATCCAGACCCGTGTATATTTACCCGTGTCCGAAATCGGACCCGGACTAACAAAAATACTTCTGGATAAATTGGATGATGCTTAAGAAACTTTGATTTATTTTTTTTATGGAATTTCATTTTGATTTTAAATAAATAAATTTTAAAATTTTAATTTAATCCAAAGTACGGTTATATTCTGAATCCGCTACCAACCATTACATTTATCCAATTGAAAAAAATAAATCAAAGTTTCTTAAGCATCTATGTATCCAATTTAATGAAAATCAAAGAGAATTAAATTAATTTTTATATAACCAAGCATAGATTAATCAAATAATCTATTAACGATTAACAGTATATAATATTAAATGCCCCTAAAGGGCCTGATTTGGTAGTATAAGGTTCAGGATCTCACCTTGATGTTCTAAGTTCGAAACCAGAGAGTGCGTTTCTTATAAGAGTCTGGGACAATCGGGGATTTTACCTGTTCCCCCTTAAGCCTGAAATGAGTGATTTGGCGGTGAGGTAATTTTCAACAATATCAAAATATTATATAATATTAAATATGAAAAGATAATTATATAGTTAATCATGTGAAACAAGATTCAAAAATATTAAAAAAAACAAGTGCAGAAAATTAATGGATTAAAAAAACAATTACTAAATTAAACGTGATAAAAATAACAAGCCAAAATTCCCTTTTACTTATTAAATAAATCCTTCAATAATTCTAATTCTTCTTGTCTTCACGTGCATGCATGAATTTACGAGGATTTTGGTTTCTTTAATTTGGATTTCACCTGCAAGTTTGGTCATATTGATCCACAATTCTTCAATGCTTTTCAATAACATATCCTAAATAATATAGAATGAAATAAATTCGTTTTTCACAATATATTTACATACCATAATTTTCTACGGAGATTATCTTTAATCAAACTTAATTGATTAACTTTTTTCAATAAACACAACACTCATATTTACATGGTGGAAGATGGAAAGTGGAGAAATTACATAACTTCCCATTTCCATAACTTGCATGGGAAAGTTAACTATGTTCATACAACATATGAATGAGCTGGGTTGACTCATCACGGATGACCCGATCCAGATTCATATCTAATATCTCTCACTCACACATGACAGGTTTAACGAATTTATTACTCTGTAAGAACAACTCATACTTAGCAATTATATCATGCGGCTAGCATATTTCGAAAGCTTACTTGCTATATACATCTGTTAGGAATATATATAGACTTCTCGAATAATGGAAAAATATTATAGTAGATTAAGTATACAATATCATCGATCATTTATCACATTATGTTTTTCTCGATTTTTTTTCATTGTTATGTTTATGTTATATTTACAATCATGTTTGATCACGTAGAACAACATATTCTTTAATTAATATGACATTTTTTTTTAATCATAAGATCGGTTAATTTTAACTGAAAGATATGCCTTTTTTCTCTCTCCATATTTTGCTTATTTCTTTATTCTTTATTATTCTGTTTTTTATTTTTGTCTTAATATTGCAAATATATTGATTTTGAATGTTGAAAAGAATATATGTTAATGTCATTCTCAACTTTTGTGAATGGATAATAATTGATCATCTGTTTCATTATAGGATTTCAGTTGACACGCTCACTTTGAGCTAGGTAGGGCAAGGCTCAATCAAATATCAGTAATGAACAAGCTCAAGAAAAGAGCTCTTAAGGTAATGTTTTAGAAATCTATGTAGCCAAAAGTAATGCATACTTCATCTAAATTTGGAGAGGGCCTCCAGCTTTTATTGGATTTTCTGTTTCATCATATTGAAGTCATAAGTTACTGAATTCTATCGGAAATGCAATTCAACAGGTAATTGCTGAGCATTTGTTGATGGAGGAATTTAGTTGCAGAGATTCTACGTGATGGAATTCCATTTAACATAATTTTATACGAACTAATATATAAATATCAATTAGGATTTTTTTAAATATAAACAGAGATTGATATTTATATTAGGACTCGTAAAATTATGATAGGTCGGATGCTGGTATCAATGAAGGATTTCACATGATGGACGCTGGAAATAGGGGGCAAAATAAACATCTATGAGTTGAGAGTTGGGTTACATAAGCTTTGTATCAGATCTCTGATGCAGATCTTCAATTTCTAATAAGTATCACCCTACAGTTGGTCCTAGCTGTTTAGAAATTTGTTGGGGTTGAAGTCTCTTTTATTTAGATGGTATCAATTCAATAAGAGTATTAACTCAAGGTTTTAATAATTGGGTTTTAATAATTTTTAAATTTTTTTTTTGGAAAATATTAATAAATATATTTGAATTGGAATGGAGCTTTTCAAAAGGGGGTCAATTTGTCCACTCTAATTGAAGGATAGGGTGGACAAATGAGTGAAATTCATTAAGCTTTTTCATTACGTTCTTCAAAGCACATATATGAGTGAAATTTAATTTTACTAGAAATTCGCCAATCCTACCGGATCGATCCAATTCATTCTGATTTTGCTTGGATTCTACAAATAGCTTAGATTCAACATATTCTATTATAATCAAATCATTACAAATAAATGCATTACTCTACGATCTACGGAGAGCATCCGAATATATTACAACAAACTTGAAAAAGTCAACTTTTTATCGGGATGTCTTATCGAAATTTCGAGAGTAGTGCGAACTCCCTACGCCCCCACGAACGTGTAGGAATCAACGGAATTCGAATCGAAGCTCCCGGGAAAATGATTCACTATTCATACGAATGTTTTTACCTCGTTTAATGTGCAACCGAGAACTGATCAGAGAAAACGACTCCAGAAACTTGTAGTACTGTCTGAGGGCTTCAATTTGACGGGTGGCTCGAGTAGTGAAACTTGTAGTACTCTCTGGGATCGAAACACCCAAGTGCATGTGTTTCTTTATGTTTTCAGCGATTCTGGCCACTCTTTGGCCGCTACCGGCCACCATGAAAAAGGGGGTGGTTGGCCGATCCTTTCTACACCGATGTGCCGAACGATGGTGATTAGTGGTCTGCCACCGCGACTGGTCTTCCTTGCGCAGTAAGGGGAGGGGGTCGTGAGGTTAGGGCTTAATAATTTTGGTTCTTTTGTGATTAATGAAATCTTTCGGGTATATATATAGAAAATTCTGAAAATTACAATTTGATCCCTATGAATTTACAAATAAGTCCCTAAACATGTAATTCGCACTTTTGAAGTAAATTTTTAAAAGTGTTCAACATGAAAATGGTTTGTCTTCGAAAGAATTTTCCAATGAATTGAAAATAAGCTCAATCGGAGTTCGTTTGTTATTTCTATAGCCAAAATATCGATATCTAAAAAATCGCATAGCCAATTCTTTTCAAATTTCATGATTTCCAATCCAATGAGATTCCACTTTAAAATATTTCGACCTATTATTCAACACTTAAACTCTTATTTCTCAACATCATCTCATTCCGAGACTTAAACTTCGATTCGAAAATCTTCCGAAAACTCGGGATATTACAATTACATAATGTGAAAAAAAGTCATACACATCTGTATAAACGTATACAAGTATAAAATAAACCATATACGTCTCCAATGGTTATTGAATATTCTTTCACATTACTTTCAATCGATAACAATTGCAAATACAACAAGAAATAAGTGCTATAAATTAGTTATCATCGCAAACGTTTTTTAACCAAAACTATTGCGCCTTCTATTTTACCGCGTCAAAAACTATTTAAATGCCTAAATAATTCTAAAATTTCACCAAACAAAAAATTATAATAAATAACATCACATAAATGTGTTTCATCGAAATTAACTCGCGCATTGCGCAGCTAATTATTATTATAGCAAAGTATATTTTCTCCAAGGAGCAATATGAAATTTCTACAGTTGTAAGCATAAATTTCATATCAGTAGCATAATTTCTATATTAGTTACAAATTTGCAGTTTATACAGAATTTTAACTGCAAGAAATATAATTATGCAACATCTTTGAATCAAACACTATACACATACCAATAGAGTCGGTATAGGCCGGGATTTGCCAATCCCAATCACAATTCCGATCCTGATTCGAGACATAAAATTATCCCGAATCCTAAACCGAACAGTTAGCGATCCCGATTCACGATTGAGATTCAAAATTTTTCCGACAAAAAATCAGAATTTGGGACGAAAAAATTATCCAAAATCCCAAACCGATTTTTTATAATCGGGATTCGGGACTTTCTGACATCCCTACATACTATCAATGAGATGTTATGAGCAGATCAGCTTTATTTTTGAACTAACCTCCCATCCAATGCAACATTAAGTTGCTTGAATTCTTCTTCCAACATCAGAAGGTTAAAGTTAGCCTCCGTAGAATTCGAACTGCGGATACAATCAGCAGCTGCTGTGAGGTCAGTAGCTTTGAGGTCAGCTGCTTCTAATCTCGCTTTGGCCAAATCTGTATCTTCATCAGCATTAAAGAAACACTGCCGCCTCTTAGCATCACTCACTAAGGTACCCCATACAGATTCACTGCTAATTAAAGTTCTTTCATTCCCCAAAATCCAAAGACAGTGCCTAGAAATGTGTCAAATATACAGTAGTTACTAACTGAAGATGTTTAAAAAGATCCAAAATGGTTATATTTACATTAAAGAAATACCTAGCTCTTGTAAGAGCAACATTAACTCGCTGTGGCTGGGAAATGAATCCAATCGATCCGCCAGTGTTACACCTTGCAGTGGAAATTATTATAATGTCCTCCTCCCCGCCCTGGAATCCATCAATTGACTTCACTTTTACAGTGAAACCATCTTTGTTCTCATATTTAGATCCAAGTTTTGTCCGAATTGCAACTACTTGAGCATTGTACGGTGACACTACACCAACGCTGAGCTTCTGCCTTGAGCCAACCCAAGCTGCATTATAAAGACAGCCAATGATACCAAAACATTAGTTTAGAAAGTGTTTCACACGAAATCTTCAGACGGGTAACACAAAAGATTCCTACAAATCACATACCTCCGTGCAAGTTCTCCAGTATTTTCATCACCACAGATACCTCAACCATATTTCTACAGCTGTGGTTAATGAACTCTTCTCTTCCACCGGTTATATTAAAGAAAGAATAGGAACCAAATTCTGGCCCTGGCAAATAGTGCTTTTCGTAGCTTTTGCTTTTAACATTTTCGCCATCCAGGATCTGGTTGCGATAGAAGCGTAAATTCGGGAATAAGCTTATGGATGGATGCATTCTGTACTGTCTATTGAGCAGGTGCTTTGAATGTTTCAATAAGGTCAACCTCTCAAATAAACTTCTTCCAAAACCAGCTTCATCAGAAATCTAAAACAACCAGAAATGTTAACAAAAAGCTCAGAAGTAAACATCAAATGCATAAAAATCAGCCTATTCAAGTTCATAAAACAGAAAAGGCAAAAATGCTAAAGGAAACAAAGGAAAGACTGGACAATTGAAATACATTGCTTTGAACCATTGCTGGTAATTGACACTCATCACCAATAAGAACCGCTTGCTTTATACCCGGGAGCTGTAATGGTATGGTTGATTCACTTTCTTTCAACTGTGCTGCTTCATCAATAACTAGAAATTTCAGTGGTTCCATTTCCACCGAATGTAGCATATATGAACTTGAAGCAGTGCAAAAAAACAATGAAGCCCTTTCAAAACAGAAATCCCGAAGTGGTTTTTTGGATGTAGTACTCGGAAGGCCAAGTTCATTTAATGAATTCCCAAGATTTCTTAAAACAGCAAGACATTCAATTCTGCTCTGGTGTAAGCGCAACAGGTAGCTTTTACTCACAAACTCCTGAGAGAAATCTTCATCTACCGGATGTGAGAAAAGTTTCTCAAGTTCTTCAGAAACCACATTGACTTGGAACAATAAATTTTCAAAAGATCCAAGTAAACTTCTAAGAGCAACCATGTCTTGAAAATTATTTTCTAAAATGTATGTTCTGGGCAAATGAGTACAAAAGACAAAAATACAGTTCCGAAGGTCGGTTATAGTACTTTTAAATCTCCCTCTCACATATTCAAGAAATGACTTGCACTCCCCTTCGCTCCCTTCAGTTTCCTCCCTGCATTCTTTCTCTTCACTTCGATTTTCACAACTGTCTTTTTTTTCCAAAGATGTATGGTACAGAGAAACAGGATCTTCAAGAAGATCTATCATGGAATCAAAACAATGCCTCCAACCAGTGAGTGGCGCAAAGCACTCTGCAAACTTTTTAACACGATGGTCCAAAAACATCTCTTTAACTCCTGCATCAACTTTTAGTTTCTCCTTATTCCCAAACAAGAGAATATCTCCTAGAGGGAAAAATGGGCTGTTGCTTCTAGAGTCCCTTCCAAATGGTTCTTCTTTCACTAGCTTTAGAACACGTGAGGCCACTTCTTTAATAGCAACATTTGTTGGGGCACAAGTAAGTGTTCTCCATTTAATTCTCCAGAGGATCAAGAGCAGCTTACTAACAGTTTTAGTTTTACCCGTACCTGGAGGCCCCCATATAAGTTCAACACCAGACTTGTGGTCACATTTGATTCTTCTAAGACAAGCACAAACCGCATCTGCTTGTGAATCATTCAGGGTATCTAATAAACTTCGACCAAATTCCTCACTCAGTACAGAACAGAGTTTGCAATTTTCCGCGACCTGTCATTAAAAAATGAAAAGGTCATCCAGAAAGGCAAATATGCATATGCACTCAATAGATGAACCATGTAATGCTAATGTCATTGCGTTCCTCGAACACTTACCACTGAATCAGTGCATAAAACTTGTTTAATAACATTCAAATTTTCATACATATGCAATGAATTCCATATACGTTGGTTAGGAAGAATATTCGTTAAGAAAATCAAAATGAGTGGTTTCTTTATCCCATCATGGACTAGCATATCATTTCCGGCCTGGAATTTAAAATAATTCCTGCTCTTATTCTCATGCTTATGCTCATCCTCATCCTCATCCTCTGGAACCATAGTGACTGACACAAAAGTCCACTGCTTTCCCGCCCTCCGCAAATCAGAAACAGTTTCAGGCTTACCCTCCGCTAAAACTAAAATATCACCTGGCAATGGTTTGTAAGGCTCCTTGACTCTGTTACTGATTCTGTTCTGCCAATCATCAACCTCAACAGCATATAAATTTGCTCCATATGGCTTCACCTCCGTAAAAGCTATTACTTCCGCATAAGGTGCTCTTCGAATAGCCTCCATGGCTGAACGCAATTGTCTACGTGTTTCTTCCAACAGAGGGAAAACAAATGACCCAAAATACTGCTCAACAGATTGAAAAGACTCTGGGATTTTTTCCACCTAAAAGGAATGTAATTCGAAATAGAATGTCAATAACATAATTGAGTCACTATTATACAATCTTAATCAATAGCACTTTGCATGTGACAATCTTTAGCCTTTAAATGGCATAATGTCATTATGGAAATTGCCAATAAGCTCAAAAAATAAAGTAAAATTTAACATAAAATAGTACTGATTTGCGCAGAATACTTTAACGAAATGCTACATTGCATCAAATGCATGAAAGGGCTTACATAATTTTACATTTAAAACCAAGTAATGATCATCATCATGATAATTAATAACAATAACCCTAGAATCAGTTTATAGTAATTAATCAATATGTGAACAATTATATCAATTTTTCACATATTGTACCTAGCATGATGTTCAAGTATAAATTTACTATCCGCTTACTCATATGTTCGAACTATGATGAAAACAACATCTCGTGAACAAGCATGGATGAAGGTTGCATATTTTTCCCCCCGATATTTTTTTTTTTTTGAGATAACCGGGGTGTCCGGGCCAGCTTACGCGCACCTCGACTAATCCCCGGGACCTGTGCCCCGTGCCCTCAGAAGTTTCCCAATACAGATCAGGGTAAATCGCTGGCTTTACACACCAGGGGCATGGCCCCAAGAAAATGCATCTAGTGGGATTCGACTATACATTTCCCCCCGATATTAGTATCAAGTAAATAATAAAAATATCCCCTGAATTTATAAATTAAACCTTTGACAATTACGAAATCCCCCTCAGAAAATCCTCTGACTTCGGCCCTAGTTACATACATCAGCACCTTCCCCAAACCCAGTTTACACACTATATCCTCATTTTACGGTCAATTAGCCTTACTAATTATCCTTTCAACTCAAAAAGGCAAACTAAATTTAAAATGTGTATCATTGAAAGAGAAAGTTGCTAATGATACTAATTAAATTATTAAATAAATCAACAAGCTAGCATGGCTTTTATTAAATAACCAAAGAACCCCGAAAAGAAATATTTAATTATATAATACCTTGTACTTGAAAAGGCTTTCATTAAATATATTTTCAAGAGACCAAGAAAATACAGTATGATCAGTGAAGCCTAGTACTATCTTCTTCTTGTTGCTACAATCTTCACCTTCCATAATTTTTTCTCTTTAATTAACTGAATGATCAAGTAACAATGGCAGTGTTAAAATCCAAAGTATTAAAAGAGAAAAAAAAATGTTGCTTAACAAGAAAGCAATTATACGCAAAGAGGAAACACTTAGATCAAGCATATTGGTTAACTTTAAAATGGAAAGAAACCTCAGACAGCATCAAAAGATTACACACTTACTGAACAAAAGCGAAAGTCTTTTCATTTTCTTCTTTTACTTTTGTTCCTGATTGGTTGTTGTTTATTTATTTATTTGTTACAATTGCTTATGACGTTTCGACTTTTCCAAATTCTTGACCAACAAAATCTTATTAAAACTTGGCGTAAATTTCAACTTTTCATCAGTTTCTTTTTTCTTTTTTTTTTTTTTTTTTTTCTTTCTTTCTTTCTTTTTTTTTTTTTTTTTACAAGAACGGAGAACCCAATATATTTTCCAGAGCATACTTTTTTTTTTTTTTTTCGGGAATTTGAATTCAGGGTTGTGTTAAATTTTTTATAATATTCTTCACTTGTGTTTTAATAATAATAATGTACCTTATATGTTCTTAAAGGGTGTAATTTGATGACAAAAAGTTTAAACTTTAGTTGATAAGTCTTGAGTTTCGAGTCCGGGAATGCATTTCTGTAAGAGTATGAGACAGCCGGAGATTTTACCTGCTCCGCCTAATACCGAATCGGTAGTTTGAAAACGGAGTTTCCAACGTTTCAAAAAAAAATTAATGATCGCATTAAACAGTTAATACTGCTAGGTTTTAAATATTATGTAGTATTTTAAATCCTAAAGTGAGGGTTTATTTGTTCGTTAATATCATTAATCCATAAATATAAAATAAGTGTAATTGTATTAAATAAACACATATATATTTATACACACTATTTATTTATTATTTTTATTATTTTAATATACGTGATAATTTATTACAAAAATGATAAACATACATAATTTGTTACATAAAATTTCCCCTCCCCTCTCACTGTAGCTATAATGAATTACTGTAGATCACTATAGCTACAGTGAGACATTCGGGAAAATTTTCGGGAAAAAATTAGGTAAGAATATCACTTCTCAATTTATTATTATTATATAAGTGAAGGGATAGGAGATCATAGTAAATGACGCAGTGTTTGGGTCAACGAAAAGACAAAAGGAAGACTAAAGGAGAAAGTGGTCAATAATTGCTAGAGAAGGGTAGTTGTGTAAATTTAAATATACTCATAATCTTAAGTAGGGATGATAAACATCCGCCCGAGTCCGGTCTGATCCGGAAGGCTTTAGCCCGATGGTTTTTAAGGGCTCAGGTTCAGGAAAAAAAGTTTGAGCCCAATTTTTATTAATAAAAAATATTTTTTAATAATATAAATTAATTTTTAATTCTAAAAATATATATTTATAACTAAATTTTTAAAATTTAATATAAAAAAATTTAAATATTTAAAAATTCAAAGAAATAATTATTTTTTTCAAAAGATTAAGAAAATAATAATTTTTTATTAGGCCCGACCGGCCTGACAGATTTCGGGCCCAACCCGGTATTTTACCACACTTATTCCTAAGGGCACAAATCTACAAGCTTGAATTAAAAATTTAAAAGTTTGGAAAGTCTAAACTTAATTAATTAATATTAATACTAAAAAAATATTAAAGCAAGAAATCAATAAAGATGAAAGATTTCATAATTCACTATTACTCAGTAATGATCAAATTTATCAATTAGTTTTTCAAAATTAATGTGAAAGTTCGAAATTAATCAATGCCATCTCATGAATATAACAACAAAATCATCGTAAAAAAATCTTTATTGAAGTAATAACTTATAAATTATATGAAAATAATTTTTTTTTTCAATCATTGAAAACTTCACCCACCAACATCACCCATTTTGACCTTAAGCGGAGCAGGTAAAACCCTGACTGTCTTAGGCTGTTACAAAAACGCACTCACTGGATTCGAATACAGGACCCCAAGGTGAGATATTGGAGGTGGTATATCATGTTCCGGGTTATGTTATCTTCTCTCTCTCTCACAGCAGTTGAGTCTCATACAGTTGTGGGACCCAACTATTGTGAGAGAGATGACATATACACCCGAAACATAATATATTTTTTCGAGATATTGAGCCATATATCATAAAATCACTTCCCTTGGGGACATATGAAAATAACTATGTTTTCAATTACTTACAATTTCAAAATTGATGGGGACAATGGAAAAAATAAATGAATAAAAAGCTTATAACCTGCAAATCCCAACCAAAAAAGAAAAAGAAAAAGAAAATTTGAATTTCTAATAACGGGAAACAATCCAATTTTCAGCTTAGTCTAAGGAAATTTGTTATGTATATTTACAAAAATGACATTCATTAATTATATAAATTTGTATATTTATCATTTCTTTACTTTACTTTTTCTTTCAGTTTTTTCATCATTTCTTTCTTTTTCACTTGGTCTACATTTATAGATTTTAATTATTTCTAACAAAAAATTCCTCTGAAATCCCATATTTATTTTCTGCTTTTTTATTTTTTTATATAAAAAATTCCTCTGATTTTTATAGATTTTTATAGATTTTTATTATTTCTAACAAAAAATTCCTCTGAAATCCCATATTTATTTTCTGCTTTTTCATTTTTTTATATAATAATTTATTCATCAAATTTTTTTTCTTGGTATCAGACACAACGTTTTTTTATTAGGTATATATATATATGGGTAAGGTTGATAGGTTGGGTATGAAAAAGTTGGTGAAAATGGGTTAGGTGTGAAAGCCTGTGGAACAAATGGTTATTTTGATTATATTTTTCCTAATTATAAAATTTCATTTTGATATTGAACATATAAATATTAAAATTTTAATTTAATCCAGCCGGATTTGATTATATTCTGAATCCGCTTCTGCCAACCATTAAATTTATCCAATTGAAAAATATAAAATCAAAGTTTCTTAATCATCTATGTATCTAATTTAATGAAAATCAAAGAGAATTAAATTAATTTTGTATAACCAAGCATCGATTAATAAAATAATCTATTAACGATTAACAGTACAAAATATTAAATATGAAAATTATATAGTGTTTGCGCAATTTTTATGCGCGAAGAAAGAGAAACGTGTAAGGTTCAAATCTCCTGAGATAAAATCCCAGCAAGAGGTGTTTGATAAGTGAATAAGCCTACAAGGGGCGCACGCACATAAATTACAGTCCTAAAAGTTATAAACTAAGAAATAAAAAATAGGCTCGTTTGAGTCTTCATTTGATCGAGGGTTTTCCTTTTTGTACGAGTGAGCTTTTATAGTGAAGCTTATAAACCGCTTGGGCAGTTCCAGTATCTCCCTGCAGCAGCAGCTGGATCGTGTCTTCAACCGTTAAGCTGTGCGTCTCAACTGCTTGATCGTGGAGGAAAAACTACTTAACTGCTGTAATCGTGGGATCAACTGCATCACGAGTTCTCGTTTTAATCGCTGCTTCGGTCGTCCTGAGTTCTTTGTCGCTCAATCTAGTGATTACTCTGATCGTTCTCCCATTCGTCGCCCTTCTTGCATTCGTCCTTTACTCATTCGTTCTAGGGCGATTTCGCTCCTGGGTGACATTTCTTCTTTTGTCAACATATAGTTAATCATATGAAACAAAATTCATAAATATTAAAAACACATGCAGAAAATTAATTGATTAAAAAAATTTACTAAATTAAACATGATTAAAATAACAAGCCAAAATTTTCACTAATTCTAATCTTATTGTCTTCACGTGCATGCATGAATTTACAAGAATTTTGGTTTCCTTAGTTTGGATTTCACGTGCAAGTTTGATCATATTGCTTCCTCAAATCCACTAACCTTCAATGAATTTACAAGAATTTTGTTTTCTTTAGTTTGGATTTCACGTGCAAGTTTGATCATATTACTTCCTCAAATCCACTAACCTTCAATGCTTTTCATGTGTTATTGAAGGAATATATCTAAATAATATGAAATAAACTCATGAACTTAACCTATTTAGGATTTAACTAAATATATATTATTTAGTCTCAAATTTATTCACATATATAACATAATATATATATATTACGTATTTTAATTTTCTTCAGAGATTATCCTTAATCAAACTTAATGATTAACATTTTCAATGAGCATAATACTCATATATATATGGTGGAAGATAGAAAGTGGAGAAATTACTTAACTTCCCATTTCCATCACTTATGTTAATGACATTCGAAATAGAATGTCAATAACATAATTGAGTGACTATTATCAATCTTAATCATGTGACAATCTTCAGTCTTTAAATGACATAATGTCAATACAGAAATTACCAGTAAGCTCAATAAATAAAGTAAAATTAAACATAAAATAGTACTGATTTGCGCAGAATACTTAAAATAGATCCATTTCATCAAATGCATGAAAGTGCTTATATAATTTTACATTTTAAACCAAGTAATGATCATGATCATGATAATTAATAACAATAACCTAGAATCAGTTTATAGTAATTAATCAATATGTAAACAATTACATCAGTTTTTCACATGTTGTACCCAGCATGATGTCAAGTATAAATTTACTATCCCCTTACTCACATATTCGAACTAGGATGAAAACAACATCTCATGAACAAGCATGAATGAAGGTTGCATACATCAGCACCTTTTCCCCCGATATTAGTATTAAGTAAATAATAAAAATATCCTATGAATTTATAAATTAAACTTTTGACAATTACGAAATCTCCCTCAGAAAATCCTCTGACATCGGCCCTGGTTGCACACATCAGCACCTTCCCCAGACTTAGTTTACACACTATATCTTCATTTTATAGTCAATTAGCCTTACTAATTATCCTTTCAACTCAAAAAGGCAAACTAACTATAATAGGTGTATCATTCAAAGAGAAAGGTGCTAATGATACTAATTAAAATATTAAATAAACCAACAAGCTAGCATCACTTTTATTAAATATCCAAAGAACCCAGAAAGAAATATTAGCATTTATTATATAATACCTTGTACTGAAAAGGCTTTCATTAAATATATTTTCAGAGACCAAGAAAATACAATATGATTAGTGAAGACTAGTACTATCTAAAAAAAGATATGTGTGGATGCTGGTTTTCACAGGAGGTCCATAATCGAGAATTTATAGTATGGGGGCACTAACGATCCTGCAAAACAAAAGTATAATGAGCGGGGAGTACTGTCCACCGGTGTGGTGGGTACCGTAGGCACTCTCAAGTCAGTAGTGAAGACGAGCTGTAAATAATGGAAGAGCAAGACTTGATGTTATCTTGACTTCTGTTAACTACCGTGAGGGCGATGGCCGATGTTTAGAAAGTAAGAAGCTTAGAAAGCTCAAGTATAAGAGCTCATACCTCCTCTTGAATAGTGAATCATCTCTTTCTTTTATATACTCATTCGAGGTTAGCTTTACTTCATCCATTAATTGATTGTCAGTTGGGCATCTAAAACGGCTAACTACTTGGGGGGGGGAGTTACTAACCTTGATTTTGGCGTTTTAGGTTGGGGTAACTGATAAGTCAAGGGTTTGCTTGGTAGGTCTCTCTTTGCGCGTGGGCCTGAAAAGGTAATTGGATCCTTGGCCCAAGTCTATTCTGGGTAATGTTTGGTGGAATTAAGCTATTACTGATATAGGGCCTGAAGCAAAAAATCAAAAATGTCATTGGCCCAAATTTGGCACCTACATTTTGTCCTCTATTCTATAAGTCAGGAAGCCCTTAACTTGGAGAGTATTTCAGTACATGTCGTATGAAACAAGATGTAAGAGTACCTGTCAAGAATGTATAGTTCTAAGCACTGTCCCTTTTCATTTAGGAATGGTTTATACGTTAGAACAGAAGAGCTGTGCAATTTTTAGTGTTCATTCTGGTTAAAATACAGTCCATGTTTATGAACTAGACTTGATATGAGCCATGAGGAATGTCCTCAGTTGACTGAATCCTATTAAGGTTCAGGGTATACTTCATAAGACATGAATCGTTTGGATGTTGAGTAGTCCAAGTCTTCACCTGACTCGACATGAGTCCATAGGGATGTCTCCTATCGACTACACCAGATGATGGTTCATGAGTTAATTCATACGACATCGTCGTATGGACTGAGAATAACCCAGGTATTTATTTGACTCGACATAAGCCTATGGAGGATGTCCCCGGTCGACTGAACCAGATGAAGGTTCAAGGCATTATTCATACGACATTGTCGTTTAAACTGAGATTAGTCCAGGTCTTCATTTGTCTCGAATGAGTCCATGAGGGATGTCCCATATCGACTGAATCTGATAAAGGTTCATGGTTTAATTCATACAACATTGTTGTCTGGACTTAGATTAGTTCATTTTTCCATTTGAATCGATATGAGTCTTTGAGGGATATCCTTAATCGACTGAACCAGATGAAGGTCATGATAATCCCCATAAAACAGGTCAAAGGACCAGAGGAGTCTTCAATGTCGTCTGGACTAGATGAAGGTTAGGTCTTGAACTTGACTCTACATGAGCCATGAGCAGTGTTCCCAGTCGACTGAACCAGATGAAGGTCAGGATCATCCCTATACTATAGGTCAAAGGACCAGGGGAGTCTTCGATATTGTCTGGACCAGATGAAGGTCAGGTCTTGAACTTGAATCTACATGAGCCATGTGGAATGTTCCCAGTCGACTGAACCAGATGAAGGTCGAGACAATCTCCATACTACTGGTCAAAGGACCAGAGGTGTCTTTAATATCGTCTGGACCAGATGAAGGCCATGTCTTGAACTTGACTCTACTTGAGCCATGGGGAATGTTTACAGTCTACTGAACCAGAAGAAGGTCAGGATAATCTCTATACTACTGGTCAAAGGACCATATGAGTCTTCAATGTATCCCATACTACGGGTCAAATGACCAAGAGAGTCTTCAATGTTGTCTGGACTTGATGAAAGTCTATGAAGGTCTCCACTCTACTAGTCCTGATGAAGGTCCAAGGGAGGCTGTGGTCGACTGGACCTGATGAAGGTCTAGGAAAGGTCTTCTCTTCTCACTCTACAATCATCACTCTATGAGACCTGACAAAGGTCAGTAAAGGTCTTCATTGCTCATTCTACAATCCTCACTCTACAAGACCCCGACAATGGTCAGTGAGGGTCTTCATTCCTCATTCTACAATGCATGACAAAGGTCAATAGGAGTCTTCAGTCCTCATTCTACAATCCTCACTCTATAAAACCCGACAATGGTCAGTGAGGGTCTTCATTCCTCATTCTACATTCCTCACTCTACAAGACTTGACAAAGGTCAATGGGGTTCTACATTAGTCATTCTACAATCCTCACTCTACAAGACCTGACAAAGGTCAATGAGGGCGTTAGTCGAGTGAAGTCTATGGTTGATGGCAATCCGTCCATGTAGTATGGAAGAGATGACAATCCTTCCATGTAGGGTCGAGTGGAACCTCATCCAAATACTAAGCCTTCATCCATGTCATGTCAAATGGCATATTTGTCTTAAACTGTACACATGTCTGAGATCCACAACAAGTTACAAGCTACACATATGTAGATGTCGAATGGGACGCACATTAAACCCCAAGCCATATACGCCTGTGATGCACAACAAGTCTCAAGCTACACGCATGTAGATATCGAATGAGACGCACATCAAGCCCCAAGCCATACACGTCTGGGATCCACAATAAGTCTCAAGCTACACACATGTAGATGTCAAATGGGACGCGTCTGGGATCCACAACAAGTCTCAAGCGACACGCATACAGATGTCGAATGAGATATATGCTCCAATCCGAGTCTTCATTTGTGTATGTCGACTGGGATGTCTTAACACCAAATCTCTATACATGCATGTCGAATGGACCGTCTTCACACCAAGTCTCTATACATGCATGTCGACTAGAATGTCTTCACACATAGTCCCCATTAAGTTAGTGTCGACTAGAATGTCCCTACAAAGTCTCCATACATGCATGTCGACTGGATCATCTTCACACCAAATCCTCATGTAGTGTCGAGTGGGATGTCATTGCCAAGTTATGCATATCGACTAGAATGTCTTCACACTAAATCCCCATATAGTGTCGAGTGGGATGTCCTTGCCAAGTCTTTTTATATGCATGTCGACTGAAATGTCTTCACATCAAGTCTTCATTAGAGTATTGTCCATCATGACATCCTCCTCATGCCAACTCTTCATACACGTAGTGTCGACTAGGACATCTTCCTCATGCCAACTCTTCATACACGTAGTGTCGACTGGGACATACTTCTCATGACAAGCCTCCATACATGTAGTGTCGACTGAGATATCTTCCTCATGCCAACTCTTCATACACGTAGTGTCGACTGGAATATCCTTCGCATGCCTAGCCTTCATACACGTAGTGTCGACTGGGACATCTTCCTCATGCCAAACATCCATACACATAGTGTCAACTGGGGCATCCTCCTTATGCCATGCCTTCATATATGTAGTGTCGACTGGGATATCCATCTCAAGCCAGATATATTGCTTCGTCGTATGAGATGAGTGGTAGAAAAAGTGGTTCTACTAGAGGGAAGCGTCTTGTTCATTTCTTAGTCGACTAAGATAAGTACGTCGATTGGGCCGGATGATGGTTTATGTTGCCGTTTGGAGCAAATGGGTTTCTCCCTAAGTTGGAGTTTTGTGAAGGATAAATTTTTTTTGTTTTTAAAATATTATTTTTTTATAAGTAACCAATGAATACTTGTTTGAGAAGCTATGATGTCCTCAAGGTGACAATGAGTGGCCTATGGCTCTCTTTGGTGGTCTAATCACATCAAGTGACACCTTATTGAGATATATTGCAGCACATCATTTATTAGGTTGCTTGGGAGGATTCAAGATTCTTTCATTGTGATGGCTGGTGGAGCTTTCTCTCTTATCCTCCTCCCACCTGATCTCAATGTGAGCCATATCCATGGCTTAATTCATTGTGTAGCATCGAAATTAGTGAGTTTTTTTAGAGTCCACTTTCTGAAAGTAATCCATTTCTGGCTTCCACTACAGTAGGCTGATGGAGATCTGGGATTGTTATCCTCTCTTTATTGAAGTGAGCCACGTAGCTTCGTAAGGACTCTCCTCTCCGTTGCTGGATGGAATTGAGGTCATTGGTGGTCTTCTCAAGCTTGCAAGAACTTGCAAAATGCTCCACAATTTGTCTGCTAGTTATTGGTAAGACTCGACTAATCTGTATGGGATATTGATGAACCAGGTGAAGGTAGGACCAACTAATGTTTCTCCAAATCATCTGCACATTCCAGCCTCCCATTGGTGAAGGGCCAGATCCGTTGACATCATCTTGTATTTGTAATTGATCCATCATACATCTTCATATCTGGAGGGCTGAACTTTCTTGGTAGTTCGATGGAAGTGATGGTCTCCAAAAATGGAGTATTAGAAATTGTTTCGGCCCGAATTTTCCTTATTATTAGTCTGACATCGGGGAGGATTGATAAAATTTCTTTTTTGAATTCTAACATTTCTTTGTGCATGTTGGAAGTGACTTATTACGCTAGGTCGATTGGAGAAATTGGTTCATTTTTTTGATCGTTACGGGGGTGGTCGTCTGAGGGTGGATTATCATTTGGCACATCGTTGAATGCTCCCAAGAGATTGGATGAGATTGTATGATTATTAGGATTGTCTGGAGTATCACGTTGCTGGGAAGATGAGAAGATTTGCTCCAGTTGCTTCTAGAGGGTTATATTGGAGCTTCACATGGCTTGATTCTCTTCTTCTAAAGAGCGTAATCGTTCTTGGAGTATGGCCAGCTGCGTGGTCAAGGATCTGGTGTTTGCTCATTGCTAGAAGCCATAGTTGGCCCTTTTTTTAGAATCGTAGACTGAGAGATCTTTGCGTGCTATGAATCGTAGACTGAGAGATCTTTGCGTGCTATGAATCGTTAAGGCCCCACGGTGGGCGCCAAATTATGGATGTTGGTTTTCGCTGGATGTCTACAATCGAGAATTTATAGTATGGGGGCACTAGCGATCCTGCAAAACAAATGTACAATGAGCGGGGAGTACTGCCCACCGGTGTGGTGGGTTCCGTAGGCACTCCAACGCTCAAGTCAGTAGTGAAGACGAACGGTAAATAATGGAAGAGCAAGGCTTGATGATACCTTAATTTCTGTTGACTGTCGTGAGGACGATGACCGGTGTTTAGAGAGTAAGAAGCTTAAAGAGCTCAAGAATGAGAGCTCAGACCTCCCATTGAACAGTGAATCATCTCTTTCTTTATAAACTCCTTCGATGTCATATTTAATTCCTCCATTAATTGATTGTTAGTTGAGTGTCTAAAATGCTAACTACATGGGGGGGGGGGGAGTTACTAACCTTGATTTAGATATTTTAGGTTGGGGTAATTGATAAGTCAAGGGTTTGCTTAGTAGCCCTATGTTTGTGCGTTGGCCTGAGAAGGTAATTGGGTCATTGACCCAAGTCTATTTAGGGTACTCTTTGGTGGGATTGGGCTATTACTGATATAGGATCTGAAACGAAAAATCAAAAATACTACTGGCCCAAATTTAACCCCTACAACATGCAAAGGGGAAACACTTAGAAAAAGCATATTGGTGACTTTAAAATGGAAAGAAACCTCATTCACCATCAAAAGATTACACACTTGCTGATCAAAAGCAAAAGTCTTTTCATTTTCAGCATATTGGTTACTTTAAAATGGAAAGAAACCTCATACACCATCAAAAGATTACACGCTGAATAAAAGCAAAAGTCTTTTCATTTTCTTCTTTTACTTTTGTTCCTGATTTGTTGTTGTTTATTTATTTATATTTATTTGTTACAATTCCTTATGACGTTTCGACTTTTCCAAAATCTTGACCAACAAAATCTTATTAAAACTTGGCGTAAATATCAACTTTTCATCAGTTTCAATTTTTTTTATTTTTTTTTTTTGCTGTACAAGAACCCAATATATTTTCCAGAGCATACACTTCTTTTTTTATCGGGAATTTGAATTAATGGTTGTGTTAAACGTGTGTTAAATTTTTTATAATATTCTTCACTTGTGTTTTAATAATAATGTACATTATATATTCTTAAAGGGTGTAATTTGATGATAAAGAGCTTAAACTTTAGTTGATAAGTCTTGAGTTTCGAGTCTGGGAGTGTATTTTTGTAAGAGTATGAGGTATCCGGAAGTTTTACCTGCTGCGCTTAATGCAGAGTCGGGTGGTTTGAAAACGGAATTTCCAACATTTCAAAAAAATAATAATAATGCATATTATCGCATTAAACAGTTAATACTGCTAGATTTTAAATATTATCTAGTATTTTGAATCCTAAAGTGAGGGTTTATTTGTTCGTTATATCAACAATCCATAAATATAAAATAAATGTAATTGTATTAAATAAACATGAGTTATGCTAATTAGTGTCCTAAGGACACTCATTAAGAATCCATATTGAAAGTTTTCACATTATTTTTTTGGAAATATAGAAAGGGTCATGCTAATTATCAAAATACTAATTACTTTTCATTTTCCCATAAAATTTTCCAAAAACAAGATCATTAAAGAATGCCCTTAAGGCACTTGTTATCATTTCCCAATAAACCATATATATCTATACACATTATTCATTCAATTATTTTTATAATATATTATTATTATAAAAGTGAAGTGATAGAAGATCATAGTAAATGATGCGTGTTTGGGGTCAACGAAATGACAAAAGGAAGACTAAAGGAGGAAAGTGGTCTAAAATTGCAAGAGAATGATAGTTGTGTAAATTTAAATATACTCCTAATCTTAAGTAGGGATGACAAAACTTCGCCGGAGTCTTGTCCGATCCGAAAGGTTTTACCCGATGGTTTTTTAAGGGCCCAGGCTTAGGAAAAAATTATGAGCCCGATTTTTATTAATAAAAAATATTTTTATAATAATACAAATTAATTTTTAATTTTAAAAATATATATTTATAACTAAATTTTAAAAATTTAAAATAAAAAATACTAAAAAATAGAAATTCTTAATTTTATTTTTAAATTTTTAAAAATTCAAAAAAATAATATTTTTTTCAAAAGATTAAAAATAATAATTTTTTATAGGCCTGACGGCCTGATAGATTTCGGGCCCAACCCGGTATTTTACCACACTTATTCCTAAGTGCACGAATCTACAAGCTTGAATTAAAAATTTAAAAGTTTGGAAAGTCTAAACTTAAATTTAAATTAATATTAGTACTAAAAAAAGTATTAAAGCAAGAAATCAATAAAGATGAAAGATTTCATAATTCACAATTATTTAACTCAGTAATATTCTAATTTATCAATTTGTTTTTAAAATTAATGTGAAAGTTCGAAATTAATCAATGCCATCTCATGAATATAACAACAAAATCATCGTTAAAAAAATCTTGATTGAAGTAATAACTTATAAATTATACGAAAATAACTATTTTTTCAATTGTTGAAAAGCGCACCGCCAAACCATCCATTTTGGCCTTAAGCTGTAACATCCCGCTATCGGAGATGCTCCCGGCAAGCGATAGGCTGTCCTATTACCATAAACCTCTAGCTAACTCTCATGCAAGACTCGTAATATGCAATGTAATGAAACCTATAGGCCCAAACACATAATATGATATTGAAATGTTGAACATGACATAAAATAATTGGGCTCCATGTCCAAAAATGTGTATGAAAAAAACTTTTACAACTCAATCTATACAACTTAAAATTCTTTACATCTAAACTTATAAACGACTCGACTCTTATACACCCAAGATCTGGTGACTGGCTGACTGCAACTCTGCTATCCGGCTCCTCAAGCTCTGAAGACTGTGGTCGACCGATCAAGTCACCAACCTAAAAAACTCAAACACTGTGGGATAGTGAGTCATAAGACTCAGTAAGTAAACTATGCTCATACCTTGAGCGCCATACACACACAAAGTTGAATCCTGTTTCTGTATTAACCTGAGCTGTCTATGAAGCCATTCAAATATTTATAAAGTCTGAATTAACTATATAACTCTCATCCATTTTATAATTATATTACTGCTACCAATATTTCTATCTATCTATACATATATTTAAATCATGTTGCCTGTTTACATTTCAACATCCATAATATAAACAACAAGTTTCTATATCCTTATCCATTAAGTCAAGTCTATCACGTTTTCACTGTGCTACTCTAATATCTCTGTACTTACATACGCGGTCTTTGCTAATCCAGCTCGAGCATTTATTATAACCATCTTTTTCCATTGAAATATCATCAAATCGGAATTATAAAATATCTTTCTGTCAAACATTCATCACACTATCACCAATCATGTATACATGTATAAGCAATCATATTATCTTGCACCAGTATTCATAAAAGGTTCCTCCTATGTATACATACAAGTCACACAAACATCAATCATTTATATTTATAAATGTAATAATGCTATCATGCATTAATATCAGATATATGCACCTCAAATGATTAATGGAATATAAGATTTATATGTATAAATTTATAAACTATACTCTACTTTAACATGACATGCTTTCTTATAAAATACTTATTGAAAACCTTTTTCTGAAAAACTCTTTTATGAAAACTTCTTTCTGAAAACTCTTTGCTGGAAACTCAATTTTACTTTTCTTTCTGGAAGAGCTCTTTCTCAACTATTTGCAAAACTTGTCTGAAAATTCTGATAATCTCAAATTATAATACGGACATCTTGTACCTCAGTAAAAATTTGGTGTTCAGGGGGCATTACGTATAGCCGTCCTCCTGAATGCACCTCTACGTCCAGGAAACGACTCAACTGGACGTGTCCGGGAATACTCAACCGGGTCTCTGAAACTGGTAGTGCTCTACGCCTAGGAAAACGACTCAACTAGAAGTGTCTGGGAAATACTCAACCGGGTCTCTAAAACTGATGGTGCCCTACGCCTAGGAAAACGATTCAACTGGACGTGTCCGGTAAATACTCAATCGGTCTCTGAAACTGTTAGTGCCCTACTCCCGGAAAACAACTCAATTGGACGTGTCTGGGAAATACTCAACCGGTCTCTGAAACTGGTGGTGCCCTACGCCAAGGAAAACGACTCAACTGGGCGTACCCACAAACTAGAACTGGGGGTTCAGATTTATGCTGCCACCCAAGCTCTGAACTAGAGTCCAGGTACACGAACCTAAGCCGTCATCTTGTCTCTGAACTAGCCATGTGTATAGGCTCATCTGTATCCGTCAATTCCATAGTAACCGTTAATTCATTTTTCTCCCTCTGTTTTTGTTTTCTTTCACTCGGTCTTTCCCATTTTATCTTCCTTTCTCTTTTTCTATCGGCCTTTTTTTCCCCTCTCTCTTTCTTTCACTTTTTTCTCTCGGTCTTTTTCCCTCTCTCTCTTTCTCTCTCTTTTTTCTTTTGACCCCTCTCTCTCTCGATCTTTCCCTTCTCTGCGTGTGTGTGTGCGCGTTTGATGAATGTGTGTATAGAGTTATCTAGTCTTTTTTTATTTATTTTTTATTTTATATTAATTTGGTAATTCATAATTTCACCCTGCAAATTTAATTTAATGAAAACTTATAATAATTTCAAGAAAAATTCCCATTTTACTAAAAAATAAACCTCGCATTCAGATGCGGTCTCACGCGCGGAAAATAAAATTCACGCTAACACACTAAAATAACCTGGGATATTACATTCACCCATTCTTATACTAGATTCGTCCTCGAATCTTGACCTGGGCATACTGAAACCAAACAACAATTAAGGACCGTATGGTCTAAACAAAACATGTACTTACTGAGATCATCGAATAGCTAGTAGCTGCAGTCACCGACACTCTATAAGCTTTGTTCTGATACCATCTTTGTAATATCCCGCGACCGAAGATGCTATCGGTAGGAGATAGGCTATCCTATCACCATAAGCCTCTACTTAACTCTCATGCAAGACTCATAATATGCAATATAATGAAACCTATAAGGCCCAAACACATAATATGATATTGAAATGATGAACTCAGGACATAATACAATTGGGCTCCATGCCCGAAAATGTGTATAAATAAAAAATTTTACCACTCAATCTATACAGCTTAAAATTCTTTACATCTAAACTTATAAATGACTTGACTCTTATACGCCCAAGATATGGTGACTGGCTGACTGCAACTCTGCTATCCGGCTCCTCAAGCTCTGAAGACTGTGGTCGACCGATCAGGTCACCAACCTGAAAAACTCAAACACGGTGGGACAGTGAGTCATAAGATTCAGTAAGTAACTATGCTCATACCTTGAGTGCCATACACACAAAAAGTTGAATCATGTTTCTGTATTAACCTGAGCTGTCTATGAAGCCATTCAAATATTTATAAAGTCTGAATTGACTATATAACTTTCATCCATTTTATAATCATATTACTTGCTACCAATCTCTCTATCTATCTATACATATATTTAAATCATGTTGTTTGTTTACATTTCAACATCCATAATATAAAAAAAAAGTTTCGATATCATTTTCCATTAAGTCAAGTCTCATCACGTTTTCACAGCGTTACTTTGATATCTCTGTACTTACCTACGCGCTCTTTGCTAATCCAGCTTAGCATTTATTATAACTATATTTCTTTTATTTCATTGAAATATCATTAAATCAGAATTATAAAATATTCTTTCTATCAGACATTCATCACACTATCATCAATCATGTATAAGTGTATAAGAAATCACATTATCTTGCACCAGTATTCACAAGAGGTTCCTTCTATGTATGCATACAAGTCACAAAAACATAAATCATTTATACATATAAATGTAATAATGCTATCATGCATTAATATAAGTTATATGCCCCTCAAATGATTACTGGAATATAAGATTTATATGTATAATTTATAAACTATACTCTACTTTAACATGCCATGTTTTCTTATAAAATACTTCTTAAAAACCTTTGCTGAAAAACTCTTTTCTGAAAACTCTTTGCTGAAAACTCTATTTTACTTTTCTTTCCAGAAGAGCTCTTTCTCAACTATTTGTAAAACTTGTCTGAAAATTATGGTAATCTCAAATCATAATATGGGCATCTTGTACCTCATTAAAAATCTGGTGTTCAGTGGCGTTACGTATCACCGTCCCCATGAATGCACCTCTACGTCCAGGAAACGACTCAAGTGGACGTGTCCTGGAATACTCAATCGCGTGTCTGAAATTGGTAGTGCTCTACGCGCAGGAAAACAACTCAACTGGATGTGTCTGGGACACACTTAACCGGGTCTCTAAAAGTGGTGGTGCCCTACGCCTAGGAAAATGACTCAACTGGACGTGTCTGAAATACCCGGGTCTCTGAAACTGGTGGTGCCCTACGCCCAGGAAAACGACTCAATTGGACGTGTCCGGGAAATACTCAATCGGGTCTCTGAAACTGATGGTGCCTTACGCTAGGAAAACGAATCAACGTGTTCGGGAAATACTCAACCGGGTCTCTGAAACTGGTAGTGCCCTACGCCCAGGAAAATGACTCAACTGGGTGTACCTATAAACTAAAACTGGGGGTGCGGATCTATGCTACCACCCAAGCTCTGAACTAAAGTCCAGGTACACGATCCTAAGCTGTCATCCGGTCTTTGAACTAACCATGTGCACAGGCTCATCTGTATCTGTCAATTCCATAGTAACCGTTAATTCCATAGTATCCAGCTGCGATGGGTTTTTACCCCACTCCCGAGAAAATCTATAAAACATTACTTCTAAAAACATCAAAAACTTTTCATGAAACGCTTTTAAATTTCAAAATTCATTTTTGACTTCTTTATCAATTTCTGAAAATCATAAAACACATATATGCATACTTATTTCTTATGCTTTCACTTACCCTTGCCATGCTTCCTTATATACTTATCTTTATGCTGTCATACATTTATATGCATATGTTCATGCATACCTATAAATTAATGACATGTGAATCCTATTCTTTTCGTGATTCCACCTTTAACTATCTTATTTTCTGTATACTTACTCTATTCTTAATATACTTTGTATGCAGCAACCAAGTTCACTTACATTATAAATTGTCACAGCCTTATAAACATATGCAGTCTAATGTCTTTTTTACACACATAATATCATATATTCACACTCAAACTATTAGGCTCTATCATAATAAAAACATTCATCTACAGCTTACCCATATTATCATTAACACATCTAAATATTTATATAAGTTAATGCTGAATCCACAAGTTCATCATATGGAGGAGCACTAGAGGCAGAATCTTACAACCAACATTATGAAAATGTGAACTATGTCAGCAATTTCAAAAGACAAGAAAACCATATATATTCCAATACCTACAACTCAGGTTGGAGGAATCATTCCAATTTCACATAGAGCAACACTGCAGAGCAAATGAACAATCCACCACCTGGATTCCAACAGCATAATTAAGGCCATGAGTATGAAAAATAACCAGGAATAGTAGATGTGCTTGCCCAGATTAAAAAACAAGAAGTCAAATATGATGTTATATTTAAAAAAACAAGCAGCATCATACAATGCTATGTTTTAAAGCCAATCAACTTCTATAAGGGCACTGGAAAATCAATTAGGATAACTGGCCAATGCTCAGAGTTACAGACCGACAGGTACCCTTCCTAGCAACGCAGAACCAAATCCAAGAAACAGATGGAAAGAGTAATGCCAAGCGATCACTTTGAAAAGCGGCACTGAAATCAACAAAGATGTTGGAATCAAGGCATCTACTGAGGAAGTTCCAAAAGAAAGCAACGAAGCAGATCCACAGATGGAGGAAAAAGAGGAAAAAGAAAATGATCGAGAAAGATTCACTCAACCTCCACCTTTTCCACAGCGTCTCAAGAATTTAAATTAGACAAGCAGTTTGCTTGATTCCTGGAGATCTTCAAAAAGCTGCATATCAACATTCCATTTGCACAAGCGTTCGAACAAATGCCAAGCTATGTCAAATTCATGAAAGATATTATGTCACAAAAGTGAAGATTGGGAGATTACGAGACTATAACATTGACAGAAAAATACAGCGCCATCATTCAGAGGAAGCTTCCCCCAAATTTGAAAGATACTGGCAGTTTCACTTTCCCTTGCACCATAGGAGAACATTACTTCACTAAGGCTTTGTGTGATTTAGGTGCTAGTATTATCTTCATGCCTTTGTCTATTTACAGAAAACTACAGATTAGAGAAGCAAAGCCCACCTCAGTCACTCTGTAACTTGTTGATAGATTGCTTATATTTATGAGAGGATTAATGGAAGATGTATTAGTCAAAGTCGACAAATTCATTTTCTCAGTAGATTTCACTGTCCTTGATATGAAGGAAGACAAAGACGTACCCATCATCCTCGGGAGACCATTCTTGGCTACAGGTCGAACCATTATTGATGTACAAAAAGGTGAACTAATCATGAGAGTGCAGGACCAAGAAGTAACATTCAATATTTTCAAAGCCTTGAAATTCCTGAATGATGAAAAAGGAGGAGGAATGTTTCAGACTTGATGTAATAGATAGTATCATCCAGAACAAAGATGCAATCAACTTTCCACTGACAAAATTGAAGCATGCATCACCAACAAAATTGATAGAGAATTAGATGATGAGATTATGGAATGTATCAACTTTCTTGATCGACACCACATATGGAAAGCTTAGAATTACTGAAAAGGAGTGAATCAAGCCCTCGATTGAAGAACCACCACAGTTGGAAATAAAGCCACTTTCGAGCCATCTCAGGTATGCATACTTGGAAAACTCTTCTGATTTACGTGTGATTATTTCTTCGTCGCTAAAATGGGTGCAGAAAGATAGGTTGCTGAGAGTGTTACGCAAGCATAAAAGAGCTATTGGCTGGACTATAGCAGACATTTGAGGCATCAATCCATCATTTTACATGCACAAAATCCTGATGAACGGTGAGTACAAAGCCAAAGTGGAGCACCAAATGAGACTGAATACAATCATGAAGGAAGTTGTAAAGAAAAAATTCATCAAATGGTTGGATGCAGACATCATTTACCTCATCTCTGATAGCACTTGGGTGAGTCCTATGCAATGTGTACCCAAGAAAGGAGGAATGAATGTAGTCACAAATGAAAAGAATGAGCCGATTCCAACAAGAAAAGTAACTATATAGAGAGTATGCATGGACTATTGGAAGGTGAACAAAGCAACACAGAAAGATCATTTCCTGCTACCATTCATTGACCAGATGCTAGATAGATTGGCGGGATATAAATTCTACTATTTTCTAGACAGATACTCAGAATATAATCAGATTGCTATCGCTCTAGAAGATCAGGAGAAAACCTCTTTTACATGCTTGTATGATACTTTTTCTTTCTGTATGATTCTATTTGGACTCTGTAATGCTTCTGCCACATTTCATCGTTGCATGATGGCCATCTTTTCAGACATGATAGAACAAAGCATGGAAATATTCATGGATGATTTCTCAGTATTTGGGGGTGAATACATGCACTATTTAGAGTTCTGAGAAAATACCCATTACTGTTATTTATTCTAAGTTCAGTGATGACCTGGTTATGTGTCTATATACTTGTTAGGGTATGACTACTGAGAAGAAAAATTATCTTTTGTTCTATTGGAATCTGCATCGATTCTCTAAATCTTAGTGTCCCATAATTTTTATAAACTATTCTAAGGTATTCGTTTACGTTACTGTCGTTAAGCTACGTTATCTAGGTTACTATCTATACTGAACTTCCTTATTACTTTATACATCCTTTTATATTATTTATTTCCATAACTCATCTATCTCTTGACTCTAAGTTGCATTACTGAGGCTTGTGGTGGTCCAATTACATTCTAGATCTTTGTTTTTGCCATAGGCTATACCTATAACACTTAAACTGATTGTTCGTATTGGTACCTTTGTTATATTCTTAGTATCTCCAATTTCATGTATTTATTATTTTAAACTTACATGGGTTTCTACTAATATTGGTCTGATTTATGGATTATTACCGGTACTACAACCTTGCTCATCTTGGACTATATCAAGTTCTCTATTTTATAACCTTAAGAGTCTATTTATTCCATTTCTGGGTGAACCATCTCTCGCGATTTGCTGCCATTGTCTCATAAAATAGTATTATGGATACTGAGCTTTCATATGGTTATCTTTAAATATGCTAGTAAAGGCTGAGACAAGCTCTTACATCTCGATGGATATCGTTGTCCTCATTTAGGTACTCTATATCTTGGTAGAGTCTATTACTCATGTAAGATAGGTATGAGATATACTCTATCTAGACAGTTTCCTTAACTGGAATTTCTAAAAGGTTAGAATCTGGGTATATTAAGGCCTTATCTATATTGGATTTCTTAACTAAGGCAACTAATCAACTTTCCTTATGATATTTACTTTATTTGCTTACTAGCCTGGTTTGGATGTCTAAAATTTTTGCATCCTTTTTGGTTTTCAAATTCGTTAGAACTCCCACAACTAATTCTAATTTCTTGATTCTCTTATCTTTCTAATGACCATTCGTTATTCGGGGAACTTGCTATCTATACGAGGTGCTCAAAAGCTATTGGAAATGCTTGAAAGAATTTTCTGAGGAGGGAAAGAATTTCACTTGGGTTCAACTGATATTTTTTCTAACTCAAGCTTATTTTATTCTCCTTACTACTATAAGTTATGGTATCTTTTTTTAATCTCATTTTGTATCCCTTATTATCTTTAGTTGTTTTAAGCATCTGTACATTATTCCTTACTTTTCTTATAACTTTCTCTTTCTCATTTCTACTCCCACGAGTAAATATTCTTATCTAGTTTTATAACTTGTTCTGAACTTCTGGTAATAAGTCAAGATGACTATAGAAGAATTCTCATCTAGGATAAGGAGTATAATTACTTTCATTAGGAAAAATATTCAAATATTTTCGGGAATCCTTACTAACATGTCTATAGGACTTGAGGACGTACTCGAGGATAAGTTACTGGAGAGGTAGTGCCTCACATACGGGTAACCCGGGCATATTACGTCAACACTCTACCCACTACAGTCACTAACTACTTAAACCATGCTCCGATACCATCTTTGTAACATCCATCTCTTCAGAGATGCTACCATCAATAAATAGACCACCATATCCCCTTGAGCCTCTGACTTTCTTAATCCGATCAACGCTATTAATCTCATGTCAAATACAAACTCATACATGGGACTATTACCCAACTCAATAACACAAAATAAATACAATTCAGAACTTGTAACTGTATACTCAATAATATTTTTATGTACTGTTCCTGGTCACGTGACTTTTTACACATAATCTCAATTATACAAGATGTATGACACATGAATTTTCTTGGACTGTGATTGGACTATAACTCTGTACTCGATCTGATGGACCAAATATCCGGAGTGACTGCCATCAGTATCCATCCTCAGGGAAACTAGGAGGGGGGATTAGATCGTTTGCACGACCTAGTGAGTGGATACTCTAAAAACTCAAGATTGAAATATTTTATGATAAATTCATGGTTTTAAAAAAAAAAACAAACCCTCTCAAGAAAATAATATTTCCAAAAATCTATTTCTTATCTGAAAACACAACTATTTCTACAAAACTATTCTAGAAATCTTTTTCTGTTTGTAAATATCTGAGTCTTTCTGTAAAACTGAATTCTTTCTAAAACTCTTTTAAATAAAACTGCTCTTTCTAAATCTCTTTCATAAAACCATCATTTCTGAAAACCATATCTCTGAAAATCTTATCTCTGAAAAACCTGATGTATACGTCCCCTCTTACACCTAAACTAGTGGTCTTGGGGTGTTACGTCTCGCCATCCCCCAAGCCATTAAATTAGAGTCAGGTGTGTAAATTCATGTCATTGGGGCGTTACGTCTCGCCATCCCCCAAAACATGACACCATCTTTTCACTAAATCTAAGGTCTATAGGCATATGTCATCCCTAGCCCCTAACTAAGATCTAGGGGCGTTACGTTTCGCCATCCCCATAGTCCTTCTTTACATGTGCACATGTTATATTCATCAATTCCATAAGTTACATATGAGGTGGGTTTTTCCCTCATGCCTGCAAAAATCAAAGAAATCATGCTTTCAAAATCAAAGCTTTCTAACACCTACTCAATAATAAAACAACTAAAATAAACTTGGCTAACGCCCTATGTGCTGAAAAGTATGTTTTAAATCAAAAGAAAATAAGTAAAATCAATTTGGAAAAAAAAAAAGGTTAACTCACTGATTTGGAATCTGGCTGGCATTTCTTTCCTTCGTCGAAGAAAATTTTGGTTTCTGCGGAAAATCCATTTCGACATGTATCTGAGTAAGGTTAGCATATTTAACTGAGAAGTTATTCATAATCATGGATGGGGTGAATGCACATGCGTACGGAATCTTTAGGGTGCCCTCTAACTTCCTAAGATGAATATGAAATGGAGTGAAACTTTTTCTGTCACGAGTCTTGACACCAAAACAATTAAACTGAGACAGAGAGAAATTTATGTTTCGCGTCGCTACGCTAGGGCCTAAGCATCGTGGCGTTACACTTATGTCGCGATTCGTTGCTATAGCATCACGACACTCTCACGACCAGACCTAAAACAGAGGAATCTCCAAATTCGGCATCGTGATGCTGGCCTGATTCCAACCAATATTCAACTGTCCACTGCCAAGTTCCAAAATGCAATACCAACACCCCACTCTACAACTTTCACGCAAACATTTCTATAAATTTCAACATTTATACATGCTATACCGACATACCATCATCAAGACAACCCTCTATTCTCATAAATCTTAATTTTAGCTCACTACCTAGGATTTCATAAATTTGGATATTTCTTAATAGAATCAATTTCCTAGTTCATTACCCTTCTTAATATAATCACTAGCATGCCAACAACACTAACATAACATCATTTTATCAAAACTCCACAATTCAAGTTTTGGGTCAAGGTTTCTTACCTAAACTCACTTGATTTCTTTCACCAATCAAGCCTTTGGCTTATTGTGTGTTGATTTACATTTGTTTTCTCATTGAATTTGGCAAGAAACACGATTTCCCTATTATTTCCCTTCTCTTCTCCCTCATATGTTTTTGATCGGTGGTAAACACACACTTTACGTAAGCACACGTATCGCTCAAGTAGTATAAAATGTATCGATCCCACGAGAACTTAATACTTTAGCTATTAATTTATTGAAGTTAAATGTCTACGAGTATCTAATTGAATGATTGTTGGTTGGATGGCAATTTTTATCTAAAATAAGTAAATAAAACAGTGTGAAAGTAAATTAAAGGAAAAATCAATATACAGAGACACTTTCCTTTAGGTTTTCATGAAGAAATTCCTCTAAAGAAAGCATAAAAAATTTAAAAAGTTTAGCTTGATATTTATAGGCAAATATAAAGGCTTCCACCAATTTCTCTACTAATTTCTCCACCAAACATGGCACCAAATATGACACCAAATCATCCACATGTTTGGTGGAAGTTTGACAATTTCCATATTTTTATTTTTATTTTATTTTTGAAAATGACTTTAATAATTACACATAACACACTTACGAATGTTTCATCAATTTTGGTAATGAACACTTCATAATTCGAAAATCTTATGAAATTCAAGTTGTAGATCGTTGAGTCTGCCTTAATCTGGAATTGAATCACCTCAATTCAACATCGGAATAAAAAGTTATTGCTAAAATATGACAATTGTGCAAAGTTGAAATTTCTGAAATTGTACTTCGTTAGAACGCCATTTCAAGTTTCCAATCTCCAAAATCAAAATGTCAAGTCCAGTTCCTGATTGATTCCATTAAGTCCCAATTTTATTTTATCTTCAAAATAAACTAAAACACATCAAAATGTTCATAAAACTCGAGAAACTATATAAAATATTAAGTAAAATGGGAGATAAATATTGATATATTTTCTACTCATAAGTTTTCTTCTTCTTCTTCTTCTTCTTCTCTTCTTCTATCTTGGGGATGAATGAATAATGTCCGAAATTTATACTAGGGGCTGAATGGGTAATGATTTAATGGCAAAAATAATAAAAATTTTGAGAATTCTCTATAGTAGTCCTCAGGTACTGTTCATCTGAATTTTTTATTTGTATTTTTTACTTGTTTCTGATTCGAATTTAGAAAATATCCAACACGAAAATTATAGGTATCGTTCTTAAATTTTTGATTAAATAAACTTCATAAAAATCGGAGATCGTATGAAAAAGTTATGCTCTAAATACTACGGGTTGTATGGAGTGGAACATAAAATAAATTTCATATTAGAACTACAAATGATTTATCGAAGGTCCAAAATATAAATCCACCAACACATACACGCTTGAACTTGATTTATATCATGTATTATGTCATCCATAACTTAGTAGATCCTGATTTCACCTAGCTGTCGCCTATGTATTTGTCATGCCAATTAATCCTTGTTCAGTTATATTATTTATAAGTCAAGATTCAGTAAATATCCACTCTCTCTCTCGAGCATCAGTGAAAATATCATCAACTATGGACTTCGATATCTCTATAAAGAAATCTAATAGTTAACAACTCATTATGTTTTGTGATTCTATGTTGACGACTTCAAAGGAACTTATATATTCTCTCGAACTCTAAAAAATTCCTAGGTTATATTCTCTAGATCTATTCAAAATCCCCTCTCTCAAGTGATAGATTCTAAACATATATCATCATATTTGTGGCCAGCAAACACAAAACATTAAACTCAAAAGAATATAAATAAATCAATAAAATTTCATAACAAAATCGATAATTAAAATAAAGGTTCAAGCATCAGTTACATCATTCTCTAGAATTAAGGAGTTTAGTTCATGAAAAAAGATAAAAATAATAATAAACAAGTCATGAATCTAATGGAAATCATTAGAGTTCTAAGAAAGAAACAAGAAGATAAAACCCGAATTAAATCTATTCCTCTTCGGATGTTAACGCCTTCGTCTCCTCTTGTTGCTCTTCAATCCTCCTCCTTGCATCTCTCTTAAAAATGTGTTTTGGTGTTTTGTGCTGTGTATTAGCCTCTTCCCTTTAAGTCTTGGTCGAACTAATGTATTTATAATAGAGCCTTGGTGTCATTGGGTATCTTAAAAAATCCTAAAAATCACTTTTTGGAACACGTGTCAGGTACGTATGTATGTACGCCTGGGCGCCGCGGCGCCAACTCCTCGGCCTTTTAAATGGAACGTGATTTGCTTACAGACGCTGCGGTGCCTGGTCAATTGGCGCCACGACGCCAGTCTCTCAGTATTCATGTATGGTAACGTGTAGGCGCAGTGGTGTCATTGATTATTTTTCACTGGTTCTGCTTTCTGTTTCCTATTGCTCCAACGCGTGTATGATGCTTCCGAAAATTCCCAAAACACTCGTATTTACTCCATCATTGATGTTTTAATGCTTCCTACAAATAAAACATAAAAGAAACTAAAAATACATTCAATGGCACGTAATCTAGCAAAATAATAAGCTAAAAATGCAGGAATAAGTGGGTATAAACCACACTTATCATCGAGATTACCAGCGTGTTATAAAAAATATTCGGATCGGAAATCATCTTCACACCAAAATCTTCTGAATGAGTTGGAAGATTTTACGAGCTTGTCTAAATGTCTCACCTCTGCTAGTGTTAGTGAATACAAAGTTTAGAACAGTTATAGAAAATATGCAATAAATAGAACATAAACTTTTACAACAGCCTATATATAAATTATTACAAGAAAAATAAATAAGTCTATAAGGAAGCTTCAAAATTCAATCTTCATTTTCAAAGTTAGATCTACTATCTTCCTCGTAGAGATCTTCTATCGTCTGATGAAAAGATAGCTTTGGAAGCGTCATTACACTCGATGAAGGATTTTGATTATGCAACGCTAGCGACTTCGACGCGCATTTGCGAGCGTTGTAAAAAGATGTCGAAACAAATGGATGTGAAAGCTAAATGAAGAATTCTAGTGAAGTCTTATAGCTTAGGGCTCTCAATATAAGTGAGTTGATAATTCAATTATTCTAAGCTCATAGGACTCATATTCATTCATGAAAAGCATTTAGATCATATGCAAATTGTTTTAATCTTCAAATTATTTATTTTCTTCACTGTAACCTGCAGACCGGCCCCCGAACCGGCATATCAGTGTCCATGCTTTGCTTTGAGCAGTTTTTGATACTAAAATTGGACTACTCCATACCAGACTACCATACCGGTCAGTCTAAAGTTTGCATAGCCCCTAAAACATGACATATTATACCAGTCTCCATACAAGTTAGTAATCTGGTAGGTCACGCGCTTTTTGCTCAATGGTCATATTGGATATAGCCGTTTGATTTGCAGGACTGACATACCAACCACTGTAGATCGACTTATCAGTCTCAGGATAGGGAGTTGAGGTATTTTTCTATTTTTTTTTATATATTGAGTCCTTATTTCATTTTTTCTTAGTTCTAACACCTTGATACATTATATACAAAGCAAAAATAGAGAGTTTTATTTAACCTTATTCATCATACATTCTCTTGATCATCAAATCTCACACACTATATCTTAATACACATTTAGTGAGCCTGTAATTACTCGGGTTAATACCTCACATCGTAATCTTCATTATCCTTTATGTGAGTACCCAAGTTGGTTGTAAAATTATTATCTTAAATACTTGTGGTTGTGAAATCCCTTGTTGAGTGAGGATACTCAAAAGGGCAGATTTGTGTAAAGGTTTAAGAGTGAACCTAGGGAGAAAACTATTGGTGTTGTGTAAAGGTTTAGAGTGAACCAAGGAACAAAACTCTTGGTTTATGAGTGAGCCATGGAAAACTCTTGGTGTAAAGTGTGGAAACACTTTTGAATAGTGGAAAGCTTCAAGCGTGGCTTGGAGAAGTGGATGTAGGCATTGTTTGTCGAACCATTATAAATACGGTTTCATTTTCTCTATCCGTAAACTCTTTTATTTATCGCTAGTTTATTTTTATTTCCATATTATTTAGTAACTTTCCTTTAAGAAATAAATTATTGAGTACATTGATTGAGAAAATTGTATACTAAACTTAATCAGTTTAGCTATTAACTAAGTGACTTAAAATTGATAAGATTTTAATTATGTAATATTTATCACATACCAATTCACCCCCTCTTGGGTATAGTTGTATTTGTTGTTTGAGTTCTTGTAAACAATTTCAATTGGTATTAGAGTTTGGACTTCTTGCAAATGACCATCCGAGAAGAGATAATATGGAAACTACAAACAATACGTCAATGAACCTTGCCGATGGATTTTCAACAAATAGATATTTGTTCTACACCGGAACTAACTATAATTATTGGAAAATAAGGATGTTGAACTACCTCCTTACCGTTGATGTGCAATCATTCAAAGCGATCATTAGAGGTTCTAAAATATTAATGAAGAAAGATAACAACGATGTGGATTTTCTAAATTCGCAATTCGAATGGACCGATGAGGACTACATGGAAGCCTCCAACAATGCAAATGCTATCAATCATTTACTTTGCATAATTGATCGAAGTCAAATTAAAAAACTTCCAGAATTTAGAAATACATATGAATTATGGAAGTCTTTGGAGATTATTGTTAGGGTTGGTGCTCGAAGTGTCAATCCGGATCGTATTTATGTCCGATTCATGAATACAAGTAATTTCATTTTCCATAATTTTATTTATTTAATGGTAGCACCTCTTGTCTTTTATACACATATTCGATCTAATTGTTATTAGATATCTAATTATAATAAGATTGAAACTAAATCTGATTTAGTGATACATGTTTATTATACAAAGACCCTAGGATTTACAATGTAGTGCACAGTTACAATGTAGTTTGTAATTGACATTAGGAAGCGTCACTATAAGTTGTGTATCCTTAAATAAAGTTTCTGGTCAATATTTACTAACACGGGTCAGTTAGTAAAATCCGCTGAGACTAGTACATGTCGTATATCGTGACTTAGTCCGATGGTTTATCCCAATGAACCATGAGTCTCTGGAGACTCGTATAGACATGTAGTTGTTTATTTGATAAACACTGAATAACTCACTGAAAATTTCCTAATAGATGGTACACCAACGTCAATATGAATATTCTCGAGTTGAGCGAGTATAGTGGTCCTTTGACTTGAGATACCATTGTGGATATATGAGTTATCCTCCAAACTTTGATGGCAGTCACATCACTGATCTATTTAGATCAGACCTCCACATGTTCGTTGGGTGTGGACTGATGCTCATGATATCTTGTGCGTATCAAGATAGAATTTTCAGTCCTGTATATAGGGCATATGAATCCTACACATGTTTACGGTCTAGTAAATCCATGGCTGTGGTATAACTTCAGAAATCAGTTCCGAGTGTTATTTAGAGGTTGTAAAATTGAAAAGTCGACTATATTATACCGAAAGGATTTGGCATTCTTATTAGAGGTGGGCATTATCCGATTCGGATCGGATCATACCGAATCTGAATCCGATTCGATCCGATTAGTATTAGTTTGTTTAATCCGATAAGGTTTGATAGCTTTATCAAACTCGATCCAATCCGATAACTATCGAATCGGATCAGATTTGTTTGATCCGATTCGAATACTTAATGAATCGGATAAATCCGATTTGATAACGGATTCAAATCCGATAGAAAATCCGATAGTAGATTCGATTTGATAACGGATCTGATTCGATAACGGATTCGATTTGAAAAAATTGATTTGATGTTAAGTTATCCGATCCGATTCGATAAAATTGTTATGAATTTACAAATTTTCAGATAATTTTTTTTGAATCGAATCCGTTATCAAATCGGATTTGTTATCAAATCGAATCTACTATCGGATTTATTATCAAATTGGATTCTCTATCGGATTTCGAATCCGTTATCAAATCGGATTCCTTATCGGATTCAGATTTGTAATCAAATTGGATAAAATCCGATTCGATCTGATAGTTATCAAATTTATCCGATTCGATCCGAAATTCGACAAATGAACCAAACATGATTCGATTCGGTTAGATAGCCAAATCCGATCCGATGCCCACCCCTAGTTCTTATCTATATCCCAAGTATAATATGGATAGCCTGTGATAGATAGATTATACGTATGCAATGACCTCGACTTGCATAGTTTAGCGAGGTTATCCGTGGTGTCATAATTCATGAGTGGATGAATTATGGATATGAAATTGGTTTCGTGACGGATAAACTTAAACTTAGAGAGTCTCATAATATGAAGTGTACTCGTTGAGTACTTAGGCATCGCTTTATGAATAATACAGATTATTCATAATACTTCATCGAATTAAATATGTTAATTCAAATCGTTTAATTGGTTAAACGAAAACACATGCATAAGGCATTTTTGGTCAATCGTAATTATTGCGTATTTGTATTTGATACATAATTCGATTAGATACACATTGATTAATTGTCAAATGAGACTTTGACACATGCCATTAATATATGTATTTGTTATTTAATGTAAATAAAAATACATATATAATAATAATTATATTAATTATTTATTTATATACTTAAATGTTAAATATTTGAATAATTAAATAATATCAAATTTTCATAATTGTTCTAAAAAATATTTAATTATTATTGGTGACACATGACATGATTTAATTAAAGTTTATGTGTGCAAATATGATTTGTTAACATAAAATTTGTTTTAATTAATTGAATTAATTTTTTCCAAAATGACCAAAAAGACCCCAAAAGTCGATTTTGATGATTTTTAAAAGAATTTTTTTTCTTTTTTATCTTATCTTCCTCCTTGGCTGAGAGCTTCAAAAGAAAAAAAAAGGATCCAATATTGCTTGATGATTCAAGTAAAAGAAAAGAATAAAATCAAGAAAAAAGGCTAAGGAATTAAATGATTAAAGGTAATTCTACAAATCCTTAAGCTTAGAAATTTTGTTTCTTGTTTCTTGAAGATCAAGTGAGATCTAGGGTTTCTTCTTTTCTATAAATTTGGGGCTTTTGGTTTTGGAGGATGGATTTGGAGGCATATTGCATGTGTGAAGTTGATTTGGATGATATTATTTTAATATTTGTTCAAATCGATCATTTGATGATAAGTTGCTATTCTAGAGTGATATGACCACTCTTGCAATGTGTAGCATTGTTCTTGGGTGGTTCATGTGTGCTGACTTTGATTGGTATTTTAATTAATTGGATTAATCTTACAAAATTGGATTTAAAGCATGAAAATTGACATTTTTACATTCTGGATCAGATCTGGAAAAATAGTGAATATGGTGATGAAACATTTATCATTTGAATGTATTGTATGTATTTTGGGTGTTGGAACAATTGCCGAAAATTATTTCGGAGTTGAAATAACCGAAAACAATGAAAAATGGCGTTACCGGGTGACTTTTGAGCTAATCGGGTGATGGCTGCCCAAACAAAGAATTTTTCACTGTTCAAGCATCCCATGAACTGTCATAATACTATTGGGGCTGACCTGGGCAACCCTCATGTGTATTGGGTAGTCGGTTCTGTCAAAAATGCGTTTTATGCCATTTTTCGGAAAAATATTTTCGTAAAAGTTTTGCGACGTTTCATAACTATTTATGTCATTATTTAATATCGAATAAATATGTTTAGGTGAAATATGAATGAATTATTTATATTGGATATTGAATAATTCATTCGGTAATTTAAAAAGGTTTTAAAGTTACGATTTCGCCCGAACAGCGCTTCCGCCGCGCCCTTTGCCCATGATATATGATATATAATCCAATTTTGATGTTTGCACATGCACATAATCTATTCTTGACTTTTCGGTTCTACGCTAATAGGAAATGTAATAAAAATTTAATAGCTAAGTTAAGTTATATTTTCTAAAGGTAGAATTGAATTGTTTAGAAAATAGTTTAGATTAAAATTCTGCATTTGATGTGGAACAATACTTCTTTGAGGAATATCCCCACTTAAAATAAGGCTGTAAAGTAACGTGTATTAGATGCATGTTTCTTGGTCCGTCTTGTCAATACGGTTTATGGGTAACTTTCTACGGCTGCATCCGAGATCGTGCCAAAGCAGTAAGGGTGTAGTTGATAGAATTGTATTCATACCAGATGTATATTTGATACTAGACAAATTCAAGTGAAAGTGGAAATCCTGAAAATGCCAAAACTGTCAGGACTACCTCGGTAGTTTGAGTTTGTAATTGGTAGGGGTGTTCATAGAATCAGGTCAATCCGCGACCCGACCCGACCCGACCCGGTCAGGTTTAGGAATTTTAAAATTCATTTTCGAGTCAATTTGGACCCGATCCGAAATGTCGGGTCGGGTCACGGGTTTATTTTAGAAAGCTCGGGTTTGACCTGACCCGACCTGAAGTAAATGATAATTATAAAATATATATATATATATATATATTATATATATATATATATATATATATATATATATATATATATATATATATATATATATATATATATATATATATATATATATTTGATGATACAATTTTGACAAGAAATAAGTTTAGCTGAAATGGCAGGGTCTTCATTCAGTCTTCAAACGGTCCAGGTTCGAATCCCCACTCAACCACTTTCGGAATTTTTATTTTTTAAACAAAATATTTATAATTATAATATATATATATTTTATGATACGATTTTACCCAGAAGCAATTGTTGCTGGAGTGGCAAAGTGTGTATTTGGTGTTCAAGAGGTCCCAAGTTCGAATCTTATCTTCCACAATTTCGAATTTTTTTCTGTCATTAAAAAGAAAATGGTATTACAGCACAATATTTAGAGCTTTTGCCATTTCAGCTACGTACACATCTTGCAAATTTTGGATCAATAAAATATATATATATTATATTTACTGCATATTATATTGACCCAACCCGACCCGCAGTGACCCGACCCGCGCAGGTCATGTACTTAATTTTTGGGTTTTGGGTCAACTGACCCGACCCGATTGGGTCATTAAAAAATCAAAAAAAAAACCGACCCGACCCGTGAACACCCCTTGTAATTGGAAAGTGAAGCCTTGGTACACCTTCTTGTGAACGTGCCAAAGCTGTCATAATGAGAAACGGTCAGGACCAAAATCAGGAGTCACAATGAGTGTGATTGATAATGTTGTCTACCTAATGAATATACGTAGGCGAGATCGTGCCAAAGATGTGAGTCGAAATATATTCATGGGGTATTATTCTCACTATGAAATTTGATTTAATTATTTCTCATTTTCCGTTAGAGATTACGATATTACGTATAGTAGTGAGAGACACTACTGGGTTAAAAATCCATAACTAATGCAATGCATAATTTTATGGAAATTGCTGCTTTTGTTTTCCTTTATTCTATATTGTTAATAGATTTATACTTCTAATCCACTGCATAACATATTACTTAAATATGTTTTCTGACTTTACTTATGGTTGCGTATTTCTAGAATAGGTTCTAGAATGACAATAGACTTAGATATTGTTAGATTAGTTCAAACCATTGGGAATTGTTGTTCCGATTTTCTTGAAAAATCAAGATGGTTAGTGACTTAGTTATTAACTCACAATTAGTAATCTAAATAGGTTCTAGTTTTGGATATAGTTATCTCATAAGAATAGTTTCTTATACAATAAGAATTAACTTAGTTCATGTCTCGAGATTCTTGACTGGCATTAGAAAAACCCCATTAGTGTTTTGTTTATCTTATAATGACGTTTTTTGGCTTTAGTGACTTTTGGAAGTCACGTGTTTGACACAGTTTGCTAATCAATTTTTTATAATTTTTGTGAATAACTGAACATAAATTATAGAGCTTAAGAAAGAGAAGTGTATAGTTGTGTATAGAGAATATCGATTTTCACAATATGACAACTATAGGTATTGGATACTGGATATCCCATCTAGTTATTTAAAATAATATTTAATGATTGTTTTTATATTTGATATTAGAACTTGCGACTATTAGATAGTTACTTGTTCTTAATAAATAATTGTTACATATTTTAATATGACTAGTAGTGTCATTGATGAAAAGATAAACAATAAGAAAATATTCGGTTAATTAAATAACATAGAACATTGCTTTATGAGATTTTATCATATAAGCATTAATGCTTATTCCGTATGGTAAAGGATGGTCTGATAGAAGATCATACCATATATCTTTATCCATTTAATGAATATTATATTCAGGAATGTGATTAAATCTCATTTAACCAATTATTGTCATTGGACCACATATTTATTAAACTAATACTTTGGAAGTATGTAGTATAATGAATTGTAAATTACCATGGATAGTTTTCTTGACTTCGTAACTTAGTTAATGAATTGTCATGACTTAGTTACATATTTCTAAAAGAATATATATTGAATGTCTTGAATGATTCGAGAACTTTCAATATGTTTCTGATGAAACACGGATAAAATATTTTGAATGGTTCAAAGATATTCTATTTAAAGTGTTGAAAACTATAATTTTAAAATTCATCGTGAGCCTTTGAACTGTTCAAAGATGTTCGATATGATCAAGTATATGAATTTATGGTAATTAGTTCTAAAGTTATTTAATGAATGTGATTCTTACTCAATATTAAACTTCCACGATTCCATCTTGATGGAATTGGTCAGTGGGAGTAATTGAATATTGTATGATTTGATTCGTTGATATTGAGTGTTACCGAATTAGTTTTCAATACTCTTAGGGTTATGCTCCAGTAACACTAATTCATCTATTTAATTAAGGTTTCATTCGCTCCTACAGTTACATATATGATATTATAGTAGAAAATTCGAATCTTGAAAAGTTTGAGATTTGAAACTTTCTTTTGTATAATTATTATATAATTGAAAATACTTGTGCCTCGGAGATACAAGTAGGGTTTATCTTTTATTATATTTAATAAAATATTATATTCTATTTGATAGAATATTTTTTTCTACGATCCTGAGCAATAAAATTATTTTATTACTTGGTATATTAACATCGGATATTGACAATTGTAGAAAAGACTTGATTTATTGAAGTCAAATGTAAGAGTGATAAACTAGAAGTGGAACTACATAATTAATAAGATGAAATGACCCTACGATATCTTCCGTATAAGTTTAATATGATGTCAGAATCATTTACAAAAGTATTTGATACTTATTGGCTATCCTCTTTTCTTATTGAAGAAAATTATCCTATAACTTATAGTGGGAGCAATATTTGATATCAATTTCAGAAATTAGCATTGAACTATAAATCTAAGATTATTCATAACTTACTACGATCAAGTTTTGAACTTGATTAAGCTTTCATTATGAATTGTTCATAAAATGTGCAAATTATTTGCGCAGCAAAAGCAAAGTGAGCTTGATAAAGGTTTGACCTTCATAGTATGACGTGAGAAAAGTTATACTCGGTGATCCATTGTAGATTCTGAGAAAACTTATCTCAAGTCGCACTAATTGAAAAATTAAAGATTTGTTGGTTAATGTTGATATTAAACTATGTATTTTAGCTAAAGAATGTAAAGTTGCGTTCCTGAATGGTTTCTTCGAATGAGATATCCGTTGTGGTTTCTTTATTTGAAGAGTTCATTCTAGAATGGCCCTAGAGTTTGTATTCTGCTAAGAACACAGTTTGATACACTAGCTTATAAAGCTTATTGTAGACTCAGATAAGTTTTCCGATCTAACATCCCACCTAAGCCAGGATGTTACCGGCAGAAGACAGGCTAATCCTACCTCTATAATCCTCTGATTCTGACGAAATTTTGGCATGATGTATGCAGAACATCATACAACTTGGCTTATAGCCAGCACCCTGAGACAACCTGCAATGCAATTCAAAACATATGCAACCATCAACTAGGCCTCAGGCTTGAACTCAATGAACAAAATGTAAATCACTTGGCCTCCGGCCAGAACTCAAATTAAACCATACTAAACTAATACATTTGCTATACAAATACAAATACAAAGGATCGTGAGGACCCATAACTTGACCCATGACTCAATGAATCTCTTGACTGCAATTGGGGTGATCCACTGTCTTCAAGTCTTCACTGAAATCGTGTTGGCTCAGTATGACTACTACTGACCTGCAAAACTAATAAACTGTTGTGGTGTGAGTCATAAGATTCAGTAAGTAATCATGCTCATACATTGAGCATCAAACACATACAAAGTCTGAGGTTTCTGTTTTTGTGTTAACCTGAGTTGTCTATGTGATCACGCAATTATGTATAAAGTTTGAATTAGCTATATGACTCTTATCCATTTTATAAACATATTACCTATTACTGATCCTTTTTATCTGATTACTCATACTTTAAATTCTGTTTATCGTTTTATAGTTTTAAGCATCTTAATACATATACATATATACATCAAGTTTCTATATCACTGTCAAAACCCAACCATGCTTTCACTACGCTACTTTAATATCATTTTTTCCTTTCTATACACTAGATGCTGAACTAGATCAAACAATTAATAAAACTTTCTTACTTTCACTTTCTTGAAATATCATCAAATCGGTATAATAAAATATTTATTTCTATTAAACATCCAACAGACTAATATTAACCATATAAACACATATATGAAATCACATAATCATGCACTAGTGTTTTAAAAATTATTTCTTCCTTGTAAACATACAATACACACATACATCAATCATAAACACATAGATACAATCATGCTATCATGCATTAATATCAACTATATGCATCTCAAATGTTAACCAGAATGTATGATTTATATGCATAACTTATAAGCTATACTGTACTTTAATCATGGCATGCTTATAGAAAATGCTTTCTGAAAACTCTTTTCTGAAAACTTGTTTGAAAATCTCTTTATAAAACTTGTATGTATGAAATCATGTTTTGAATTCTATGGTTTCCGAAAAATGTTTCTAAAATCTAGTTTCTGAAAACTGTTTACTAAAATCTGACCTTTGAAAACTATATATTGATGATCTGAAAACTGTGTGCTGAAAAATCTGAAAAATCTGAAAACTACTCTACGTCCAGGAAACCGACTCAACTGGACATCTCTCTACACCCAAGACCATAACTTAACTATCCATTACCATAACTCAACAGGGCATCTCTAAAACTGGTGGTGTTCTACACCCAGGACCATAACTCAACTGGATGTATCACACCAAAAACTGGAACTGGGGGTGCGGATCAATATTAGCGCCCAAGCTCTGAAAACCAGATTTCGGGGATCTGTCAACCCTATTCCTGCTCGAGGATCTAAGAGCGTCCCCTCAGTCCTCCACATATGCACATGTCACTATATCCATCAATTCTATAGTATCCGTCAATTCCAAACTGTATCAACTTTCTTACTGGGGTGAGTTCTTCCCTCATACCCCGAAAAACATAAAACCGTATACTGTATCTCAAAACTGTAAAAATATTTTTCTGAAATATATTGTCTTTCCAAAATATTTGAAACTTTTCTTTAAAACATTTTGAATATTTGAAAACATTCTTAACTTTTGTTCAACTCCTGAAAAATTTAACACACATATATGCATATGCATTTCTCATGTTTCTTTCTACCCTAGCCATGCTTTCTTATAATGTCATACATGTACATGTACATATACATATTCATGCATATTCATGAATTAATGATATATGAATTCTAATCTTTACAAGCTTCCATCTATAATTATCTTATGATCTATATGCTCAAAATATCATCAATATACTTTGCTTACACTCCGACATACTTAATTTAACATACATTCATACTACTAACAATGTATATGCATATACTTCTCATACTATCTTACTAATACCATACTTATATTTATAAACATATTCAAAGCTCTGCTGCTACATCACTCTATGCACATACACTCAAATTACAAATTCTTCAACTTCTATATCGTATTAAATTCCTAAAGTATAGGCACACACACACGTAAAACCAGGATTCCAAATCACATATATATATATTTACTTTCATACGCAATTCTAATTACACATATATAATATCTTATATTCTTTCAAATCATTTAATTAACCTCTGGGCTTATAGTATTTCTAAACTATTTACTCTTTTACTCACATAATCATGCCTTTCATTATTCTTACGTCACATATCAATATTATATAACAAACAATATTACTCACATATATTTACGTACACATACTTAAGCTTATCTATGTATGCACTCTTGTTCTTGTTTTTGAATTCTTTCTACATGCCTTGTACATATATAATTACTTCCTTACAATTTATTATTCTTTAAATTTTAATCTCATTCCCTAGGGTGTAGTTTCTACAACCCCCAATCCCAAGTGTCCTTATATTATACTCATATGTATTTGCCAACATATCACGTATATAATAACTTCATCATTCTTATACTTTCAATCTTAGGTGTGCTAGTATCTTACTGCTTATATACACATATACACACTTCCTGTTTTATGGTTACACATATATTTATAAAATTTCTTTATTATCTAAATTCAAATAGAACACGTATCAAGTATTCATCACATAGATTACTTACCTGGCTAGGCGGAAACTCCTAATCCTGGTCCGATCTGTCAAAATAAATAACAAACTTGATCAGAACCGCTATTTGCGAAACTTTCAACTCATCTATAATAAACTTATGGACTTTCCTGTAATACACGAATCCTCTCAGATTCTACCTTTCAAACTTCGTTACTCTAATACATCTTTATTTACTATTCTAAACTAGCTAGATGACTTAGATTCTCATTTTACACGTTTGCCACAAATCTTGCGGAAAAGTTTCAGCAACGCTGCGGAAGGATCTTGGACCTTCCGAACTTATCCAGAAATACTCAATTACTCTCGCAATATCATATTTATACCATATCCACAGTTACGGTCATCAACGCTCAGTCGAGCGAGAAACCCGGTATCACCGAAAACCCGCTTATTAACTGGATCAATAAAATCTAATCCATTCTCACTCAAATTCTACGATAATCACATATTCAACATACTAAAGCTCAAACAACTCAAATTATATCACTACACTACTCTACGAGGCTACTGGAAACATTCGAATATTTAACGAAAATTTGAAATTAAAGACTTTTTACCAAGAGCTCTTACCAAGATTTCGAGGCCATATACGGACTCCAAACGATCCCATGAATGCGCTGGAATCGATGGAATTTCGATTGGAGCTACTGTTCACAGTGGATCACTATTCATTTGAATCTTCCTTCCTTGTTTTACGTGCCATCGAGCACGGATCGGAAAAATCATCACCACCATCTCGTAGTACTCGTTGAGGGCTTCGATTTGGCGGATGGCTCTGGCCGTGAATCCAGCTGACGAGCCGGAATCGATGAACCCATGTGCGCGCCCTTCTCCTCCATTTTCCCGCTATTTTCGGTAACCCCTGCGACTGCGTCGGCCACCAGCAGGTGCGCCGTGGCTGGACATGCCAGGCGTCGGTGGTCAGCCGGCGTAGTCTATTTTCTCTCCCTCTCTTTCTACGCATACGCCTCTCAATTTTCTTCTTTTTTTCTTTTTTTTTTCTTTTTTTTAAAAAAAAAAAATGAAAATGGTAATACAAAATATCTCCACCCTGAAATTACCAAAATGCCCATACTTAGAAGGGTAATTTCGGAAATCAATAAATCTGATGCCTTTCTGATGCGATTTTCGAAAAATATTCAACATAAAAGTTGTTTATCTAGGAAAAACGAGTCCGATGGTTCAAGAATCAACTCAATCAGAGTTCGATTACTATTTTCTTGACCAAAACTGTAAACTTACGCGTATAATAAAAATCACGTAACTGATTTTTGAGACAATGCACCTTCTAATGCGACAAATCTTCACTTCATATTATTCCAACCCATATATTATCGCTTGAAATCATATTTTTTTTATTATCATCCTGTTCCGAGACTATAACTTCGGTCCGGGAACCTTCCACAACTGTCCCGAAAATCTAGGATGTTACATCTGAAAATCTATGTTCTCTAGTTTTAATACAGTCAGATTGTTTGATTTTATCAAAACATAGAGAATGCATATATGATAGTAAGGTCAGTGGGAGCGTACGTACAAATATTTCTAAGGTTATATATCCTAACAACATTATCATTATTAAAGTAATAATGAGATGTTTGTAAATTAAAACGCTTACTTAGGTCTTCTTTTCTCGTGTAAGGTCAGTGGGAATACATAGAGAATGCATATATGATAGTAAGGTCAGTGGGAGCGTATAAATTTCTTTCTAAGGTTATATATCCTAACAACATTATCATTATTAAATTAATAATGAGATGTTTGTAAATTAAAACATCTACTTAGGTTTTCTTTTCTCCATGTAACTAGTATTATAATGACTGTTAACGTGTAGTTTATATATATAGTATTCATCTTTCGTAAAGGATGATTCCTTTGTCGAAAGAGAGATTGATTGGAATGTCTAGTCAATCATATACATCATAGGATGATGGCGTAATGAATACTCTATTATGTGTGATTAAAGATATCAATTTAATCGTAATTGTTACGAGTTATTTTGATATGTTGCAGACCATATGATGGGTCTTGAAACATGTTCTTTGTGATCTTTGAGATATTAAGAACAAGTTTCTTATTCATGGAGAATATTATCTGCAACCATTAGAGTCAGATTAGTATTGAGTCTAATTATAAAGCTAGATGGTCTATGTCATATTAAGTCTGAAAGATGCAGTAGGAGTGTCACCGTTGATTCTACTAAAATAGTGGAATCAATTGCAACTTATAAAGTATTGACTTATGAAGTTGCATAATGACTTTATAGATTAGAAGTTTTCATATTAGTGTAGTGCTTGTGGTTGTCTCATAGTATTTGGATTTGATTTCTAAATACATAGACAACTCAGTAGCTATAGCACAATACTGATATAACGTCTGAGTCGTATTGATATGGAATTTGGATTCTACAAAATATGAATGATGTTAGCTAAGGAAAAATTTGGGTTTGTTGGACAGACTCAATTTGTTAAAGCGGGCTTACTTGTTGTTACCTATCTCTTCAGTGCTAGGTGAGCTCTTGAGGGCCATGGGTATGTGATATACATTGAGATGTGTATATGATACCGTGGATTGGCACTAGAGCAAGTGGGAGAAATTATTAGGTTGGTGCTCAGAGTGCCAATTCGGACATGAATACGAGCAATTTCATTTTCCATAATATTACTTAGTTAATGGTAACACCTCTTGTCTTTTATACACATATTCTATCTAATTATGATTAGATATGTAATTATGATTATATTGAAACTAAATCTGATTTAGTGATACGTGTATATTAGATAAAGACCCTATGATTTACAATGTAGTGCGCAGTTACAACGTAGTTTGTAATTGTTATTGAGAAGCGTCACTATAAGTTATACATCCTTAAATAAAGTTCATGGTCAAGATTTACTAGCACGGGTCGGTTAGCAAAATCCGTTGAGATCAGTACATGTCGTATATCATGACTTGGTCCGATGGTTTATCCCAATGAACCATGAGCCTCGTATAGACATGCAGGTGTTTATTTGATAAACATTGAACTACTCACTGGAGATTTCCTAACAGATAGTACACCAACATCAATAGGAATCTTCTCGAGTTGAGCGAGCATAATGGTCCTTCGACTTGAGATACCACTGTGGATATATGAGTTATCCTCCACACTTTGATGACAGTCACGTCACCAATCTATTTAGATCAGACATCCGCTTGTTCGTTGGGTGTAGACTGATGCTCATGATTTTCTGTGCGTATCAAGATAGAATTCGTCAGTCCTGTGTATAAGGCATAGGCATCCTACACATGTTTACGATTTAGTAAATCCATGGCCGTGGTATAATTTCAGAAATCAGTTTCGAGTGTTATTTAGAGGTTGTAAAATTGAAAAGTCGATTATATTATACCGAAAGGATTTGACGTTCTTATCTATATCCTAAGTATAATATGGATAGCCTGTGACGGAGGGATTATACGTATATAATGACCTTGACTTGCATAGTTTAGTGAGATTATCCGTGGTCGTCATAATTCATAATTGGGTGAATTATAGACACGAAATTGGTTTCGTAACGGATAAACTTAAACTTAAAGAGTCTCACAATAAGAAGTGTACTCGTTGAGTACTTGGGTAACGCTTTATAAATAATACAGATTATTCATAATACTTCATCGGATTAATAAGTTAATTCAAATAGTTTAATCGGTTAAACAAAAACACATACATAAGGGTATTTTTGGTCAATCGTAGTTATTATATATTTATATTTGATATATAATTCGATTAGATACACATTAATTAATTGTCAAATGAGACTTTGACACATGCCATTAATATATGTATTTGATATATATTCTTTTGATGATTTTTAAAGGAATTTTTTTTTCTTTTATATCTTATCTTCCTCCTTGGCTGAGAGCTTTAAAAGAAAAAAAGGGTTCCAATATTGCTTAATGATTCAAATAAAAGAAAAGAAGAAAATCAAGAAAAAAAAGACTAAAGAATTAAATGATTAAAGGTAATTCTACAAATCCATAAGCTTAGAAATTTTATTTCTTGCTTCTTGAAGATCTAGAGTTTCTTCTTTTCTATAAATTTGGGGCTTTTGGTTTTGGAGGATGGATTTGGAGGCATATTGCATGTGTGAAGTTGATTTGGATGATATTATTGTAATATTTGTTCAAATCGATCATTTGATGATAAGTTACTATTCTAGAGTGATATGACCACTCTTGTAATGTGCATTGTTCTTGGGTGGTTCATGTGTGGTGACTTTGATTGGTGTTTTAATTAATTGGATTAATCTTAAAAAATTAGATTTAAAGCATGAAAATTGATATTTTTGCACTCTGGATCAGATATGGAAAACAGTGAATATGGTGATGAAAAATATGTCATTTGAATTTATTGGATGTATTTTGGGTGTTGGAACAATTTTCGGAAATTATTTCAGAGTTGAAATAAGCAAAAATGGCGTTACTGGGTGACTTTTGAGCCAACCGAGTGACGGTTGCCCAAACAGTGAATTTATCACTGTTCAGACAGTCCATGAACTGCCTTAATACTATTGGGGCTGATTTGGACAGCCCTCATGTGTATTGGGTAGTCGGTTCTGTCAAAAACACGTTTTATGTCATTTTACGGAAAAACATTTTCGTAAAAGTTTCACGACGTTTCTTAACAATTTATGTCATTATTTGATATCGAATAAATATGTTTAGGTGAAATATGAATGAAATATTCATATTGGATATTAAATATTGATTAATTTATTCAGTAATTTAAAAAAGGTTTTAAAATTATGATTTCGCCCGATCAGGACTTCCGCCGCGACCTTTTCCCAAAACCCCAACAATTATAAATGAGGGAACTAGTCATGTTAAATAGTCAAATAACGACCGGTTTATGTGGGAGTTGGATAGCTTCAAGATGAAAATCGGTGAAAATATTGAAAAAATGTTTCAAGATTCACCACAATAACATCCTTAGGTCTCTTCCTAAGGAGTATAGAACTTTCACCGCCTCCATCAAAGAATCTAATGATGTCAACACCTTGAAATTGGATGACTTGGTGGGGAAATTATTGGAATATAAGATGAGAATCAAGAAGGATTTGAGGGAAGAAGAAAAGAAGAATAATAAGAGAATAACTATTAAATAATTTTTGAGAAAATAGAATAGTGCAAACTCAAGTGATGAAGAAGATGATAGTGATAAAGATTTAGCACAATTGACAAAGAAGTTCAAGAAATTCCTAAAATCCAAGAGTGTAAAGAAAAATTTCGAATAGATGAAATGAAATATCAAAATTTCTCAAATCTTCAATCATATATACATAAACCTTTACAAATTTAAAGAACATGACTTATGTTGACTCATAGATTTGCCATTAAATAAACATATACATCAAATTTTAGAATCTCTATTTATAATTGTCCATATATAAGCCCAAGTGGTAGAAGTGTTGTCGATATGTACGATTATAAATAGATATTCTAAAATTTGATTTGTAGGATTATTTAATGGAAAATCTAAGATTCACCATAAGTCATATTCTTAAAATTTGTAAATGTGTATGTATATATAGGACAATTTTGATATATGATTGAAAGAATATGAAAACACTTGATGATTGGAGAAATTTTGAATTTGTGGAGCTATAAGTAATATTTAGGGTATTGATTTCATATAGCCAGTTGTAAAAGATAAATGGGAGTCTGAAGAATTATTGGAATGAGGCTAAAAAGAGTTTCCATAGGAGTTCCAAATTTATAATTATATGATTATTCATATATGTTTTGTTGATAAATGTTATTTTATATTTGACTTGTATATTTTTGTCATGCATAGTTACTTACTGAGTTTTATAACTCATACCACTTTAATTTTCTAATTTTGCAGATTGGCAATCAGATCGGTCAGCCATAAAGTTTTGGAAAGTCATGCTAGAGACGAAAGGTCATCAATGTTGCAGTCACCCTCTTTAGAGTCCTGGGGATGTCATAAGAGTTTAGGAATTATGTTGTTTATGTTTTATATCATGAAATGCGCATTGGTATATGTATGTTTGTAAATAAAAGTTTTAATTTATATGTGTAATTATGGTCTCGGAGCCCTGAAATATTGATATTTAGAATAGTTCTGTCTTGGGATTAGACCGGAGGTCCTCTTTGCGCATCTAATATTTGTTACAGGTTGCATTGGTGCCTGTCTTTGTTCTAGGTTGTCCAAAATTTGGGGTGTGTCATGTCCGTTTATCGTTAAGATTTATGTTTATATGATATGGTTATTCATGTTCATGCCGGTAGCATCTTGTCTCAGACGGGGTTCTACACAATAAAACCTCTATAAATTAATAATGTTGGTACCATGAAATTTTATTAATTTAGAGAGGCATTAATTAATCAATAAATTAATAATTATCAATTTAATGAGTGTTTTTCGATTCAGCAAATATAAATTTAATTACATAAAATCATTATATATATCACTAATACAATGTATCATATTTCGTGAATTAAATTAAACAAAAAAAAAATGCATAGATTCATATTTTGAGAATACGACACGAAACTTTGAATGTAATAAGGAAATTTAGGGATGAAATCCACCAATAATTAAACTTTAAGAAAAACAAACAACAATAAATTCATATTTTACTCAATTGTCCTATTTATGTTTGTAATTTTAGAGAATTATTAATTTATGATATTGATGAGACTATAGATTTATATAAAGGTTTTCTTAAAAATTATTATCTTGTTAATTTATCAAAATTACTAATTTTGAAACTGGTCCAAGTTGGGACTGGAAAAAAATATTATTTTAGAAAGGTTTTAAATTTATCGAGTATTAATTTATGGAGATTTAACTGTAGTAAATTTCATTTAAAGTAGTATAGGGTCCGCACTTTGTACGGGTTGAGCACATTTTTTACTATAATTTCATATCATAACAAAAATCTTAATATTATTTTAGGTATTGATATTGTTTAATATATATATATATATATATATATATACACACACACACACACACACATTATCTATGAATTCTCAAATAATGTTTCGAATTCACATTAAAATTTCTCTTTCATCTTACTATCTCATTTGAAATCATATTCCTAATTGTAAGTAACTTTAAAAATATTTATTTTCCTTTTAGATGAATTCCAATGAAATTTATTCAATTTAAGCTTAAATTTTCTTTATAGAACTTGAAATCTTAATAGTTACGACTGTGCAAGAGCTAATAATCAAATTATGCATCATGAAGTACAACAAATAATAAACAAAAATTATGAAATAACTTATAAAAATAATTTAAAGTAAACTAGCAAATAACAATAGACCCAAAAACTAAAAAATTGGCTAATTTTGTGGACGAATGCTATTTATGTCTCTTATTTTAATAGAAGATTATGTTTTTATATTGTAATAGGTTTTTATTTTTATTTTATAAGTTAATAATAAAAAATTAATTGTAAAGATTATGTGACACATATGTTTTTTTTTTATTATAATAAGTAATAAAAATTTAATTATAAAGATTAGATACCACATATTTTTTTAAAAAAAAAAAAATTTAATGGAACTATTTTTAGAGTTCGATAATAAGAAAATAAATTATTAATTAATTAAATGACTGAATTTCTTATTTTAATAAGAGACTATGTTGTATATTGTAATAGGTTTCTTATTTTAATTTTACAATTTAATAATAGAAAATTACAAAGATATTGTAATTTTATAATTTAATAAAAAATATGAGATTTTATTTTTATATTGTAATAGGTTTCTTATTTTAATATTTTTTATTTTTATTTTATAATTTTAAAAAAAAAATTAATTTTAAAGAAATTTTCATTTTATAAATAATAATAAAAAATTAATTGTAGAGATATATGCACCTATTGAATTAATGAGTTTCTTATTTTAATAAAAGATTATGTTTTTATTTTATAATAGGTTTCTTATTTATTATTAATTAATTAAATTAATAGTTTCTTATTTTAATTGGATATTATATTTTTATATTCTTGTAACGACCGGTAGTTTTTACTACTGCATAGAACTATACTATTACGTACGGGATGAAAACATATAAAATAAATTATGTTCAGACTCAAATATACTCATGGAATGACTTTGGGGATGATCGGTTAATCCCTCAAAGTCCCAGGACGAGACTGTACGATGTTCCCTTTTAGACAGCCTGTGATATTCGGGACAAAACCTTTTCATACGAACTTTGAATTTTAAAATTTTATATCGTCGAAAAGCTGAGATCGAGACCTACAATTTTTGCGTTGAACATTTTCCCAAATTTGGACCAGAAACTAGTCAAAAATGCAAGTTAAAATTTGGATGAATAATGATTTCGAGGTCAATTAGAGAAATCTCAAACTTTCTACATTTTTCTACATATTTCCACAAAATTATAAATATCTAAGGCACCCCACTATATAAGGTGTGAGCTATTCACAAATCAAAAATTTTGGAAATAAAAAGAAAGGAGAAAAACATAGAGAAGAGAAAGAAGAAGATAAGAAGAAGAAGAAAGAAAAAGAAGAGGAAGAAGAAAAGAAAGAAGAAGAAAAGAGAAGAAGAACCAAAGAAGGAGATGTCATCAATGGAGGGTTTAGAGGATGAAGAAAAACCAAGAAGAAAGATATATGAATACATGACCCAAATTATAAAATTTTAAAGTTTTGATGAATTGATGCTTATATTGTGTTGGGAACTTAGTTGTGTTGATGATAGTATGATTTTTGACAATTAAAGGAATGAAAAATTGATAAATCCTAATTTGTGATGTTTTGGGTAAATTTTGGGTAAAATGTGTGTGATGAATTAATTGAGTGTTTGATGATGATAAAATGGTAGTTTAGTATGTGTGGAGTTGATGTAATTTGGTAGATTGAGTATTGGAAGTGTTATGAAAGTTTGGGGATGCATTTGGGAGGAATTAAGCATGGAGAAAACAAAGGTATAAACATGAGAATCAGATTTGCTGCTTCGCGACGCAGGAAGAACTCGCGTCGCGACGCGTACTGGAATCACGGGAAGCTTCTAGATGATGCGCGTCGCGACGCTCAAGACCTTTGGGTCACGATGCGAAGACAAAAATTCTGCCAAATTGATTTTTAACTATTCCAGTTCCACTCCAGCGTGTTAGAGACCACCCTTAAGATCTCGAATCAGTTCGTATGCTCACATTATATTCTATTACAAAATGATATACTGAATTACGACTTTACGTACTTAAAACTAGTGTTTTAGCCTAGTTCTAGAATTCATCTCATAATTTTTAGTCTGATCAAGCTATCACCTTTAGACCATTGCCAGAATTGCGATCTCCTTCGACGAAGTATTATAGTTCCGGCAAGTTTCCAAGCACAGTGAGTGGACACCTCTTTCTTTAAGTTGATTTTATTTATTTTGTTCTTTATAATTGAGACTTACTTTTACAGTACATAGGGCGTTAGCCATTATTTTATTTACAACTGTTTTTCAGATAATAGTGATTTAGAAAAAAATATTTTTCAAACCTGAGTTTCATGTTTTCCAGGGCATGAGGGAAAAACTCACCCCCAGTATGTAACTTGAGACAGTATGGAATTGACGAACAGATGACATGTGCACATGTAGAGTATTGAGGGGACGTTGATACGTAACGCCCTCAGATCCTATAGCAGGGCTAGGGGGACTGCGATACGTAACGCCCCTAGACCATAGTTTCAGAGCTTGGGTGGTAGCATAGATCCGCACCCCCAGTTCTAATTTTGTGGTCTGGGGGACGATGATACATAACACCCCAAGACCACCAGTTTCAGAGACAATAGTGGCATGTTTTGGGGAACGACGATACTTAACGCCCCAAAGTCATAGGTTTGCACTGCTGGCTATAGTTAGACATATGAGGGGACAGCGATACGTAACGTCCCCATACGTCAATGTTTTCAGACACAAAGCAGTTCACAGTGATCAGATTTCAGCAAACAGTTTTTCAGAAAATCAGATTTTCATAAATAATTTTCAGAAAACAGGGTTTCAAAAAGGATTTTCAGTTTTTAGTTACCGTTTTTGGAAAAAGCTTTTAGAAAGGAAAGTTTCCAAAAAACAGCAGTTTTATAAGAAATTTTTAGAAAGAAACTCAGAGTTTTAAGACAGAAACCAATTTTCTCATAAAACTGTCTCACGAGTTTTCGGTTTTAGAATCAAATATTTTTATAACAGTTTTTGTGTTTTTCGTCCACTCACTTAGATCATATAACGATCTAACCCCCACTCCAGTGTTTGTTTTGCATGTTATAATGTTTCTGCTTCCTGAAACCATAGAACCGAACTGTTCGGTTCGATTCTGAAACCGAATCGAATCGTGGCCAGGTGTAATATATATATATATATATATATATATATATATATATATATATATATAGGAATGAAAAATAATTAATCAAATAAATGATATCTTTAAAAAAATCATAACGTCAAAAAACTTTTTAAATAAAAAAAAGATTTTGTTCATTTTCCCAAAATCTGAAATTTTTTTCATTTTTGAATTAAATATAAAATTTTCCTTAAGATAAGAAAATAATTTTTTGATATTATCGTTGTTGCATGTGTGACATGACGCTCAATATATGATTCTAAATTTTTCTACTATAATATTTTGTTATGATTATTGTCCTCAAATATATAAATAACTTAGGGCCTCTACATAATAGGATTGGTGTGAGATACCATCAATTAATAATATATAATATGTATGATTATGTTAAATATAATTACCATTTGTATAATTATTTTTATCATTTTAATACGCGTGATTTATTATATAGTAGGCGAAAGACTCACGTAGCAGTGCGTAGTTGGCTGGTTATCTTGTGTCCAAAAATCTTCCACATGTAACATTTTCAGTGGCTGATACCAAAATTCTCCAAGGATAAGGTATATTATGTACACCACATTCCATGCAACTCCGTTGATGAAATGTTGTGTATGGATTCCTTACATTTTCAAAAAATTTAATCTGAAATGGCCGTTTCATCTTCTTCAGACTGTTCATTCGCTTTGATCAATACCTACACTTGCTCAAAATCCCATAAATTCACTCTCTTTTCACCATGCAAAGCCTTTCCCTTTGTCACTGCAGCTCCAACTCCAAGCTCCATCACTAATCTTAGATTCTTTCAAGTAAATGCTTCCATCAATTTCCCCATAATAGAATTGGATCAAGACTCTCATCAAATAGCACTACCAGATGCCAAGAAGTTTGATAGTTTCTTACATGACATGTTACAAGATCCTCAGACACAAGAACTTGGATTTGAGTACTATAACAAAGCCAAAGAAATGTCAGAATTTAGACCAGAGAAATCAACATTAAAGCTTCTGATCAGGTATTTGGTAAAATCCAAGAAATGGGATTCCATTGTTTCACTCTC
>SKCR01012886.1:0-245674 GCA_019454045.1 Zanthoxylum bungeanum
ATTTTGGTTTTAAAATTTGTGAAGAATTCTTTGGGTTTATATAGTGCTCCAAAGACAACAAAATTAATTAAGAATCCGATGTGGGAAAAAAGCTAATTTAATCTTAGCCATTGGATCTTAATTTAGTGGTTTAATGAGATTATAAAACCCTAATAAGAGTTTGGGCCGAATTGGAAATCAAAACAAATAACCAAAAAAAGTTACTATTCACGTACTATTCATGTGAATAGTAAATTAATTTTTTTTCCAATTCCCAAAGTGCCCATATCTTCATTCACCAATCCCTAAGCCATTATGGAATCTCATAAATGATCTGTTCAATAAATAAACACATTGAACCATTTATGAACAATTCCTACAGCAATCATATATGCTGTTATATTTGTACTGTGCACTGTTAACCATTGATTTCGACTTTGTTGTGTGTGACCTTTTGGGTTCCCCTAAAGTTGGACATGAAATGAATCGTGATAATTTAATCCAACATAAATTATCCTCCGATCAGATGTTCGTTCGATTTCAATGACCAAGGTTGACATCTAGCAACATGCCAAGGCCCCCAAATGAGAATGAAATATATATATACCCATTAGGGGTGAGCAAAATCGGTTTCGGTTCCGGTTCCGCATGGAACTGGAACCTACCCGGAAAAATTCGGTTCCGCACTAAGTGGAACCGGAACCTACCCAATTAAATAGGGTACCCTATTATTCGATTCGAATCTGGTTCCGGTCCGGTTCCGAATTACCCTATTTTAAAATATTTTAATGAAAACTACATTCCAAATAGGAGTCCGTAGGAAAAAACGGGGACCAAATCGGAGTGCGGAAGCTCAAGAACGAAAAAATGAAATTTTATTCTCTCTGTATTGTAATGTATCTTCTGTTTCCTTCAATCTGAGCTTGAATTTACCATCAGTTGGACAAATGTATAATGATCTCTAATCTTATTGGCAAGGCAGTATGTTCACTCATGTCATTTTGATGCTATAAACATGTACCCTGGTTAGCGATATAACAAATGAATGATAATTAATAATGTTATTAGGTTGAATCAAATACAAAACTGATGCATTATTAGGTTGGCATTTTACAGAATTACTTCCATAATCTTTCTTGTTCTATAGACATTTTTTTTCTCCTTTTGTATGCAGAACCTCGTCTGTTGCTTCAGCAAACCGGTTCCATGGTTCGGTTCCGGTTCCGATCATTTTGGAACCGGAACCTACCCGGATAAAATCGGTTCCTTCATTTTTGGAACCGGAACCTACCCGAATACAACCGGTTCCGGTTCCAAACCTGGAAAACCGTCCGGTTCCAACCGGTTCCGGGTAGACCCGGAACCGTTGCTCACCCCTAATATCCATTATGTATGTGATTTACATATGATACGGTCCCTCGCCTCACTGTATCCCCACCTATTGACCTAGGGTACTGTAAGACACAGAAACTGGGCGACGCATGCTGTTCTAGACTCAGGGCCTAGTTGGGAATACGGAGTAGCCCACGGGGGACTAAACCGGAGAATAATGGAGTCGCCACCCGGTGTGAACCGGGAAAATGATTTAAGGTCGCACTCACCCCTCGCAAGGGAAGACCTCAAACCGTTGGGTTCGGAATGGTCCCTTACTTATGTCGTTTGTAATGAATGGATTTGTGCAATATTAACCAAGTCTACTCAACATACATGTCGGTCAAAGTAGTCTAAATTCTTATAAAGTCTAAATCTAGGTCTACATGCTTCAAAAGTAAAATTTCATAACAGCAAACACATGATATCACACATCAAACATGTTAAATAACTAATGATCTAAACATAACATAACTGAAATTCCTAATACGAAAGGTAAATAACTAAGTCATGCTAAAAATAAAACAACATTCTAAAAGCCTAATCATGCTCAAATGCAAGTTTGGATGAAATGAAATACGTGAATCCTTCAAGTGGTACGGGGCATTGTATCCCGAGTGCAAACCATAATACCGTCCATTCGGATTCGGCTATGGAATTTATGTCCGAGTTTCCATCCAATATACCAAAAGAAAGAACACATATTCCATTCACCCAAAATTCACATCATGTACCAATCCATAATACTCATGCGAAATAAAGTAAAATAACTAAAAATAAATGATAATAAATAAAAGGGGTGCCCTCAGGTCTTACCTTTTAAGTCGCTTTTCGGGAGTACGTTTCACGGTGTCGGAAGGGTTATCGTCCCCACTGTTTTCACCGGTTCGCTGTTTTGCTATTTTCTCAGGTCTACTGTTTCCACTGTTTCCTCTATTTTCTTCGCTGTTCGGGGATGGTTTTGGTGGACTGTTTTGCGGGTTTTTGGTACGGTTTAGGGAGTGTTCTTCTCGGTATTACTGGGAAGTTTATGGGATGTGTTTGTCTCGGTTTGAAGCCTAGGGACGTGAGTGTTGTCTGCTTGTGCGTGGCTATTTTGGGCTGGTCAGGGAGTTATTTTCAGTGCTGATTTGGTGTGATAAAGGAGGGTCTTTGGGCGTGATGACTGGCAGTGCTGATTTGTTTGATTGTTTGGTGTTCGGTGGGGTCCTGTTTTGATCGTTGTTTTGTTCTCGGCTGGAGGTTGTTATTTGGTTGGGGCTGTCAGTTTTGTTGTTGGTTGGAATATGTTTGCTTAGTGAATGGCAGGCTTTGTTGGCTTGGTTTGCGAGAACGATGGCTGGCTCGTCGGCTGCTTGAGGGTTAGGTTGTATGATGCGTTGAGGGTGTCGAGTGGTGCTGTTGAGTGAGTTGACCGTGAGCCTTGAGTAGGGACGTGATGACAGGTTACTGCATGAAGGGCAAAGGACGTGTGATGGGTGAGGGGTACGTGAGGCAAGGGGATTTGTGTGAGTGGAGGGTTCTTGTTTGGTCGTGAAGTTAGGGGCAGTTTGGAGTTAGCTAGGGCTGGTGATTAAGGCTGTTTGATGAGGGAGTATGCGGCAGTTTAGGTGCAGGTCAGGGGGAGTGGCGTGAGTGGTTAGTCTGCATGAGGGTTTATTATCGTGGAGAGAGGGTGGAGTGTTACTGTGAATTTCCGAGAGAGAGATGGCTAACTTAGGGTTTGGTTCATGTGAAGGATGATGAGGGGCAGGGCGTGAGCATCTAGGGTTTGTGTGGGTAAAAATATGGCTAAGGGACGTGATTATGGGCGTTTTTGATCAAATGCGTGGCTTGTGTGCTTGTCCAGGGCAGCTCACTGGTAGTTAATGGTGTAAATGAGGGTGGCTTGAAGTTGTGTGCAGTGCCTGTGTAAGAGGCATGAAGGTTCAGTTTGTTATATGAGTTTGTGGCTGATCAGAAGGGGTTGATTGTGGACGTGATTGAGGGCTGGATTGCTGGTGGTTCACGTGGATCAGTGGCTATATGGATGATGCTTGTTTAGAGTGGCGTGAAATGGGCAGATTATGTGTGTGGCTGAGACGTGTGGTTACATGTGCGTGAAGGGCTTGAGGGTTGTTCTTGGCTAATGGTCAAAGGGGCTGCTACGTGAGGGTTTCAATTTGTGGAGAGAGTGAAGAATGGTGGCTGCCCCATGGGGCGTGAGAAGGGCTGTTTTATATTGAATGTGCGTGAGCTGGCAGGTGCATGCATGGGTGCAAAAAGGGCTGAAGACGTGTGGGGTTTGTGAGGTGCCGTGTGATTGGCGTGAAAGGAGGAGGAAAACTGGAGGAGATTGATACAAAACAAATGAGCTTTCGGTGATCTTGAATTTTGAGTAGAAGGCATGTGGGAGGTGGGGAGCTATTTGGCTTTTTGTGTTTGTTAGGGTGGCATGTGAAATGGGTACTTACGTGGGGTTTAAAAATGGTGGGGTTTGATTCGTTTATGGAGTGGGGGGAGTTGTTTCACGTGGGAGGCAAGGCTGGGAGAAAGAAATGGCTTTTTGTTGGAATGGGCGTGAAATGAGGGAAATTATTGTGAACCGGGCCGAGGATAAATTTTAAAATTGAGACCGAACGAGCGAACCCGAATCTTGATCAAGTGAACCAAATCCAATAAAAATGTCAATTTTTGACCCTTCCCTTCCGACGACCGCTTTCCGCAACTAAAAAGTAGTGCCTCCATTCGAGGCTCATCATTGGGCTGATATGCAAAAATGCAATGCCTACAGTCGCCCCCACTTTGATGGGACTTGTTCAGTGTGTGACAATGACAATCCTATTAAAGTACATGCAATGCATTTTTACTTACCTGGCTCGCCAGCTGCCACCTGACTCACCTGTTGCTTTGAACTGACTTGATTTGATGGTGAGGTACTGCGACCCCTGATCTTGTTCCCGAAGTGAGCTGAGGGTCTTGTTCCCTGAATTGAATTGTGGTGAGGGTCTTGTTTCCTGAATTGCATTGAGCTGGGGGTCTTGTTCCCGATCTGAATTGAGCTGAGGGTCTTGTTCCCTGAACTGAGTTGTGGGTCTTGTTCCCGATCTGAATTGCGTTGAGCTAAGGGTCTTGTTCCCTGAATTGAGTTATGGGTCTTGTTCCCAAACTGAATTGTGTTGAGGGTCTTGTTCCCTGAGTTGTGGGTCTTGTTCCCGATTTTTTGAGTTGTGGGTCTTGTTCCCGATTTTGAATTGAGGGTCTTGTTCCCTGAATTGTGTTGAGGGTCTTGTTCCCTGAATTGTGTTCACTGTGGGCTTTATTTTCCTGGGCTTTATTCCCGAGCTGTTTCAAGATGGGGTTTTATTCCCCTGGGCTTTGTTCCCGAGCTGTTTTGAGATGAGGCTTTATTCCCCTGGGCTTTGTTCCCGAACTGTTTTGAGATGGGGCTTTATTCCCCTGGGCTTTGTTCCCGAACTGTTTTGAGATGGGGCTTTATTCCCCTAGGCTTTGTTCCCGAGCTGTTTTGAGATAGGGCTTTATTCCCCTGGGCTTTGTTCCCGAGCTGTTTTAAGATGAGGCTTTATTCTCTTGGGCTTCATTCCCGAGATGTTTTGAGATAGGGCTTTGTTCCCGAACTGTGTTGAAAGAGGGTTTTCTTCCCTTGGGTTGTATTCTCGAACAGTGTTGAGATATGGATTTATTCCTGAACTGAACTGAGTGTAGGCTTTGTTCCTGAATTGTACTGAACGTGGGCTTTATCCCCGATTTGTGCTGAATAAGGGCTTTGTTTCCGAACTATGTTGATGGTGGGCTTTGTTCCCTGGGTTTTATTCTCGAACTTTGTTAACTGTGGGCTTTGTTCCCGAACTGTTGATTGTGGGCTTTGTTCCCTGGGCTTGATTCCCAATCTGTACTGAGAGTGGGCTTTATTCCCGAGCTGTGATTGTGTGTTGCTGTTTCTGGTTGGCTTACATTTTTCGCTTTCTTCTTTTCTTTAAAACCTGTGAATACAAAACAAAACACAAAAAGGATGCAAGTGCGTTACGTGTATGCATGCATGCATGAATGAATTTCCTACTCTGTTGGGTTAAGTCTTCTGCCAGTTCACCCGGTGTCTTTTGTCTATAACTGTCTTTGGTCGCCCCCTGGGCCTGCTTACTGTTTCCTTCTGCTGGTTCTTTTCTGGCGATTGCCCAGTTTCCTTTGGTCTCATGACTCGTTGTATCCCTGATTCACAAGGTGGTAGACTGGTCGCCTCCAGACTTGATTTAACTTTCTGCTCTTCATTGTTTGCACTAGGCCAAGATGAACCACATGGTGGGGCCTTCCATTTCATCATACTATGCTACGAAATAGTCTCAATAGTTATACATATTACCGTCCTCAAGGAATGCCCAATAATGAAACCAGAGAACCTTCAAAACATTTGATGCAACTCAAATCCAAGTCTTTGAATAAATGATCTATGCCAGACTCAAAGTGTGTGTGTGTGTGCAAAGGTTCTTTTACAGCTTGATTCCTACGTGAGTCAACTCAATGATTTCGTTTCAAAAATCGGGATCGATGGGTCAAACCAACCTAGATGTCTCAATTATGTCCTGCAATTGCTTTTCTGTGCTCAATGTGGTATGATTTTATTTTTTTCTTTTCCTTTGTCTCTCCTTTTTTTTTTTCATTTTGAACTTCATTTTTTTCTTTTTTTTTTCTTTTCTTTTTTTTAACACACCTACCCTTTAAGGTAGCATTTCTCCTCATGGTGGTCCTAATACTCGCCCATGGGTAGCTTCACGCTTATCGGTTATAGGTGGTTTATTTCTTTTCTTTAGAGACTTTTTCTTTTGTTTTCAACCATACCACACATCATAACACAAGCAAGTCAGGATAGACATCTAAGTAAACGGTCATTCACCGACCTATAATTTTCAACTAGTCACCTTGTCAACCACTCAAGTTTTCACCGCTAAGAACCTATAATTAAGTGCTTACGAGTCTAACATAGATCAATTACTCAAAACATCAGATAAAAGCACATCAAGAGTTTATCGTTTCTAAGATTTCATCCTAAAGCAAACAATTTCATCATCGGACTTATGTCTAACTATCAAAGACTAAAAACAAGCAATTTTTTTTCTCTTTTTTTTTTTTTTTTTTTTTGAATGCCCCCAATGGTCTTCTGTTTCTCGGCTTCTTTTCCCAATATCCATGTTTGCTAAACTCTTCTTGACAAGTCTTCTTTTTCTAACCCAACAGATATCTATGATGGCTTTTAAGATACAAGGGTTATCATGATGCGTGTATGTATGAGATGTGTGCAACATATCTTTTGACAAAAGGTCTAACAGAATCCAAATGATGATGATCCTAAACATAAACATAAGGAAATAACTTCTACTGGTCATATAACTATGGTTCACATGTAGGTTTCAGGAGTGTAAACAAAGGCTCTCGCTGACGAAGGATTGCCCACAACTAGGACTCCCCACTCAAGGGTTCAAACGACCAAGTGAGCGCACCTTTTTTATACCTTACGGTACGTGCCAACGAGTTACGGTATGTGACTGACTGTCAAATGGATTTTCGGTTGTAGATTCCCCAGAGGGAGGGTGGAGCGAGGCTCTCTTAAGTACCCAAGCCCCTTAGGCTCTTATCGCTTGGTGACAGGAATAAACAACGAGTCCTCCAAATTAGTCTATCACAATGAGCTACGGCTGAATGATTATCTAGGTGCCTTCACAGCCTTTCCCTATAGAAAGGTTGTGAGTGAAGGAAGACACCAAACCATCACCTAGCCTTAATAATGACTTTGATTAAACTCCTTAAACCCACAGTAGTCATGGTTAATTAAAACACAAATCCAAACATTACAAGACATTATTTCGGGGCCGATTCTTTATCCCCAGTGGAGTCGCCAGACTGTAGGACACAGAAACTGGGCGACGCATGCTGTTCTAGACTCAAGGCCTAGTTGGGAATACGGAGTAGCCCACGGGGGACTAAACCGGAGAATAATGGAGTCGCCACCCGGTGTGAACCGGGAAAATGATTTAAGGCCGCACTCACCCCTCGCAAGGGAAGACCTCAAACCGTTGGGTTCGGAATGGTCCCTTACTTATGTCATTTGTAATGAATGGATTTGTGCAATATTAACCAAGTCTACTCAACATACATGTCGGTCAAAGTAGTCTAAATTCTTATAAAGTCTAAATCTAGGTCTACATGCTTCAAAAGTAAACTTTCATAACAGCAAACACATGATATCACACATCAAACATGTTAAATAACTAATGATCTAAACATAACATAACTGAAATTCCTAATACGAAAGGTAAATAACTAAGTCATGCTAAAAATAAAACAACATTCTAAAAGCCTAATCATGCTCAAATGCAAGTTTGGATGAAATGAAATACGTGAATCCTTCAAGTGGTACGGGGCATTGTATCCCGAGTGCAAACCATAATACCGTCCATTCGGATTCGGCTATGGAATTTATGTCCGAGTTTCCATCCAATATACCAAAAGAAAGAACACATATTCCATTCACCCAGAATTCACATCATGTACCAATCCATAATACTCATGCGAAATAAAGTAAAATAACTAAAAATAAATGATAATAAATAAAAGGGGTGCCCTCAGGTCTTACCTTTTAAGTCACTTTTCGGGAGTACGTTTCACGGTGTCGGAAGGGTTATCGTCCCCACTGTTTTCACCGGTTCGCTGTTTTGCTATTTTCTCAGGTCTACTATTTCCACTGTTTCCTCTATTTTCTTCGCTGTTAGGGGATGGTTTTGGTGGACTGTTTTGCGGGTTTTTGGTATGGTTTAGGGAGTGTTCTTCTCGGTAATTACTGGGAAGTTTATGGGATGTGTTTGTCTCGGTTTGAAGCCCAAGGACGTGAGTGTTGTCTGCTTGTGCGTGGCTATTTTGGGCTGGTCAGGGAGTTATTTTCAGTGCTGATTTGGTGTGATAAAGGGGGTCTTTGGGCGTGATGACTGGCAGTGCTGATTTGTTTGATTGTTTGGTGTTCGATGGGGTCTTGTTTTGATCGTTGTTTTGTTCTCGGCTGGAGGTTGTTATTTGATTGGGGCTGTCAGTTTTATCGTTGGTTGGAATATGTTTGCTTAGTGAATGGCAGGCTTTGTTGGCTTGGTTTACGAGAACGATGGCTGGCTCGTGGGCTGCTTGAGGGTTAGGTTGTATGATGCGTTGAGGGTGTCGAGTGGTGTTATTGAGTGGGTTGATCGAGAACCTTGAGTAGGGACGTGATGACAGGTTACTGTATAAAGGGTAAATGACGTGTGATGGGTGAGGGGTACGTGAGGCAAGGGGATTTTTGTGAGTGGAGGGTTCTTGTTTAGAGTGGCGTGAAATGGGCAGATTATGCGTGTGGCTGGGACGTGTGGTTACATGTGCGTGAAGGGCTTGAGGGTTGTTCTTGGCTAATGGTCAAAGGGGCTGCTACGTGAGGGTTTCAATTTATAGAGAGAGTGAAGAATGGTGGCTGCCCCATGGGGCGTGAGAAGGGTTGTTTTATATTGAATTTGCGTGAGCTGGCAGGTGCATGCATGGGTGCAAAAAGGGCTGAAGACGTGTGGGGTTTGTGAGGTACCGTGTGATTGGCGTGAAAGGAGGAGGAAAACTGGAGGAGATTGATACAAAATAAAGGAGCTTTCGGTGATCTTGAATTTTGAGTAGAAGGCATGTGGGAGGTGGGGAGCTATTTGGCTTTTTGTGTTTGTTAGGGTGGCATGTGAAATGGGTACTTACGTGGGGTTTAAAAATGGTGGGGTTTGATTCGTTTATGGAGTGGGGGGAGTTGTTTCACGTGGGAGGCAAGGCTGGGAGAAAGAAATGGCTTTTTGTTGGAATGGGCGTGAAAGAAGGGAAATTATTGTGAACCGGGCCGAGGATAAATTTTAAAATTGAGACCGAACGAGCGAACCCGAAGCTTGAACAAGCGAACCAAATCCAATAAAAATGTCAATTTGTTACCCTTCCTTTCTGACGACCGCTTTCCGCAACTTCCGCAACTAAAAAGTAGTGCCTCCATTCGAGGCTCATCATTGGGCTGATATGTAAAAATGCAATGCCTACAGGTACGGAAAGTGTCTACCCATATGGTCAAAGGTATGATGTTGATAGTGTCATGAATCGTGCTAACCCAAGAATCTCACATGATTCTTCCGTTGTGGCCACAGTCTCAAGCACTGATCACACATATCAACCCGCGAACTGGAATACTACTCTTATAAGAAAATATTATCCGAGAGAGTGGCGATTCTCTATTGTATCTTTACAAACTTCATGTATTTCAACAAATGACCCAATCATACCCTTATGACCGGATCTTTTGAACCGGGGAATGAGAATGTCAAAGTTATTTGATCCACACATACGATTGTAGATACCTCAAGTCTAAGGACTAGTCATATAATCGATACATGAAAGTTCTCAAAGACACATGAGATAAACACTCTATATAAAAACTTTCGACGGTCAATTCGATGGACACGAGCAACTCATGCATCCATGTGATCCACCAAGCGGACGGATCTGTGCTAGTAGCCTATGAGATCGGCTACCCCACTTAAGGGCGGATCATATCATCATGCTAGTCTCTCCGCTTTGTGAAGACCCAGATTATTCAAAAAACTATGACTAGGAACATTTAAGAGTAATGATTCTCATAAGGCGTGGAAGCCATCGTCTTATTACTCCAATGGCTTTATTACAGTGTTGATGATTCATATAAGTTATGTAAGACATGTATAATAAAGATTTCCATTTTATTAATTAATGAAAATATTACAAATACATGTACATATAGCCCATCCATAAGTTGGGTATAGGCATATCCCTAACAGCCTCCCTGCTAGCGCTAAGTCTAACGTCGTCAAATAGATATAATTGCTCGAACATTAGGTTGGATTTGAAAGTGTGACACTTTCTTTTTGTCGCTCAAATGATTCTCCCCAGTAGTGCTTGACACACTGGCCGTTAACTTTGAATGTGTTGTTAGACTTGGGGTTGTATATCTCAACAAATCAGTAGGGTAACACCTGAGTAATCACAAATGGACCTGACCACCTTGATTTCAGCTTTCCAGGGAAAAGTTTCAACCATGAATTGTATAACAACACATGCTGCCTTGGTTCCAGTCGTCTGCGTACTATTTGTTTTCATGCCATTTCTTGGTCTTTTCTTTGTACAGTCTGGTATTCTCATAAGCTTGTAGGCGAAATTCCTCCAATTCGTTGAGTTGGTTGAGCCTTTTCTCTCCTGCTGCTTGTAGATCACGATTTAACTTCTTTAGTGCCCAGTACGCTTTGTGTTCAAGCTACACTGGCAGATGGCACGATTTCCCAAACACCATTCGAAATGGGGACATACCAATGGGTGTCTTGTAAGCTGTCCGGTAGGCCCATAGTGCATCATCTAATTTTGTAGACCAGTCCCTCCTTTTTGATACAATGGTTCTCTCCAAGATTCTTTTGATCTCTGTATTTGAAATATCAACCTGTCCAATTGACTGTGTGTGGTAAGCAATGGAAACTTTATGAGTGACTCCGTATTTGGATAGGAGTGCATCGAAGTATCTGTTGTAAAAATGTGTACCATCATCACTGATAATTGCCCGAGGTGTTCCGAAGCGAGTGAAAATATTATTTTTAAGGACTTTTATCACCACTTTTGAATCATTTGATGCAGTGATATTGCTTCAACCCATTTGGAGACGTAGTCTTCTGCAACTAGTATGTACAGGTTTTCGAATGATGGAACAAATGGTCTCATAAAATCAATCCGCCATACATCAAATATCTCCACTTCTAGAATATTTTACAGAGGTCATTCATTTCTCCTTGAAATATTTCCCGTTCTCTGACACTTGTCACATTGAAGAGCAAATAAGTAAGCATCTTTAAACATAGTGGGCTGAAACAAACCTGATTGTAGGACTTTGGCTGCACTTTTAATTCCTCTGAAGTGTCCGCACTATGGTGATGAATGACAATGCTGAAGGACACTATTGAGCTCCTCATGTGGAATACAACGTCTCAGTAATTGATCAGCACAACTTTTGAATAAGTACGGTTCATCCCAGACATAGTGCTTGACTTCTTTAAAGAACTTATTTCATTGCTGATGAGTCCATTCCAAAGGCCATTTTCCCGATACTATGTAGTTTACATAGTCAGCATACCAATTGATATCCTATTATTTCATGGCAAACAACTGTTCATCTGGAAAGGTTTCTTTGATTCTAAGTTCATTGCTAGTTGTTTCTCAATTCTCGAGCATCAATAAGTGATTTTCCATTTGGTTCTCTGTCCCTTTCCTGTCTCGGATCTCCACGTCAAATTCTTGCATCAGAAGCACCCAACGGATCAATCTAGGTTTGGCATCTTTCTTCTCGATCAGGTTTTTGATTGCTGAATGATCTGTGTAGACCACCACATTAGGACCCAGCAGATAAGAATGAAATTTATCAAAAGAAAATACAACTACGAGCAACTCCTTTTCATTGGTTGCATAGTTGATTTGAGCTTCGTTCAGAGTTCTGCTGGAGTAGTAAATGGTATGGAAAATTTTTGCTTTACATTATCCCAAAACTGCACCTACAGCAAAATCACTAGCATCACACATCACCTCAAATGGAAGGGTATAGTCTGGTGCTACTATAATAGGGGCAGAGACCGGCTGTTATTTCAAGATCTCAAAAGCTTCATGGCATTCTTTGGTGAAGTTGAAAGGCACATCTTTCTCTAGTAGATTGCATAGAGGTTTAGCAATCTTGGAGAAGTCTTTGATAAATCTCCTGTAAAAGCCTGCATGTCTGAGAAAACTCTGAATCCCTTTGACAGAAGATGGTGGAGGTAGTTTTTCAATTGTCTCTATCTTTGCTTTGTCTACCTCGATTCCCTTTTGTGAGATCCGATGTCCCAGGAAAATCCCTTCTTGCACCACGAATTGGCATTTCTCCCAGTTGAGTACCAAGTTGGTATCTTCGCATCTTTGTAACATTTTTTCCAAATTTTGCAAGCAGTGGTCAACGAGTGTCCAAACAAAGAAAAATCATCCATGAAAACTTCCATTCTTTGTTCCAGCATGTTTGAGAAGATGGCCATCATGCAATGTTGAAATATGGCAGGAGCATTACATAGTCCAAATGGCATCCTGTGGAAAGCAAAAGTATCATACGAACATGTAAAAGTGGTTTTCTCCTGATCTTATGGGGTGATGGTTTTCTGATTGTACCCCAAATATCCGTCTAAAAAATAATAGAATTCATGTCCCGCCAGTCTGTCCAGCATTTGGTCAATGAATGGTGGCGGGAAATGATCATTCCTTGTTGCTTTCTTCAGCTTCATGTAGTCCATGCATACTCTCCATCCATTCACCGTTCTAGTTGGAATCAGCTAGTTCTTTTCATTTGTGACTACATTAATTCCTCCTTTCTTTGGCACACATTGCGTAGGACTCACCCACGTGCTATCAGAGATGGGGTAGATGATGCCGGAATCTAACCATTTGATAATTTATTTCTTCACGACCTCCTTCATTATTGGATTTAGTCTCCGTTGATTCTCCACTGTGGCTTTGTACTCACCATTCATTAGAATTTTGTGCATGCAAAATGATGGATTAATGCCTCGAATGTCTGCTATAGTCCAACCAATGGCTTTCTTGTGTTCTCGTAACGCTCTCAGCAACCTATCTTCTTGCTCCAATGTTAGCGATGAAGAAATAATCACAGGTAAATCAGAAGAGTTACCTAAGAATGCATACGTGAGATGGCTTGGAAGTAGCTTTAGTTCCAGCTGCGGTGGTTCTTCAATCGAGGGCTTGATTCGCTCTTTTTTCAGTAATTCCAAACTTTCCACCTGTAGTGTTGATTTAAAGCGAAATGGTCTGTCAAAATAGTTGATACATTCCATAATTTCAACATTTAGCTCGCTGTTAGTCATGTTGGGGATGCAAGATTCAAGTTTATCCGTGGAAAGTTACATTGCATCGGTATTCTGGATAATACTATCTAAACATCAATTCCGAAACATTCCTCCTCATTTTCATCATTCGGGAATTTCATGGCTTTGAAAACATTGAATGTAACTTCTTGGTCCTGCACTTTCATGGTTAGTTCTCCTTTTTGTACATCAATAACAGTTCGACCTGTAGCCAAGAATGGTCTCCCGAGGATGATAGGTACATTTGTATCTTCTTCCATGTCAACGATAATGAAATCTATAAGGAAAATGAATTTTTCGACTTTAACCAATACATCTTCCACTACACCTCTCAGAAATGTGAGCGATCTGTCAGCAAGCTGCAGAGTAACTGAGGTGGGCATCGCTTCTCCAATCTGCAATTTCCTGTGAATAGACAAAGGCATCAAGTTAATGTTGGGACCTAAATCACACAAAGCTTTACTGAAGTAATGTTCGCCTATGGTTCAAGGGATGGTGAAACTGTCAGGATCTTTCAACTTTGGGGGAAAATTTCTCTAAATAATGGCGCTGCATTCTTATGTTAATGCTACTGTCTCGTAATCTCCCTATCTCCACTTTCATGATAGAATTCCTTTCATGAATTTCACATAGTTGGGCATTTGTTCCAACGCTTCTACAAATGGAATGTTGATATGAAGCTTTTGGAAGATCTCCAAGAATCGAGCAAACTACTTGTCTAGCTTACTTTTCTGGAGACGCTGTGGAAAAGATGGAGGTGGAGTGAATCTTTCTTAATCATTTGCTTTTGCTTCTCTTTCCTCCATATGTGGTTTTACTTCGCTACTTTCTTTTGGAACTTCCTCAGTGGATGCCTTGACTCCAACATCTTTGTTGATCTCAGTATCGCTTTTTAAAGTATTTGTTTGACATTGCTTCTTCCCCCGGTTTATTGGATTTGGTTCTGTGTTGCTAGGAAGGGTACCTTGCTGTCTGTAGCTCTGAGCATTGGCCAGTTGTCCTATTTGATTCTCCAGTGCCTTTATAGATGCTGATTGGCTTAGATTGAATGTTGTCTGGGCTTGAAACATAGCATCGCATTTTGCTTCTTTCTTTTTGAACATCTCTGCAAGAAATTCTTTTATTTCTGTTTCTTTTTTATACTCATGGCCTTTGCTTTGCTGTTGGAATCCGGGTGGTGGATTATTCTTTTGCCCTGAATTGTTGCTCCATGCGAAATTGGGATGATTTCTCCCCCTTGGGTTGTAGGTATTGGAATATGGATTGTTTCCCTATCTGTTGAAATTATTGACATAATTCACCGTCTCATCATGTTGGTTTACCTCTGGTGCTCCTCCATATGGTGAACTTATGGCACCAGTGATGTTTACAACTTGCATGCTAAGTGTTTCCAAGCATTTGTACATTTGTTCCAACTTGGAATTCATTACTGTGTTGGCTCTGACTTTGTGGATTCCTGCTAATCATTGAATTATGCTCCTTTCTGTTGGCCACAAAGAATTATTGTTGGCCATTTCTTCAATTAAGTCCCACGCCTGATCTTCTCCTTTTGCCATTAAAGCTCCTCCAACAGGAGCATCTATTGTAGTTCTCATTAGTCCAGAAAGTCCATTATAGAAGGTTTGGACTTATAGCCACTTTGCAATCTCATGGTGAGGACATTTCCGGAGAAATTCCTTGTATCTTTCTCAAGCTTCGCAGAGGCATTCTGAGTCATGTTGTACAAATGATGTAATGTCATTCCTCAGCTTTGCAGTTCTGGCTGGGGGACAGTACTTTGCAAGGAATTTGGTGGCTATAGTGTTCCAAGTTGTGCTGGAACCTGCTGTAGTGAATGTAGCCAAGCCTTAGCTCTGTCTTTCAAGGAATATGGGAACACACGCAGTATCATTGCTTCCTCTGTCGCTCAGTTGTAATTGAATGTGCCGCAAACTTCCAAAAAGTTGCTGATGTGGGCATTAGGTTCTTCAGTTGCATTCCCCTAAACTGAACTGTCTGCTGTATCATCTGGATGCATGTTTTGATGTCCCACACATTTGTTGGTAAGAGAGGAAGTATAATACATGAAATGAAGCCGTCAACCACCAGAATAGTTCTGTCTCAAATGGGAATTGGTGGTGTAACCTCCAAAGATTCATGTTCCATATTGATCAGTGCTTCTTGACCTTCTCGTCTTTCCATTCTCAACTGTCTGATGGTTCTTTCAATTTATGGATCAAGCAGACGGATTTCAAAGCGTATAGTTCGTCTCATATAGTGTCTGAGAACCTGAAACACAAGAAAACAAAAATAATAAATAAAAAAGAAATTAGACACAAGTAAAGGTATCTAACCCCTAAATTAATAGTGAAAGATAAATAAGTCCTCAGCAACGGTGCCAAAAACTTGATCGGTGAAATCACATACGTAACGTAAGCGCACGTATAGCTCAAGTAGTATAAAATGTATCGATCCCACGAGGACTTAATACTTAAGCTATCAGTTTATGAAGTTAAACGTTTACAAGTATCTAATAGATTGGTTGTTGATTGGATGATGATTTTTATCTGAAAACAAGTAAATAAATTGTGCAAAAGTAAATTTATGGAAAATTCAATATTAAGAAACTATCTAGGGTTGTGAATCCTTCCAATACCTTTTAAAGATGAAGTGATTATCTCATGTTTGTGCAACATATCGGTTTATTAACCTGGAACACGAAAGTATGCATAAGCTTCTTCCGATGGCCAGATGCAAATACCCAAATTAACCCAATTAATCATATTCCTATGTAAATCAGGTTATCTGAATTCATTAAAATTAAGTTCCAATTATGGCTACCCCCGCCCGACAGGTATATTCCTATCCTGTAAGGAAATCTACCTAAGAGTCATTTGCCCCGAGGTGAGATCATGAGCTATTGAGTCTAAGGCTAAACCTAAAATCCCTTTTCCAAGTTCATTTTAAGTTTACCAAATCAATCTTATTAATGGCCAGTTAACAAGAAGTATTAAGCGTAAGACTCTATAAGTAAACCTTTATATTACCCAAGACATAAAACAAGCCCTTATAAACCTGTGATATTGGAATTCATCACAACCCTAGGTAAGAGGTTTAGTTACCACACATCTCTAGGACTAGTAAAGACATAAATAAAGTAAATGACATAAAGTAAAGTTTGGAAATTAAAAAGATAAATTAAGTAATAAAGAAAATACTGGGTTAAAGGATCCAATTTTATTACTTCTAATTTAGATATCTCCCCTATTATAATATATAAACTTTGCATGACATTACCAACCGACCATAAAGGCGGTATCCTGATTAAATCAGATTAATGATTAATTCCAACCGACCATAAAGGCGGTATCCAATTAAGTCCAACCGACCATAAAGACGGTATCTCATTAAGTCAGGTTTTAAAATAGTTTATATATTATAACTAAGGGAGATTAATCTAAATATTAGTAATAAAAACTTTACCTTTCACCCAACATATGGGAGTTACCACCTCATACTGAAAAGTAAATAAAGACTGAAAAGTAAAATAAAGAAAAAGCTATTGCATAATGTAAAAAATTATATACAAAAAGCAGTAAATAAACAAACAAGATACAATTTTTTTAGTATTCTAAAGGAAATCCCCAAAAGAAGGTATGAATTGGAATTCTAATTTCGGCCTCAATTTATAGGTAGATTTTGCTGCCATCCGTCGCGACGCGTCGTTGATTGAAGACACGTGTACACGGATTTACTGAGATACTGGCACGTGGCACATGGCTGTCGACAGATTGAATTATTGGCTTGGCATCACGACGTGTGAATTTTTTCATGTCGCGATGTTGACGTAAGCAATCCGTGTATTGTCGGCAACATGGGATGATGACACATGTCCAACGTATGTTAGCAAGATGGTTGTGATGTTGACTCATGGCCAGCTCATGTTAGCAAGTGCATATGATAGCAATCTTCTGTGATTTTGACACGTGTCCGGCTCATTTTAGCTGTCGCGAAGAAGAAGGTTTGCGCGTCGCGATGCGCAAATGACAATTTTACCCATTTGCTCCGTTTTTCGCTATTTTAGCCCTAATTTGATTCCAATGAGTTCTAAAACCTTATTTATCTACAAAATACACAAAACACATCAAAATATTCACAAAACGCAAGAAACTATACAAAATATTAAGTAAAAGGGCGAGAAATAGTGATATATTTACCGTTTAATGATAAGTGGTAATTATATCACTATGTCCCACTCATTTAACCTAATATTTTCTATAGTTTCTTGAGTTTTGTGAATATTTTGATGTGTTTTATGTTATTTTGTAGATAAATAAAGTTTCAGGACTCTCTGGAGGTGATTTGGGGCCAAAATAGTGAAAATTGGACAAAAAGGCATTTTCGTAATTCAGCGCGTCGTGACGCGCAAGCCTATGGCATCGCGACTCCTAACATACGCCGAACAGTGCTAATGTGCGCCAGGTCCACAAGTCAGAATCTGAGAAATTTGACTTTGCTAACATACGTCGTGCCACGTGTCATCATCATACGGTGCCGACAGTCGCCATCACCACGCGTTGCCACGTGTCACTCCACCTGTCAGCCAAAGTCATCATCCACATCATCGGTTGACTGAGTCAAAATGCCACGTCATTTCCACGTCATCATCAACCAATCACAGCGTGCCACGTGTCACAATTCTATAGTGCCGACAGTCCCTTTCGCCACGTGTCGCCACATCAGCACAAATTATTGATTCAATTATCCGAATGACATGTGGCGGATAAGAATCTGAAATCAGCCAATCAGAAGTCGCCACATGTCACAATAATTGAGATCCCAACCACCTTGCCACGGGTCACCTTATCACCTTATCCAGAATCGCCACGTGTCATCACCTCAGCATGCCACGCCATAAAGCGCTGGCGCGCGACGCTGGAGGCCTATCCGCGCCTATAAATTCAGCTCGATGTCAGAATTCAAATCATGCCTTCCTTGAGTTTTGTAAGGACTTTAAGGATTGCATCTTGTGTGTTTAAGTTTTTGTAATTTAAATTAAGCATTTTTACTATTTTCAATTATGCAATTTTACTTTTTGTAATAAATTTTATTTTAATTTTTTTTTATGTTCAGTAGTTAATTTACCGCTGGGGTAAAAGATGAAACATTTAATATAATTATCTAGGTAAATCTCACTTAATTATAATTTATAAATTATAATTTAACCGGATTAATTAATGTCAGACTTTATTACCGCCTATATGGTCGGTCTAAATATAAATTACTTTACCGCCTATATGGCTGGTCTTTATGTGATAGATAACTACCGCCTATATGGCTGGTGTAATTGGACTAAATGGATTACCGCCTATATGGCTGGTTTTAAATGTTTAACATTATTAATTCCTGAGAAAGCATAACATAAAATAATTTATATTTTAAAATAAGTGAGATTCCTAGATAAGAAATATTAAATGTGGATCCTCTAACCCCAGCATTTTATTTTATTCTAGGGAAGTGATGAAACACAATATTACTAGGCTTAATAATTGAATTAATTATTTATTGGGTAATTCTTTAGTTTGTTTATTGAGTCTTAAGCTTAATGCTTCTTGTTGTCTGATCACCAATAAGATTGATATGATAAACGTAAAATGAACTAGACATAGGAATTTTAGGTTTCAGCCTTAGATTCAATAACCCACGATCATCCTTGAGGATAGATAACCCTTTAATAGATTTCCTTACAGGATAGACATATACCTGTCAGGCGGGGGTAGCCATAATTGGAACTTAATCTTAATGAATCCAGGTAATTTGGTTGACATAGACATATGGTTCAATTGGGTTATACTGGGTATTTGCGTATGACCATCGACAGAGGCTTTTGCATATTTTCGTGTTCCAGGTTAGCAAACTAATTTATTACACATCTATAAGAGAATCAATTCATCTTTATAATAATATTGTGTGGAATAAAAACCCTAGATCTTTGAGTCTTTTGTTATTTTCCTTAGTATTTTCTTTTGTGTCTTTAAGTATTTTATTTAGCAAAATTCACATTCAACCAACCAAAAGCAATAAATTCCCTTCTCCCTATAATTAGATACTTGTAAATAAATAGTATCAATAATTAATAACAACAGTAGGAATTAAGTCCTCGCGGGATCGATAATTTTATAATACTTGAACGATACGTGCGCTTGCGTTATACGTGTGTGTTTACGCCGGTCACTTAACAGCCGTCCCCTTAAGCATATGTCTGAAGTCCTCTGAAAAATCTAATGTTTAGGGGCATTACGTATCGCCGTCCTCCACGACAGTGAGGTTGAGATCTAGGGGCGTTACGTATCATCATCCCCTATTCCCGAATCTAGATCTGAACTAGAGTCTAGGGGCGTTACGTATCGTCGTCCCCTTAGCCCCGAATCTGTATCTGAATCCTCTGTAAAATCTAATATTTAGGGGCGTTACGTATCGCCATCCCCTAAACATTGAACTAGTGCCATGGGGCGTTACGTATCACCGTCTCCTATGACACTAAAGTTGAGATCTAGGGGCGTTACGTATCGTCGTCCCCTAGTCTCGAATATGTATCTGTCCAAATCACTAAAACTAGGATCCAGGGGCGTTGCATATCGCCGTCCCCCTGATCCTGGATCTGTATCTGTCCATGTGCACTGTGTCTCTCTTTGAGTATTCAAAATACATAGGAATTATCATAGAAACCAAATGAACATATAATTCATGTGATGCGATGCGATGCGATGCAATTCAATAATCCATATACACCTCAGTACAATCATCCACAATCATTCACAAGCTAGTGACATCTCAGTCGTCCCATACATACAAAGTGAGCTCGTGCCCTATTTCAACAAACACATTCATATGAAAAGTGCTTACATGTGTCATCAAACATATCAACACATTTCATACAACTGGATCCACACTCAGATCAAAACTATTCCAACCCAAAAACCAAGTTGTAGTAGGGAAAACTTCATTAAAACTATTTTATATCTCAAATACTGAAACATAATTTACTTAAAGATATGCTTATATTTGAAAATCATACCACATGTTATACTAAACTTTTCATGCTGAAAGTAGCTTATTAAAACTTAACATAACAATATATCAAACATAATTAATGAAACGTAATGTTATCACCAAACAATTATCAGACGCATTACTGGGAAACATATCTCTGGTACGGAGTTTGACTGCATACGTTATTGGCTATACTCCTTAAAAATATAATCACAGAAACATCAGCTATGTTTATTTCTAATCCCCAATATCGAATACGCGTCACAGTGACATCAAAGACTCACACTAAAGCTGGTACATCTATAACTGGAAGTCAAGTGTCAATTTCATATCTGTTCCTCTTATAGCTTGATATCTAGGTGTGGTTCCTATACGCCCAAGACACCAGAATATCGAACCATGAACGAAGAAAGGCATACGAGAAAAGCACATTGGCTAGTGATTGTGAGGCCCCACTTCTTAACTGGATGGGACACTAAAGATCTCCACCCTTCCATCCCTTAGATAGATAGAGATATAGGGCAGAGACCCGACATTATGCATACCTTCAGACAATCTGTTTCTATATGTGCTCTTTATGAATCTCACTGTCTGTACCTCACCATGCTTTTTAAAACTCCATAACTACTATTACTTATTTTTATGAGCCTTCAATCTATAGATATATCTAAACACACAATCAGTCATCGTACCTTGTCTACCTACGACGGGTTCGTAATGAGGGACTTACTTGGGATCCACACTATTTTTCTCTTTCCCTATCTATAACATAAAATATGAACGGTTAAGTTCGTTAATCAAGGAAAACTTACTAAAAGCATAAACTCCCAGACTTTCCAGTAAAACCTTAGTAAATTCATTTGTAGTCATTTCAATTTCATTATAATTAAGCTATATCTTTAATTACATTCGTCAAAGCACAAATGCGTGTGAAATCCAATTTTTTGGAAACTCGCTTTACTTATCGGATCGATCAAATTCACTCTCACTTCTCTCCGATTCTACCAAATGCACATATTCAATATACTAATAATCAAAATATTCAATTTATATCATTATGCTACTCTACGAAGCTACAGGAAACATCTGAACATTTAACAGAAAACTTGACATTAATGGATTTTTACAGATAGGTCTTACCAAGATTTTGAGGGCATATACGGACTCCAAATGATCCCACGAACATGCTGGAATCGATGGAATTTTGATCAGAGATACTGTCCATTCGATGTTACTATTCACCACAGCTTATTCTCCTCATTTTGCATGCAAGCATGCATGGAATGGAAAATCCATCACTCCAACTTGTAATACTCCTTGAGAGCTTCGATTTGGTGGGTGGCTCAGGTCGTTAAATGAAACGAGGAGTCGGGATCAGAATACCTATACGCGAGCATTTCTCTATCTCCAGCGGCTATTTCCAGCGACCTGGGCGCTGCCGCCAGCCACCACAAGGTGGAGGGGTAGCCGGCGTACCCCTCTAGCTGGTCGCACCGGCCACATGCGTGACCAACGAAACAGAAGATGATTTTTTGGGGTGGGATGTCGAATTATTGGATTTGGGAAGTTATACAATTTTTGCAATAATCAGAAACAATGGGGTATTTATAAGAAAGTTTCTAAAAATTACTTTCTGACCCCCGAAAATTATAATTAGGTCCCTATCATGGGGCTTTCTCGGAAAGTCTCATTTTTGAAGCCTTATTGATGCAAATTTCAATAGGTGTTCAACACGAAAGTTGTTTGTCTCAGAAAAATGAGTCTGATGATTCAAGAATCAACTCAAATGGAATTCATTTGTTATCTTTATAGCCGAAAAAACATATTTTTACGCGTATATCGATAAAATCAGAAATCGGGTAACTGGTTCCCAGAACCACGCATTTTCCAACGAGACAGAACATCCCTTAAAAAAATATTCCAACCTATCTTCCAACACATAAATTCTTATTTCTAAATGTCTTTCAATTCCAAATTCTAAACCTAAATTCGGAAAACTCCCAGAACCATATGAAAGATTCGGGATATTACATTCCTCCCCTCCTTATAAAAATTTTGTCCTCGAAATTAATCTGTCTTTATACCTGCCGATCTGATTCACAACGCATACACGAAAACTCTCTAATATATTTCTAGAAATTATCTAGCTCTATTCATCATCTGCATACTTACCTACTAGGGCTAAGGGCTAACCCCTTTTCATATCTATATTCTTTAACTGTTCATCAACGGTAAACTTTATTAACCTGGTTCTTAACCAGAGAACCTGACTAACAAATAATTGTGAGGGTTTATCACACCCCTCCTGACTTCGAGCACAACTACGGTGCTACACCGAATTATTAGTCTTAAATGTCTCAAACACATACCTTAGGTTCGCTAATAACCATCTGGCCTTACAAGGGCATAATCATGCTACTATATAACTACTTTGAATTCTCTAGTCTCAAGGACTAATAAGGTTTCAACTCAAGGTAACTTGTTCTAATACGAAAACAGCTAGTCTATACACATCAAAATAAGTCATCCACATACTTCAATGCACTCGAGCAAGGCGCCAAGCAGAAAATCATCTCATATTAAAGGAAACATTCATATTATATACAAAGACCTACTTGTTCTATACAAAACAGAAGAAATTCTCTGACAGCCGAATACACCACAGTGCTGTCACTGACTCTAGACCATGCAATTGGATTCTCAACCATGCTCTGATACCAACTTTGTAACATTCCGCCGGATTCTAAGATGCTACCGACAGGAGACATGAAACTCTTCTCCATAAGCCTCTAATGCTACTAAAATTTCGGCATGACCTTTGCTAAAAATCATGAAACCTGGATCAAACTCCAGCACCTCAAGGTGACCTGAAATTAAATTCAAAAGAAACCATCTCAACTAATGCAAATAGGCCTCCGGCCTAACAAATCTCAACTCATATATAAATAGACATCTGACCTAACATTAGACAGGTAACTACAAACAACAACCTGCTCAGCATGATTTAAAATTATACATGATGCAAATAAATAAATAAAAACTAAGATTGTGGGAGCCCATTACACATTCCAAAACTATACAACGACTCAACGACTCAGAATCACGCATCTCAACATACAATTTATACATAGTACACACTTATATCATACTATTATCCTACTATTCGAATCTGAACTAGACATAACTGAACTTTCATGTCAAAGAGAAATATCTCCACCAAATAAGGAAACCAACTGTGTAGGGTCCAAATTTTGATATCACACTATAATAGAATAACAACTGCATCTAGACCCGTAGGGAAGGCTATATGTAAAGCTATAATTTCTATATCTGAGAGTCGTAAAACTTAAATAGAAAATCCGAAAACTATATAGGTTTGTAAAACAAGAAATCCCATATGTTAGAAAATATCCAAGCTAGTTGGGAGTAAAATCGAAATCAAAAAATATGATGGTATACAAGATCAAGTATTATTAAAATCATATACATGAAATTTGCATTTGGTACTCTATTGGAAATCAATTATTTTATAAAAGTAAAACGTTATGAAAAAGGATTATCTTGAAAATCTTCATAGTTGGAAATCACAATAAACCTTCTAAAAATTATTTTATCTAAAAAATTTAAAAGGCACTGTAATAACTTGGTGATTAGGGGCGTTACGTATTGCCGTCCCCCAAAGCAGCTGTCTGAAATCCTCTGAAAAATCTGATTTTTACAGGCGTTACATATCGTCGTTCCCTTAAATATCTAACTAGTGCCATGGGGCGTTACGTATCGCCATCCCCCATGACTCTGAGGTTAAGATCTAGGGGTGTTACATATCGTCATCCCTCTAGTCTCGAATCTGGATCTGAATTGGAGTCTAGGGGCGTTATGTATCACCGTCCCACTAGCCTCGAATATGTATCTGAATCTTTTATAAAATCTGATATTTATAGGTGTTACGTATCGTCGTCCCCCTCAACACCTAACTAGTGTCATAGGGCGTTACGTATCGTCGTCCGCCACAATACTAAAGCTGAGATCTAGGGGTGTTACGTTTCACCGTCCCTCTAGTATCAAATATGTATTTGTCTATATCACTAAAACTAGGATCCAAGGGTGTTACGTATCACCATCTCTCAGGTTCTGGATCTGTATCTATCAATGTGCACTGTGTCTCTCGTTGAGTATGTAAAATACATATGCATTATCATACAAACCAAATGAACATGTAATTCATGTGATGCGATGAAATGCAATGCAATGATCCATATACACATCAGTACAGTCAGAGACAATCATTCACAAGCTGGTGACATCTCAATCGTCCCATACATACAAAGTGGGCTCATGCCCTATTTTAACAAACATATCCATATGAAAAATGCTCACATGTTTCTTCAAACATAGCAACACATTTCATACAACTGGACCCACACTCAGATCAAAACTGTTCAAGCCCAAAAAACAAGTTGTAGTCTGGAAACCTTCATTAAAATTCTTTTACATCTCGAGTACTAAAACATATTTTACTTGAAGATATGCTTATATTTGAAAATTATACGACAAGTTATACTAAAATTTTCATGCTAAAACTAGCTTATTAAAACTTAAACATAACAATATATCAAACAGAATCAATGAAACGTAATGTCATCACCAAATAATTAGCAGAAAGGTTGACATGATTACTCTTCCTCATTTCTGATGCCTCAATATTTTTAGCTATAGATGCATATTTAGCAGAAAGGTTATGGTCTTCCCTAAGGTTAAACATGTCTCTACGAGATGACTGTGGTTTTACAAAGGACTCATAAGTGCCAACTGTGTCCCATTGTTATTCATTCGCTGCTATGTGTTCTAGGTAATCTAGTGCATCTTCGGGATTTTTGTCCCTAAATTCACCATTATACATCATTTCAATTACTTGTCTACTTTTGGGTGTTAAACCCTTGTAGAAGTAGGAAACCAGCCTCTATGTTTCAAACTCGTGATGTGGATAAATATTTAATATTTCTTTAAATCTACCCCAACATTGGTAAAGTGTTTCCCCCGACTCTTGTGTGAAAGTTTTGATTATTCTTTTGAAAGTGTTTGTTCTATAAGAGGGAAAAATAATTTTTCAGAAATTCCTCTTACAAATCATCCCATGTTTTGATTGATCCTGACCTAAGGTTATGCAGCCAAATTTTAGCTTTATCTTTTAAAGATGAGGGAACAAACTTGAGTCGAATTATATTCATGCTGTAATTTTATTCTGTGCAAGTATTACATACCTCTTCAAATTCCCTTAAGTGTTGATAAGGATTTTGTGATTCTAGACCATTGAATATTTGTATAAGTTGGATAACACATGTTTAACATTGAAACGTGATGCATCTAGGGGAAAACAATGCAAGATGGTGATCTTGTCATAGTGGGATTTATGAAATCTCTGAGTGCTATAGGATGATTAAGATCCCCATGCTGAGACTCATGTTCTACCTGATCAATTGGATTTTCATCTCGGTTAGGTGGGTTTTCATTTTGGTTATCAACTATTTTAACTAACGGTGGAGGTGATAGAGACTCTCTATTAATCTATCGCTAGATGATCGAGACCAATGTCTCATGTAACCTTAATGCAGACTATATGTTAAAATTTAAATATGCAAATGCAATACTTACAAAAAGAAGAAATAAAATAAACTAATGAAAAAGATAAAAAAAAAAATTTTAATAAATGATAAAGGGAAAAATGTAATGATTAGATACTAAAAATCTCATTTGATTCTTATCAATTCAGATCTCAATTGAATTTCTTTCTCGCGTAGCTCTCTCAATTTCTCAAATTAGGTTCTCACAAAAAATTATGGAAGAATCTTTATATAGGGATGGTTTAAGTAATTTTTTGGCAAAATGCAAGCTCCGTTTTAATTGAGTTTTATGTATTCTGTAACTTTGAAGAATCAAGTATAGAGTTTGTCTATACGTGAGGACAAAATGAGATGCAGAAAATATAAAAAACTATTATTCTATTTATTAAATTATATTCCCCGACGACGGCACCAAAAACATGACACACATATAAAGTGGTTCTTTACTCCCAAGTATAAGAGTGTCGAAGTAATAAAATAATCAGGTAAGTCCGGGGTCGATCCACATGCAATAGATTTAATAAAATGAAATAATATGTGTGTACTGCAACAATCAAATAAAATACTGGGACTAAGGGATCCACTCTTGATATTTCAAATTTAGAGAACTCTTAATTTTTATAATATATAAATTGTTATTATTGCCCAGTTAGTTTACTTCAGAAATTAATTATACCAAAACATATAAAATCAGCCATAAAGACAGTGATAATATTTGTCTATAACAAGTTCAGTTAGGTACTCAATTATGTCAAATATATAAAACCAGCCATATAAGCGGTAACAAAGTTTGTCAATAATTAATCCATATTTAAATGAAATATTAGTCTTTAGATTACAATTCATTTATTATAATATAAGTAAGATTAATATATATTCTCGTATTAGGAGCTTCACCCTTTACCCCAACAGGATGAAATTAACTACTCATATTTTGAATAAAAACACACATAATTTTATTACTAAAAGAAAAATAAATTACAACAAAACTTGAAAAATAAAACACACAAAAGCTGGAACTCCACAAATTTTCAGATATAATAGCATAGATCCAGGCTGAGGAAAAGAGTGCTATAGAAGATGCTATGCATCTTCCAGCAAATTAGCATAATGCAAATGTATTGCATTATTGCTGACAAATTGTAAAGTTGGTAACTTTTGCAAATTGTCAACAATTTGCATAAATCATCCACCGAATTTGGTGGATGATTTACAATTTTTTTTTTATGCTTTAATTTTTGTTTTTTTTTTTTTTTTTCTTTTGTCCTTTTGTTTTTATTTTATATATTTATATAAAATACATGTGTAATTAAATACATCATAAGTTCTTTTTGTTACCAATCTAAACACAGTAAATTTTTTCCAAATCCGATTTGAATATAATTGTCACACTCTTTTCGGATTTCTGGGTCCTGGAGTTCATATTTCATATCAATTTTTTCTGTTTAACTTCAAAAGCGGTATTTTTCCAACACAATAAATAAAAATTACAATAAAAATATATATAACATAAATTTGATTATTACTTTTCCTTTTGCTAAATTAAGGGAATTAATGAAACTATAAGTGTAAAATGATTACTTTTCCTTTTAATAAATATATATTTTTTAGTATTCATCACTACCAACATAACTGATACGAAATCATCAATGGCAATTGGTAAGTCTATAGTCCGATGATATCCCATTTATAATGGTATTTGAATCAAGTTTTAGTAGTGGCTCTATCTAAGATGATAATACCGAGCTTTAGAAGTCCAAGTTATAGGGTACTGCAAATACCAAGACTCAAATCGAATTTAACAAATATCTTGCTAAACTTCTGTCTAGAAGTTCCCCACCCTCGCACAATCTGCCAAGAGTAAAAATAAATTTGCAAATATTGCTACAATATATATAGGAGCATGAACAATAAATGAAACAAAGAATAGGTGATCCTATATTAAACCATATATACGTAGAAAACTTCAAATAGAGGCAAGATGAGACATACTCCATGACTATGTACACGTTGTTTTTTAAGCCCTTTTTCAAGCCCAATCCTGCTGGTTCACAAAAAAATCCGCAGTTGGAGATTTTGCGTCGACTATCAAGCGTTCAATAAGATTGCAACAATGTTGTCTATGCTTGATTTGAAAACAAGATATCACCAAAAACAAATTAGATCGGAGGACATAGAGAATACTGCTTTCCAAACACATGAGGGGCATTATGAATTCTTGGTTATGCCGTTTGGACTAACCAACGCGCCGACCATGTTTCAGGCATTAATGAATAATGTGTTCAAACCCTTCCTATGAAAATTCGTGTTAGTTTTTTTGATGATATTCTCATCAATAGCGCTGACTTGCATGCTCATCTCGGGCATTTAGAAGCGGTTTCGAGGATCCTCCAGGAACATCAGCTGGCAGTGAACCGGAAAAAATGTTACTTCAGACAGAGTCGTGTGGAGTACCTCGGACACATCATTTCAAATGAGGGGGTGGAAGTGGACAAATTGAAAGTGGCAAGCATGATTAAGTGGCCAATTCCAGTTAGCTTGAAAAGCCTTAAGAGGATTTTAAGGGTTGACGAGGTAATACCGTCGATTTGTGAATGACTATAGAAAAATCGCTAAGCAGCACAAGACGTGTTTGAAAACCTGAAGCGGGCCATGACAGAGTCTCCTGTATTAGCGGCACCGAACTTCTAGAAGGTATTCACCATAGAAACGAATGGCTTGGGAAAGGGGTTGGTGCAGTATTGATGCAAGAGAAAAAAACGATAGCGTTTTTCAGCTAGGCAATAGCCCTGACAGCTCAAGCTAAATCAATTTATGAAATTGAAATCATGGCCATCGTGTTAGCAGTGAAGAAGTGGAGACATTACCTTATGGGTCAACCTTTTATTATCCTCACCAACCAAATCAGTCTTCGGTATCTCATGGATCAACCTTATTTGAGTGATGTTGTAAATATGAATTTTAATTGGGGAGTTACAAGTTTTCAAATTTAAAGACTTGTTACAAAATATTTTAATTCGAGAGTGTAGGCACTGCATTGTTTGCGTAAGACCCGATGATGTGTCTCGTATGGAGACACTACCTTTTAAGTCGCGGGAGTAGCAGGAAACGTATTCCGGAAGGGAAAATTCTGAAATTAATAGCTCGTCGATTTTTAACTCGTTGGTTGTCCGCGGATTCGCTCAGTCGATTCTTGTTTTAAAAATTAAAAATCTTGACCCAGAACCCACGCACCCACCAAAAGCCCATATGTACCCATCCAAAACCCTAACCCTAGCTCACCACTATATAAGGACCCCTAAACTAAACCTAGATTTTGGCTTCAGCCCATGAAACTCATGACCAAGAACAAACAAAAAAGACGGAAACCCTAATGCCTTCCTCGGCGCACAGCTCTCTCTTACCCTAGGCACAACAGAAAACCCTGAGAGGTTCATCTTCTACCTCTCGTCTCCTTCTCTCACGCTAATCTTCACTGAGCGAATAATAAGAAAACCAAACATGGCTCTCCACTTCTCTCAACACGACAACAATCCCTACCAAATCACTCCTCACCGACACGGTAAAATAGAGAAAACGGCGAGCGAAAACGGCGAGTGAAAACGGACAAAACATTAGAAACATCGGACCCGTGAAATTGGCAGAAACAGCAATCCAGTAAAAACACTGAAAATAGTAGAAACAGCAGACCAGTGAAAATAGTGGAAACGATAACCCTTCCGGCACCGTGAAACGCACTCCCGAAAAGCAACTTAAAAGGTAAGACCTGAGGGCACCCCTTGTTATATTTTATTTTGTTGACCCGGACACGGCATGCTCGGTTGACGTGGAATACGTCCAACCGGGTATGTGAGGTCATACATTGAGAATGGCTAAATTAGTTGGCCACATGTTTATTCCGCATGTATTAATTTAATGTATTCACGAGATTGCATGTTTGCCGCTATTCCGACTTACTTTTAAAGCATGCAAATTTAGATATAGGATTTACTTTTATGAATACGAACTAGATTAGGTTAATCCTGGACATGTATGTTGTGTAGACTTAGTTAAATTATTGCACAAATCCGTTCATTACAAGTGGCATAAGTAAGAGACCATTCTGAACCCAACGGTTTGAGGTCTTCCCTTGCGAGGGGTGAGTACGGCCTTAAATCATTTTCCCGGTTCACATCGGGTGGCGACTCCATTTTATTCTCCGATTTAGTCCCCCGCGGGCTACTCCGTACTCCCAACCGGGCCGCGAGCCCGGAACAACATGCGTCGCCCAGTTTGTGTTCCTACAGATAGTTACAAGTTTGAAATTTAAAGAGTTGTTACAAATGCCACCATTACAATTTTGCTTTGGAACCTCCCCCTATATTGAAAAATACAACACCAAATTATTTTTTATAAGCTGTTAGGTTGTGAAGTGGGTTTGGGCCCCAAGGGGTACCCACTTTTATGGAAGGGTGATGAGCTAGGCTAATGGTGGTTCAACACACACGCGCGCGTCGCCGCCACTGTCCGTCGTGTATATATATATATTCCTTTTGGAGAAAATTCATTAAAAAATAAATATTTACAAAACGGTTTTTTTATTTAAATTTTGGCTCTTAAGTGTGATGTAAGTTATAGTTTTTTTTAAATGGGAAAATCAATTCTGTAACAGTTGGTTCAATGTTTTATTTATTTAATCTGGTTATTAAGTGTGATAAACTTTCATATTTCTTTCCTATATAAGTAGTGTCTCCTCCTCACAAAAAAATAGACAACGAAAAAACAAAGAAAAACTTCTTGATGTGTTCTGGAAAAACATTCAACATATACTTCTTGTGTTTTATTTTTATTACCGAGCAAAATATCGAGAGTTGGGTGTGAACGTACCAATCGTGTTTGTGCTAATCGATTGAGACAAAGTATTTTTCGGGGCTTGTTTTATCCTGGGGATGTCGGGGCCAATCCACTGCAAGTACACATTCTGAATAGAATCGCGAAACGTCTTAAAGAGAGCGACCTAGTCCGTGACTCAACCCAGTTTCGATTTTATTTTCCATGTGAACAGTAATATTATTCTATCATTCATAAACTGTTTTACAATTTTAAGACGGATATATTTTGTAAAATCAAAGGAGAATATTGCAGATCAATTAACAAAGGTATACCAAAGGAGCAAATGATATATTTATCGAGGGAATGGGCTTAAAGACAGCACAATGAGAAGTAACTTAGTGGAAACCCAACCTAGTAAATTGGTAATTCAATTCTAGGTTCAATGTTGCAAACTAGTTGGGTAAAACTCAAGTAATAGAGCATAACAAACTGCACATTCCTATGATAAGGAAAGTTATGCTACCTATGACGATAAAGATGAATGATTAATCATTCTTAATGACACTACCGGTATTTGTGTCACCTATATAGGAGTAATGTGGGATCATATTTACGAGAATGAAATGACTAAATTCTCTAAAGCTCCTATGAATCCAGGATTGTTTAGGACCAAAATGAACGCAACTGTATGAATTGAAAGGTGTCAAATTTGATATTTGTGATACTTATTATCTTGATTTACAAAATATGATGAACAGTTCAATGTCTCATATACACACTAACTCATCAATAAATCCAATAAGTACTTACTAAAGAAGGTTCAAGTCCAAAAGACACCTCTCCTAATGCATATCATTTTTAAGTTTTCTCTGGATTATGTTATGTATAGTATCGCCACTATTTGCTATACAAATGTGGGGTATTGTAAGAAGTTTGTATAGCCAATAAAAGGAATGGAAAGTAATCCCATATTAGAGAAATAAATGGAAGATGAAAGATTTATAAGTGTTTTATAAACTTTTATATTAAATTGTAAAAATAAAGCTTAGGCTTGGGCTTGGGCTTGAAGTCTGTGAATGATTTATTAAATGCCTTGTGCTATAAAATGTTTTTGTTTTTTCTAGTTTTAATATTTTTTTAAAAAAAAAAACAAGAAGAACACAACACTTTAGAAAAACTGAAAAACGTTCTGCATCTTTTCATCATTTAATTGTTTTTTTTTTGTTGTTTATAAATACAAAACACTATTACATAGTTCCATAGTTTTGATATCCATATGATCCTTACAAAAAAAAAAGAAGCACTTAGTAAATTCATCATGGATCAAAACTTCTGTGAAGAAATTTTGATTTTCAGATTGTTGAATCGTGATGGCAGACGTCCGACGAACTACAAGCACAAAAGTAGGGGTAAATTTTTGCTATAGGACATAGCATTATCTGCTAGCCTCAATCTTTACAAGTTAATTGCTGTTTTTGATTTTTATTGCTTGCATTGTAAGTTTCTATTGTTATATCTGTTATTGATTTTGATTACTTACATTGTATGTTTGTATTGTTATATGCATGCTTTTGTTTCAATAAAACTTTTCAATTGTTTTTGTTTCAATATTGTGTTCGTTGATTGTTCTCCAACAATCTATAGCAGAAATTCTCATGGAACAATCTGCGAATGCTGTGAAGCCTCATGTTGAGAAACCTGACAAGTTAAAAGGACTGGATTTTAAATGATGGCAACATAAAATATTGTTTTATCAAACAACATTTAACCTTGCACATGTCATCAAGGAAGAATGACTTGTGGGAGAGGGAGATAATATTCCTGTAGAAAAACTCAATTCAACTGATGCATTGAAACGCAATGAGTTTTTATGTAGGAATTATATTCTGAACAACCTTGATGATTCTTTGTATGATGTGTACAGATCTTATAAGACTGCCAATGATTTATGGGAATCTCTGGAGAATAAATATAAGATTAAAGATGTTGGTTCAAAGATGTTAATTGCTGGGAAATTTCTAAAGTACCAAATGGTGGATTCAAAGATCGTTGTCAACCAAGTCGAAGAATTACATATTCTTCTCCATGAACTTGCGGTCGAAGGCATGATTCTACTAGTGCAGTTTGCTGTCGGATCTGTGATAGAAAAATTGCCTCAATCTTGGAATGATTTCAAGAAACATTTGAAGCATAAAAAGACTGATATGGCAATGGAGGATCTGGTTCTCAAACTAAGGGTGCAAGAAGATCACCGCAAGAGTGGATGGCTGAATGTTTCAGAATTTTAAGCCATAGAAAATTTCATTAAGAGTGGAGGGGTGTCTAAGCCTAAGCCTCAAAACCATAAGAATATATGGAACAATAAAGGGAAAGATAAAACTCATAAAGTTCTTATTGCTAAAGGGAAGAATTTCAAGGGAATTAAATGTTCTTATTGGGTGTGTGGAAAAATTTGACACCGAGCACTAGACTGTCCTCACAAGAAAGTAAATCATGGTCCAAATGATAATAATAACAACAAACAAGCAAATATTATTGAAGAAGAATTTGTTGGTGTTATTATTTCAGAAGTCAATTTATTGACTGATAGTAAATATGGGTGGATATATACTAGTGGAACAAGACATATCTGTGGAAATAGAAGTATGTTTCTCACCTACACTCCTAACAGTGGCGATGAAAAGTTACATATGGGCAATGCAACTGCTGCAACTGTTGCTGGAAAAAGGGAAAATGTTCTAAAATTCACTTATGGGAAAGAACTTACCCTTTTGGATGTACTACATGTCCCTGAAATTACCAAGAATATTATTTCTGGTTCTGTTTTAAGCAAGAAGGGTTTTAAACTGGTATTTGAATCTGACAAATTCGTTCTCACTAAGGAGGGAACATTTGTACGAACTGGCTACTGATGTGCATCCCAAAACTGATGATGTGGTGGGTCCTCGACCCTAAACTGATACTGATGTGGGCCTCGCCCTCAAACTGATACTGATATGGGCCTCGTCCCTAGACTGATACTTATGTGGGCCTCGACCCTGGGACGCATCCCAAAACTGATGATGTGGTGGGTCATCGACCCTAAACTGATACTGATGTGGGCCTCGCCCTCAAACTGATACTGACGTGGGCCTTGCCCCCAGACTGATACTTATGTGGGCCTCGCCCTCAAACTGATACTGTTGTAGGCCTCGCCCCCAAACTGATACTGATGCGGGCCTCGCCCCTGGGGCGCATCCCAAAACCGATGATGTGGTGGGTCCTCGACCCTAAACTGATATCAATGTGGGCCTCGCCCTCAAACTGATACTGATGTGGGCCTCGCCCCCAGACTGATACTTATGTGGGCCTCGCCCCCAGACTGATACTGATGTGGGCCTCGACCATGGGACTCATCCCCAAAATTGATGCTGATATGGGCCTCGACCCTGGGACTCATCCCCAAAACTGATGATGATGGTGGTTTATTCCTGAACCGCGCTGTGTGAGAAAAGGTGGGCTGGTTGCCCCCAGACTCAGTTCATCTTTCTGTTCTTTGCTGCTTTTTTCCTTTTCTTCAAAACCTGCGAAGCAGAAACAAAAAATGCGTGTATGTGACTTGTATGCATGTATGCATGAATGTATTTCCTATTCCTTTGGGTTAGGTCTTCCTTGTGCTCCTTGGTGCTTCTCGCCTACAAGAATTTTTGATCGCCCCCTGGGTTTACTTATAGTTTCTTCCTTTCAGTTCTCTTCTGGTGATTGCTCAGTTTCCTTTGGTCTCATGACTCAATATCTCGTTATGTCCCTGATTCACGAGGTGGTAGACTGGTCTCCCCCAGCCTTGGTTTAGCTTTCTGCTCTCCGCTATTTGTACTAGGTTAATGTGAGCCACGTGATGTGGCATTCCATATCATCATACCATATTACAAGCTACAAAATAGTCTCAATAGTTATACATATCATTGTCCTCAAATAATGCTCAGTATTGAAACCAGAGAACCTTCAAAACATTCAATGTAACTCAAATCCAAGTATTTGAATAAATGATCTAAGCCAGACTCAAAGTGTGTGTGTGCGCAAAGGTTCCTTTGCAGATTCATCCCCAGGTAAGCCAACTCAATGATTTCGTCAAAAAATTGGAATCGATGGGTCAAACCAACCTAGATGTCCCAATCATGCATGCAGTTGCTTTTCTGTGTTCAATGTGGTATGGTTTTCTTTCTCTTTTGTCTCTTTCTTTTTTTTTCTTTTCAATTTGAACTTCTTTTTTTTTTCTTTTTCTTTTTCTTTTTTTTTTATCAACACACCTACCCTTTAAGGTAGCATTTCTCCTCATGGTGGTCCTAATACTCGCCCATGGTAGCTTCACGCTTATCGGTTATAGGTGGTTTAATTATTTTCTTTAGATACCTTTCTTTTATTTTCAACCATACCACACATCATAACATAAGCAAATCAAGATAGACATCTAAGCGAACGGTCATTCACTGACCTACAATTTCTTCAACTAGTCACCTTGCCAACTACTCACGTTTTCACCGCTAAGAACCTATAGTAAAGTGCTTACGAGTCTAACATAGATCAATCTCTCAAAGTATCAGATAAAAGCACATCAAGAGTTTATCGTTTCTAAGATTTCATCGTAAAGCAATCAATTTCATCATCGGACATATGCCTAACTATCAAAGACTTCTCTCTTTTTTTTTCTTTTTTTTTTCTTCTTTTTTTTCTCTTTTCTTTTTCTTTTTTTTTCTTTTTTTTTTTCTTTTTTTTTGGGCCCACCATGGTCTTTCTATCCTTGTCGTAAAGTTTTATGTTTCTCGATTTCATTTTCCCCGATATCCATGTTTGCTAAACCCTCTTGACAAACTTTTTATTTTTAATCTCTAACCCAACGGATATCTATGATGGCTTTGAAGACACATGGGTTAACATGATGCATGTATGCATGAGATGCATGGGATTCGTATGATGCATGAGATATATAAGTCGGCCGATTATCATTTTAAAGTATTCAATCATACTATTGCGCGGTGCAAACTTGTCCCAGTTGAAAAGGCCCAATAAGTTTACACATTTGCGATAACATGGCCAAACAACTTCAAATAATAAAGGGCCTAAACATAAAGTGTCCCATCGGCATTTTAGAAGCTTTTGGCCCAATTGCCATAAAGCACGGACTCGTCCTAGTTTAAATGGCCCAACAAGCCCATACCTAATGACAAAAGGTCCAACTGGATCCAAATGACGATGGTCCTAAACGCAAACATAAAGGAGTAGTTTCTATTGGTCTTACAACTACGATTCATATGTGGGTTTATAGGGGTATAGACAAAGGCTCTCGCCGGCGAAGGATTGCCCACAACTAGGACTCCCCACTCAAGGGTTCAAGCGACCAAGTGAGCACACATTTTTTATACGCTAAGGTACGTGCCAACGAGTTATGGTGCGTGACTGACTGTCAAATGGATTTCTCATTATAGATTCCCCAGAGGGAGGGTGGAGTGAACTCTCTTAAATACCCAATCCTCTTAGGCTCTTATCGCCTTGGTGACAAGAATAAACAACAAGTCCTCTAAATTAGTCCATCACAGTAAGCTTCGAGTTATGATTATCTAGGTGCCTTCACGGCTTTTCCTTATAGAAAGGTAGTGAATGAAGGAAGACACCAAACCATTTCCTAGCTTTAAAAATGCCTTTGATTAAACCCCTTCAACCCACTATAGACGCGGTTAACTAAAGCACAAATCACAATCACTACAAGATATCATTTCAGGGGCCGATTCTCTCTCCCCAGTGGAGTCGCCAGGCTGTAGGACACAGAAATTGACGACGTTGTTCTAGGCTCGCGGCCTAGTTGGGAGTGCAGAATGGAGTCGCCATCAGGTGTGAATCGGGAAAATATGGTTTAAGGCCGCACTCACCCATCGCAAGGGAAGACCTCAAACCGTTGGGTTCGGAATGGTCCCTTACTTATGTCACTTGTAAAGATATGATTTGTGTAATAAACTAACCGAATCTACTCAACATGTATGCTCAAAGATAGCCTACACCTAAGTTCGCAGGCATAAGAATAATAATGGAACCTATATCTAAGTTCGCTTGCTTCAAAGTAAGTTGTCATAATGGCAAACACGCAATAACATACAATCATCACACAAGCATGCTCAATCATCTAATGCGGAAAATAAAAAAGAATCTAAGCATACATATAAATTAAATCCCTAATATGATATAAAAAAACCTAATCATGCATAAAGAAAGAAAATATTATCGACTAAATCATGTTTAAGATAAATAACATACTAGCAATCTAATCATGCTCGAATACAATGTTGGATGAATGAAATATGTGTATCTCTCAAGCGGTACGTGTCATTGTATCCCGAGTACAAACCGCAATACCGTCCATTCGGATTCGGCTACGGAATTTACGTCCGGGTTTCCATCTGATATACCACAAGAAATAACACATATCCATTCACCCAACGGCCACAACATAAATCAACTAACGACTCTCATGCGAAGATATATTAAAATAAATAAAGAAAACGAAAGAAAATAAATAAAGAAGGTGCCCTCAGGTCTAACCTTTTATGTCACTTCTTGGAAGTGCGTTACACGGCCGTTGGAAGGGTTGATGATCAGCAACTCCTCCGGTTCACTAACTCAAGGTTTTCTTCCACTGTTTCACTATTTGGGTCATTGTTTTCACTTCCTTATGCTGATGTTTCCCCGTGGTTTTGCTGCTGGTTTATGCGGTTTTAAGAGGCCAAAATATGGGCTATTTCGGTGGTAAAAGAAGGTGCATTTTTGGTAGCAAATAGTGCAGTTTTTTGGGCTGCTTTGCACGGTAATTAGGGGGTTGTTCTTTTGTTTTTAGGATTGCAGTGGGGGGTTTTTTTTGCGATGGTAACAGGGGCTGTTTTGGCAAGTTAAGGGTTATGCGGTGAAGGCTGTGCGGTGAGGGCTATGTGCGGCATTTGAGGGGCTGTTTTGGTGAGTATGTCTGGCAATACAGAGGGATATTCCAGAGGTGTTTTGGTAGTGGTAGATGCGGCAATATGGAGGGTTTTTTGTGGTGAGGGATGCGGCAATTGAGGAGTGTTTCTTGGTGTTGGATGCGGCAATGGAAGGGTTTTTGTGGCAATGGAAGTGATTTTGGGAGGCCTTGGGCGTGTGTGCTAGTGTTTTGAAGGGTGGATGAATGCCTCTTTTTATAGGCAAATGGTTGGAAGCAATCCTAGTTTGAATAGGAAATGATATTCTAATGATGGTGACATCTCCTAATTAGTATCTCATAAGGAATGAATCTCTTTAATTTATGATAGTGATTGGTTTTGATTAGGAAATGGATCTATGAGATTTCTTTTACTTAGGAAAGGATTTGACTTGATTTGACTTGCTGCTGGTTTATGCGGTTTTAAGAGACCAAAATATGGGCTGTTTCGATTGTAAAAGAAGGTGCAGTTTCGGTAGTCAAATAGTGCAGTTATTTGGGCTGCTTTGCTCGGTAATTAGGGGGCTGTTCTTGCGTTTTTAGGACTACAGTGGGGGGTTGTTTTGCGGTGGTAACAAGGGCTGTTTTGGTGAGTTATGTGCTATGCGGTGAAGGCTGTGTGCGGCAATTGAGGGGCTATTTTGGTGAGTTTGTGCGGCAATACGGAGGGATATTCCAAAGGTGTTTTGGTAGTGGTAGATGCGACAATATGAAGGGTTTTTTGTGGTGAGAGATGCGGCAATGGAGGAGTGTTCCTTGGTGATGGATGCGGCAATGGAAGGGTTTTTGTGGCAATGGAAGTGAATTTGGGAGGCCTTGGGCGTGTGTGCTAGGGTTTTAAAGGGTGGGTGAATGCCTCTTTTTATAGGCAAAGGGTTGGAAGCAATCCTAGTTTGAATAGGAAAGGATATTCTAATGATGGTGACATCTCCTAATTAGTATCTCATAAGGAATAAATCTCTTTAATTTAGGATAGTGATTGGTTTTGATTAAGAAAGGGATCCATGAGATTTCTTTTACTTAGGAAATGATTTGACTTGATTTAAGCATGTGTTAAATGTGCATCTTGCTAATTAGGAGAGCCATTGGCGTGAACTTAGTCTCCTTGTGTGTGGGCTTTGGGTTTTTGGTAGGCTTGGGTATTTGGGTTTGGTATATGGTTTGATGAGTGGCTTATGGGGTTTTGGGCGATAAACTTTGAAACGGAGATCCGACGAGCGAACCGAAGCTAGACAACCGAATTAATTCCAACAAAAATGCCAATTTCTAATGTTACCCTTCCAACGTCCGTTTCTCGCGACTTCCATAATTTAAAAGGTATTGTCTCCATATGAGGCTCATCATAGGGACTTATATGCAAAAATACAGTGCCTACAGTCGCCCCCATTTTGATGGGACTTGTGCAGTGTGTGACAATGACAATCCTATCAAAGTACGTGCAATGCATTTTCACTTACCTGGGTCGCCAGCTGCCACTTTGCTTGCCTGTTGTTCTGAACTAAATTGATGATGTGCCATTCCTGGCGTGCTAAACCACGTACCTAGGGTGTTGCGGTAGTCCAAAATAGTCCACACTAGTCCACAATACTCCACGGTACTCCTCGGTAGTCCACAATACTCCACGATAGTTCACGGTAGTCCACATATTCCACAATCCTCCACGGTAGTCCACTGTAGTCCACAATACTCCACGATAGTCCACGTAGTCCACATAGTCCATGATAACCCACGCTAGTCCACGGTAGTCCATAATACTCCACGATAGTCCATGGTAGTCCACGGTAGTCCATAATACTCCACGATAGTCCACGGTAGTCCACATAGTCCATATAGTCCACGATATTCCACGATAGTCCATGGTAGTCCAAAATACTCCACGATAGTCCACGGTAGTCCACATAGTCCATGATAATCCACGATAGTCCACGGTAGTCCACAAGACTCCACGATAGTCCACATAGTCCATAATCATCCATGATAGTCCACAAGCCGTACCTGGCATGCTAAACCTCGTACCTAGGGTGCCGCAGTGATGTCTCCATACCTAGAATGTCGTACCTGGCGTGCTAAACCCCATACCCAAGGTTGCATCTCCATACCTAGAGTGCCGCAATGATGTCTCTATACCGGAGTGTCGTACCTGGCAAAACTGATGCTGATGCTAATATGGGTCTCGCCCCTATAGTGCCATACCAGGCAAAACTGATACTGATGTCTCCATACCCGGAGTGCCATACCTGGAAAAACTGAAACTGATGTCTCCATACCCGGAGTGCCATACCCGGCAAAACTGAAACTGATGTCTTTATACCCGGAGTGCCATACCCGGTAAAACAGATACTGATGTTTGATGTGGGCCTCACCCCCAGAGTGCCATACCCGGCCAGACTGATACTGATAATGATTTGGGCCTCACCCTCATAGTGCCATTCCCGGCAAGACTGCTACTGATGCTGATGTGGGCCTCACCCCTATAGTGCCATACTTGGCAAGACTGATATTGATAATGTGATGGTTCGTTCTCGAACCATGCTGTGAGGTGGTCCATTCCTGAATCGTTACTGTGTGAGGTGGTCCATTCCCGAATCATCACACAAGCATGCTCAATCATCTAATTCGGAAAATAAATAAGAATCTAAGCATAAATATAAATTAAATCCCTAATATGATATAAAACAACCTAATCATGCATAAAGAAAGAAAATATTATCGACTAAATCATGTTTAAGATAAATAACATACTAGCAACCTAATCATGCTCGAATACAATGTTGGATGAATGAAATATGTGTATCTCTCAAGCGGTACGTGGCATTGTATCACGAGTGCAAACCACAATACCGTCCATTCGGATTCGGCTACGGAATTTACGTCCGGGTTTCCATCCGATATACCACAAGAAATAACACATATCCATTCACCCAACGACCACAACACAAATCAACTAACGACTCTCATGCGAAGATATATTAAAATAAATAAAAGAAACGAAAGATAATAAATAAAGAAGGTGCCCTCAGGTTTAACCTTTTATGTCGCTTCTTGGAAGTGCGTTACACGGCCGTTGGAAGGGTTGATGATCCGCAACTCCTCCGGTTCACTAACTCAAGGTTTTCCTCCTCTGTTTTGCTGTTTAGGTCATTGTTTTCACTCCGTTCCACTGTTGTTTCCTCACGGTTTTGCTGCTGGTTTATGCAGTTTTAAGTTGCCAAAATATGGGCTATTTCGGTGGTAAAAGAAGGTGCAGTTTCGGTAGTCAAATAGTGCAATTTTTTGGGCTGCTTTGCACGGTAATTAGGGGGCTGTTCGTGTGTTTTTAGGACTGCAGTGGGGGTTTTTTTGTGGTGGTAACATGGACTGTTTTGGCGAGTTATGGGCTGTGCGGTGAAGGCTGTGCGGTGAGGGCTATGTGTGGCATTTGAGGGGCTGTTTTGGTGAGTATGTCCGGTAATACGGAGGGATATTCCAGAGGTGTTTTGGTAGTGGTAGATGCAGCAATATGGAGGGTTTTTTGTGGTGAGGGATGCGGCAATTGAGGAGTGTTTCTTGGTGATGGATGCGACAATGGAAGGGTTTTTGTGGCAATGGAAGTGAATTTGGGAGGCCTTGGGCGTTTGTGCTAAGGTTTTGAAGGGTGGGTGAATGCCTCTTTTTATAGGCAAATGGTTGGAAGCAATCCTAGTTTGAATAGGAAAGGATATTCTAATGATGGTGACATCTCCTAATTAGTATCTCATAAGGAATGAATCTCTTTAATTTAGGATAGTGATTGGTTTTGATTAGGAAAGGGATCTATGAGATTTCTTTTACTTAGGAAAGGATTTGACTTGATTTAAGCATGTGTTAAATGTGCATCTTGCTAATTAGGAGAGCCATGGGCGTGAACTTGGTCTCCTTGGGCGGGGGCTTTGGGTTTTTGGTAGGCTTGGGTATTTGGGTTTGGTATATGGTTTGATAAGTGGATTATGGGGTTTTGGGCCGTGGATAAACTTTGAAATGGAGATCCGACGAGCAAACCGAAGCTAGACAACCAAATTAATTCCAACAAAAATGCCAAATTGCAACTTTACCCTTCCTACGTCTGTTTCTCGCGACTTCCGCAATTTAAAAGGTAGTGTCTCCATATGAGACTCATCATAGGGACTTATATGCAAAAATGCAGTGCCTACAGCTACCTCTCTGAAGGCCTCTTCAAACTCAATGTAATTATTGATGCTACTTTTAATAAAATAAATAAGGCTTTTGTTTACTTGCTTGAATCGTCTACATTATGGCATAATAGACTAGGTCACATAAACTTTAAATATATGCATAGAATGGTTAATCTTGGTTTGTTTCCTAATTGTACAAAAGATAACATGCATAAATTTGAAACATGTGTTGAATCAAAGTTCGCAGGCATAAAAATAATAATGGAACATATATCTAAGTTCGCATGCTTCAAAGTAAGTTGTCATAATGGCAAATACGCAATAACATACAATCATCACACAAGCAAGCTCAATCATCTAATGCGGAAAAAAAAATAAGAATCTAAGCATACATATAAATTAAATCCCTAATATGATATAAAACAACCTAATCATGCATAAAGAAAGAAAATACTATCGACTAAATCATGTTTAAGATAAATAACATACTAGCAACCTAATCATGCTCGAATACAATGTGAGATGAATGAAATATGTGTATCTCTCAAGCGGTATGTGGCATTGAATCCCGAGTGCAAACCGCAATACCGTCCATTCGGATTCGGCTACGGAATTTACGTCCGGGTTTCCATCCGATATACCATAAGAAATAACACATATCCATTCACCCAACGACCACAACACAAATCAACTAACGACTCTCATGCGAAGATATATTAAAATAAATAAAAGAAATGAAAGATAATAAATAAAGAAGGTGCCATCAGGTCTAACCTTTTATGTCACTTCTTGGAAGTGCGTTACACGGCCGTTGGAAGGGTTGATGATCCGCAACTCCTCCGGTTCACTAACTCAAGGTTTTCTTCCACTGTTTCGCTGTTTGGGTCACTGTTTTCACTTCGTTCTGCTGCTGTTTCCTCGCGGTTTTGCTGCTGGTTTATGCGGTTTTAAGAGGCCAAAATATGGGCTATTTCAGTGGTAAAAGAAGGTGCAGTTTCGGTAGTCAAATAGTGCAGTTTTTTGGGCTGCTTTGCACGGTAATTAGGGGGTTGTTCTTGCGTTTTTAGGACTGCAGTGGGGGGTTGTTTTGTGGTGGTAACAGGGGCTATTTTGGCGAGTTATGTGTTATGTGGTGAAGGCTGTGTGCGGCAATTGAGGGGCTATTTTGGTGAGTTTGTGCGGCAATATGGAGGGATATTCCAAAGGTGTTTTGGTAGTGGTAGATGCGGCAATATGGAGGGTTTTTTGTGGTGAGAGATGCGGCAATGGAGGAGTGTTTCTTGGTGATGGATGCGGCAATGGAAGGGTTTTTGTCGCAATGGAAGTGAATTAGGGAGGCCTTGGGCGTGTGTGCTAGGGTTTTGAAGGGTGGGTGAATGCCTTTTTTTATAGGCAAATGGTTGGAAGCAATCCTAGTTTGAATAGGAAAGGATATTCTAATGATGGTGACATCTCCTAATTAGTATCTCATAAGGAATAAATCTCTTTAATTTAGGATAGTGATTGGTTTTGATTAAGAAAGGGATCCATGAGATTTCTTTTACTTAGGAAAGGATTTGACTTGATTTAAGCATGTGTTAAATGTTCATCTTGCTAATTATGAGAGCCATGGGCGTGAACTTGGTCTCATTGGGCGTGGGCTTTGGGTTTTTGGTAGGCTTGGGTATTTGGGTTTGGTATATGGTTTGATGAGTGGCTTATTGGGTTTTGGGCCGACGATAAACTTTGAAACGGAGATCCGACGAGCGAAACGAAGCTAGACAACCGAATTAATTCCAACAAAAATGCCAATTTCCAACTTTACCCTTCCAACGTCCTTTTCTCGCGACTTCCGTAATTTAAAAGGTATTGTCTCCATATGAGACTCATTATAAGGACTTATATGCAAAAATACAGTGTTTACAGTCGACGCCATTTTGATGGGACTTGTGCAGTGTGTGACAATGACAATCCTATCAAAGTACGTGCAATGCATTTTCACTTACCTGGCTCGCCAGCTGCCACTTTGCTTGCCTGAACTAAATTGATGATGTGCCATTCCTGGCATGCTAAGCCCCGTACCTAGGGTGTTACGGTAGTCCAAAATAGTCCACACTAGTCCACAATACACCACGGTAGTCCAGAATACTCCACGATAGTTCACAGTAGTCCACATAATCCACAATACTCCACGGTAGTCCACTGTAGTCCACAATATTCCACGATAGTCCATGGTAGTCCACATAGTCCATATAGTCCATGATAACCCACGGTAGTCCATAATACTCCACGATAGTCCACGATAGTCCATAATACTCCATGATAGTCCACGGTAGTCCACATAGTCCATATAGTCCACAATATTCCACGATAGTCCACGGTAGTCCACAATACTCCACGATAGTCCAAGGTAGTCCACATAGTCAATGATAATCCACGATAGTGCACGGTAGTCCACAATACGCCACGATAGTCCACATAGTCCATATAGTCAATGATCATCCACGATAGTCCACGATAGTCCACATGCCGTACCTGGCGTGCTAAACCTCGTACCTAAGGTGCCGCAGTGATGTCTCCATACCTAGAATGTCGTACCTGGCATGCTAAACCCCATACCCGAGGTTGCATCTCTATACCTAGAGTGTCGCAATGATGTCTCTATACCGGAGTGTCGTACCTGGAAAAACTGATGTTGATGCTGATATGGGCCTCGCCCCCATAGTGCCATACCCGGCAAAACTGATACTGATGTCTCCATACCCAGACTGCCATACCCGGAAAAACTGAAACTGATGTCTCCATACCCGGCAAAACTGAAACTGATGTCTCCATTCCCGGAGTGTTATACCCGGTAAAACAGATACTGATGTTTGATGTGGGCCTCACCCCCAAAGTGCCATACCCGGCCAGACTGATACTGATAATGATGTGGGCCTCACCCCCATAGTGCCATTCCCGGCAAGACTGCTACTGATGCTGATGTGGGCCTCACCCCTATAGTGCCATACTTGGCAAGACTGATATTGATAATGTGATGGTTCGTTCTCGAACCATGCTGTGAGGTGGTCCATTCCCGAACCGTTACTGTGTGAGGTGGTCCATTCCCGAACCATCACACAAGCATGCTCAATCATCTAATGCGGAAAATAAATAAGAATCTAAGCATAAATATAAATTAAATCCCTAATATGATATAAAACAACCTAATCATGCATAAAGAAAGAAAATACTATCGACTAAATCATGTTTAAGATAAATGACATACTAGCAACCTAATCATGCTCGAATACAATGTTGGATGAATCAAATATGTGTATCTCTCAAGCGGTATGTGGCATTGTATCCCGAAAGCAAACCACAATACCATCCATTCAGATTCGGCTACAGAATTTACGTCCGGGTTTCCATCCGATATACCATAAGAAATAACACATATCCATTCACCCAACGACCACAACACAAATCAACTAACGACTCTCATGCGAAGATATATTAAAATAAATAAAAGAAACGAAAGATAATAAATAAAGAAGATGCCATCAGGTCTAACCTTTTATATCGCTTTTTCGAAGTGTGTTACACTGCCGTTGGAAGGGTTGATGATCCGCAACTCCTCTGGTTCACTAACTCAAGGTTTTCCTCCGCCGTTTTGCTGTTTGGGTCATTGTTTTCACTCCGTTCCACTGTTGTTTCCTCACGATTTTGCTTCTGGTTTATGCGGTTTTAAGGGACCAAAATATGGGCTATTTCGGTGGTAAAAGAAGGTGCAGTTTCTGTAGTAATTAAGGGGCTGTTCTTGTGTTTTTGGGACTGCACTGGGGGTTTTTTTGCGGTGGTAACATGTGCTGTTTTGGTGAGTTATGGGTTGTGCGGTGAAAGCTGTGCGGTGGGGGCTATGTGCGGCAATTGAGGGGCTGTTTTGGTGAGTATCTCCTGCAATACAGAGGAATATTCCAGAGGTGTTTTGGTAGTGGTAGATGTGGCAATATGGAGGGTTTTTTGTGGTGAGGGATGCGGCAATGTAGGAGTGTTTCTTGGTGATGGATGCGGCAATGGAAGGGTTATTGTGGCAATGGAAGTGAATTTGGGAGGCCTTGGGCATGTGTGCTAGGGTTTTGAAGGGTGGGTGAATGCCTCTTTTTTATAGGCAAAGGGTTGGAAGCAATCCTAGTTTGAATAGGAAAGGATATTCTAATGATGGTGACATCTTCTAATTAGTATCTCATAAGGAATGAATCTCTTTAATTTAGGATAGTGATTGGTTTTGAATAGGAAAGGGATCTATGAGATTCCTTTTAAATGTGCATCTTGCTAATTAGGAGAGCCATGGGTGTGAACTTGGTCTCCTTGGGCGTGGGCTTTCGGTTTTTGGTAGGCTTGGGTAGTTGGGTTTGGTATATGGTTTGATAAGTGGATTATGGGGTTTTGGGCCGTGGATAAACTTTGAAACGGAGATCCTACGAGCAAACCGAAGCTAGACAACCGAATTAATTCCAACAAAAATGCCAAATTGCAACTTTACCCTTCCTACGTCCGTTTCTCGCGACTTCCGTAATTTAAAAGGTAGTGTCTCCATATGAGACTCATCATTGGGACTTATATGCAAAAATGTAGTGCCTACAGCTACCTCTCTGAAGGCCTCTTCAAACTCAATGTAATTACTGATGCTACTATTAATAAAATAAATAAGGCTTTTGTTTACTTGCTTGAATCGTCTACATTATGGCATACTAGACTAGGTCACATAAACTTTAAATGTATGCATAGAATGGTTAATCTTGGTTTGTTTCCTAATTGTACAAAAGATAACATGCATAAATTTGAAACATGTGTTGAATTAAAGTTTGCTAGCAAGTCCTATAAATCTGTGACTAAAAGATCCAATGAATTGTTAGAATTAATTCTTACAGATTTGGGTGATTTTAAATCAATACCAAGTCATGGTGGAAAGAATTACTACATCACTTTCATAGATGATAGTAGTAGATATTGATATGTATATTTGATACATAGCAAAGATGAATCTTTGAATATGTTTAAGACATATAAAGTTGAGGTGAAGATCAAAATATTGCGCTCTGATAGAGGCGGAGAATATGAATCTAATGCCTTCGCAGAATTTTAGACTTCTAATGGAAAAATTCATCAAACAATGGCACCCTACACTCCTTAATAGAATGAGGTGGCTGAACGGAAAAATGGAACTTTAAAGAATATGATGAATTTCATGCTCAACAGTTCTGGTTTACCGCATAATATGTGGGGTGAAGCCTTACTTATGGCTAATACTATCTTAAACAGAATTCCACCAAAGAAGAGTGATCAATATCCATATGAAAAATGGAAGAAAATGCTACCGACATAAAAAAATCCTGAAAGTGTGGGGTTGCCTAGCAAAGGTTCAAGTTCCATTACCTAAAAGACTTAAACTTGAACCTAAAACTATTGATTGTGTGTTTATTGGATATGCTAAAAATAGTGTAGCATACTGATTTCTAGTAATTAAATATGAAATTTCTGATATCCAAGTAAATACCATTATCGAGTCTAATAATGCTGAATGGTTTGAGCATATATTTCCTTATAATGATAGACTTGGTAAAAATAAACGTAAAGGCATTGAATTTAGTCAAGAGTACGGGGTTGATGTTGCCTCTTTATCTGGTATTCAAGACAAGGTTTTGGAACCAAATAAATCAACATCAACTCTCCAGGAGAAAGATTTAGAACCTAGAAGAGGAAAAAAATCATTGTAGCAAAAGATTATGGATCTGATTTTTTAACATTTCTCACTGAAGCAGAACCTCAAACATATCAATAGGCCATAACTTCGACTGAATCTATTTATTACAAAGAAGCAATAAATAGCGAATTAGAATCCATTCTACAAAACCATACATGGGAGTTAGTAGACTTACCATCTGGTTGCAAATCGATTGGTTATAAATGGATTTTCAAAAAGAAATTGAAGCCTAATGGAACAATTGATAAATACAAAGCTCATTTTATAGCTAAAGGATACCGTAAAAAACAATCACTTTATTTCTTTGACACGTACTCACCAGTAATCAGAATAACATCTATAAGAATGTTAATTGTGATTGCAACAATTTATAATTTAGAAATACATCAAATGGATGTAAAAACTGCATTCTTAAATAGTGTGTTAGATGAAGAAATTTATATGGAACAACCTGAATGGTTTATAGCAAAATGATAAGAGAAAAAAGTATGTAAACTTGTGAAGTCACTTTATGGACTTAAACAATCATACAATGTTATCAAATGGATTTCAGATCAATGAATGTGATAAATGCATTTACATTAAGAAAATGAATAATGATTCATATGTCATTGTATGTTTATATGTTGATGATATGCTCATCATGGGACCAAATTTAAGCGTCATAAACTTCAGAATGAAAATTTTGAATTCGACCTTTTATATGAAAGACATGGGAAAGGCATATGTTATCTTAGGAATTCCAATTTAAAGAAGTAATGATGGTTATATACTCAGCCAATCACATTATGTGGAAATAATTCTTCGAAAATTTGGACATTGTGATAGCAGTTCATCTAAAACTCATTTTTATCCTAAGAGTGCATTAAAGATAAATACTGGGGATATTGTGTCACAACTAGAATATTCTCGTATAATTGGCACATTAAAATACATCACAAATTATATTATACCAGACATTGCCTACTTTGTGAATAGACTGGAAAGATATATGTGTAATCATTCAAAGGATCACTGGGATGCTTTAGTTAGAGTATTAAGATATCTAAAATACTCAATTAAGTGTGGTTTACATTACACAAAATATCCACCAGTTTTGGAAGGATATAGTGATGTCAATTGGATTTCGAATGATACGAAAAAAGTAAAAAATGGATATGTATTTACACTTGGAGGAGCTGCAGTATCTTGAAAATCAAAAAAACAAACGTGTATAGCACGTTTAACAATGGAATCAGAATTCATAACCTTGGATAAAGCTGCTGAAAAAGCGGAATCGCTAAAGAATTTCGTGGAAGATATTCCAATGTGGCCTCAACCTATGACGGCCATATGTGTGCATTGTGACTGCATGGCTGCTATTGGGAGAGCAAAAAGCGATATGTATAATGGGAAGTCAAAGCTCATAAGACGTAGACATAACACTATAAAATACATGCTCTCGACTGGCATTATTTCCATTGATTTTGTAAAATCAAAGGAGAATATTGCAGATCAATTAACAAAAGGTATACCAAAGGAGAAAGTGATATATTTATCGAGGGGAATAGGCTTAAAGCCAGCACAATGAGAAGTAACTTAGCGGAAACCCAACCTAGCCAATTTGTAATTCAATTCTAGGTTCAATGTGGCAAACTTGTTGGGTAAAACTCAAGTAATAGAGTATAACAAACTGTTTATTCCTATGATAAGGAAAGTTATACTACCTATAGCGATAAGGATGAATGACTAATCATTCTTAATGACACTAACGATGTTTGTGTCACCTATATAGGAGTAATGTGGGGTCGCATTTATGAAAATGAAATGGCTAAATTCTCTAAAGCTTTTATGAATTCAGGATTGTTCAGGACCAAAATGAACGCAACTGTATGAATTGAAAGGTGTCAAATTTGATATGTGTGATACTGATAGTCTTAATTTACAAAATATGATGAACAGTTCAATGTCTCCTATACACAATAACCCATCGGTAAATCCAATAAGTACTTACTAAAGAAGGTTCAAGTCCAAAAGACACATCTCCTAATGCATATCATTTTTAGGATTTCTCTAGATCATGCTATGTACAATATCGCCACTATTTTCTATACAAATGTGGGGTATTGTAAGAAGTTTGTATAGCCAATAAAAGGAATAGAAAGTAATCCCATATTGGAGAAAAAAATTGAAGATGAAAGGGTTATAAGTGTTTTATAAACTTTTATATTAAATTGGAAAAATAAAGCTTGGGCTTGGGCTTAGGCTTGAAGTGTGTGAATGGTTGGCATGATATTATAATTAATTAACATATTTAATATAAATATTTAATTAATCAAATATAGGCATTGGGCCTTAAGGCTCTTGGTCTATTGGGATTTATTAAATGCTTTGTGCTATAAAATATTTTTGTTTTTTCTAGTTTTAATTTCAAAAAACAGAAGAACACAACTCTTCAGAAAAACTGAAAAACGTTTTGAATCCATTCATCATTTAACTGTTTTCTATTTTTTTTTATTAATACAAAACAATATTACATAGTTCCATAGTTTTGATATCCATGTGATCGTTACAAAAACGGAAAATAAGAAGCACTTAGTAAATTCGCCAGGGATCGAAACTTATGTGCAGAAATTTTGATTTTCAGATTGTTGAATCTGTTGGGGTTGGTGCTTAGAGCGCCAATTCCCGGTTGTATTTCTTTTGAATACTTCTGTAAAACATTATTATTATGAATAATATATGCAGTTTCTATAATATAATCTATCTTATTAAATGGTAAAGACGTAATGACCTTAGAATGATTAGTCATGGTACTGTTGCAAAAGCGTCGCAATTGACATTGAGTAGTATCATGACGTTGTCATTCTCAGATTGTTCCTGGTCAAGGTTTACACTACTTGGTCAGTATAGTAAACCCGTTGAGACCAGTACATATCGTATACTGGAATATATGATTCCAATGGTTTCTCAATGAACCATTACTCTTGGAGACTAGTATAGACGTGTAGGTGTTTATAGCGGATAAACACTGAACGACTCATCGAAGATTCTTAATAGATGGTACACCAGCGTCAATAAGAATCTTCTCGGGTTGAGTAGCACTTGTGATTCTTAGACTTGAGATATCATTGTGGGCACATGAGACATCTTCTACACTTAGATGGCAGTCACGTCACCGATCTATTTAGATCAGACCTCCGCATGTTCGTTGGGTGTAGATAGATCCTCGGGGTGTCCTATGTGTATCAAGATAGGATCTGTCAGTTCTGTGTATCAGAGAATAAGTAGTCCATATGATTAGCAATCAGATAAAACCATGGGCCCGTGGTAAAGTTTAGAAGCTAGTTCTATACATTCTTTTAGAGATTGCTAATGGAATAGTCGACTGGATAATCCCCGTAGAGATTTGACGTTTACATCTATATCTCTGGGATTTATCCGGATACCTGTGACGGAGGAATTATACATTTTCCATGACCTCGACCTGCATGGTTCAGCGAGATTATCCGTGATCGTCATAATCTACAGGTGGATAGATTATTGACACGAAATTAGATTTCGTGACGGATATACCTAAATCTAGAGAGTCTCAATAATGAAACATACTCGTAGAGCACTAGAGCAACATTAATAAATAATATTGATTATTTATAAAGTCGTTTAAAGGTTAAACGCAAAATACGTGCTAAAGGGACCCGATAGTCATTTACCTAATTATTGTGTATTTACATTTAATACTTGATTAATTTAAATACACATTAATTAATAGTCAAAATGAGTTATTTGACTTATATACATTAAATGAATATATGTTTTTAATATTTAATGTAAATATTATACATATATTTAATATATTTGTATTTGATTAATTAATTGATTATTTAATTGTTAAATGATTAAATTAATTAAAATATAAATATCTTACATTAGGATATTTGATGTAAATGATATTAGTTGCCTTTGTTGACTTAATTAAATATCTAATAAAGTGTTATTTGGATATTTATGCAAGTTGACTAAATTTAAGTGAAATGAAATTGAAATTACAAGTTTTGTTTTTCCTTTAGTGAAATTCGGCCAAGGTGAAAATGTTACAAGTATATATGTTTTTCATTTCATTTTATTCTTAACCTAATACACTTTACAAAGAAAAAATACATTGAAGAAACAAAGAGAAAGCTTGTGAAAAGAAAGGAAAAATCAAGAAAGCTTGGATTTTAGTAAGTTTCTTCAACTTACTATTAGTAAGGAAAATGTTCATTAGGATCTAGGCATTAACATATGATGTTCTTAGGTTATATCTTTCTTTATTCCTTGTGTTCTATTTGGTGGAAGTTTTGATGGAAGTGTTGAGCATGTGTGATGAAAGAAGATTGTGACTATTGTAGTTGTAAGCTTTCTTTTAAGGTTTTGGAAACCATGTTGCTAATCTAGAGTTATTGACCCACTCTTAAATGACCTAGATTTTATCTTTAGTTGTTTCATTGTGTTGAGACTTGGATTGGATGGAAGAATGATGATTAAAGTAATTGATTTAACCAATTTGGTCTAATTTGTCAAATTTGATGAAATTGAAAAATTAGGGCTCATGACCAATTCCAAATTTGGGGCTTTTCATATATGTTGTGTATTTGGATGTGTATATGATGCATATAAAGTTTCATGTTGATTGGAATACATCTTGATGTGTTTTGAGACATGAAATGACCAAATGGACATAATGCCCACCTAAGGAGGCTCACAGCCAAGAATTAGAATTTGGGGATTTTTGGTTGCCTTAGTGTTTTAATGTTTTGAACATGCTAAGTTCATCTTAGAAATGATTTAGAATCATTCAAAATTGATTTGATCAATTTCGGATTAAAATGGACAAAAATACCAAGTAAGGGTAATTTGGTAAATTCACTTAAATATGATTTATTGAATTTTATTTCATAATTTGATTATTGAAATATTAAATAAATATGTTTATTTAATTATACGAGAAAAGTTTTGAAATCGGAAAATACGATTTTCCACCGCTTCCGCTGCGTTACCGGATTTAGCCCCTAAAAACCCCAACAGAATCTTGGTAGCAGACATCCAATGAACTACAAGCACAAGAGTAGAGGCGAATTTTTGCTATAGGACATAGCATTATCTGCTAGCCTCAATCTTTACAAGTAGTTGTTGTTTTTGATTTTTATTGCTTGCATTGTAAGTTTCTATTGTTATATATGTTATTGATTTTGATTACTTACATTGTAAGTTTCTATTGTTATCTGCATGCTTCTGTTTCAATAAAACTTTTCAATTGTTTCTGTTTCAATATTGTGTTCGTTGATTGTTCTCTAACAGTTGTATCTTCTAGATACTAACAAATGTCTATGCAACATTTGTTGTGTGAGGAACAGACAACCCTCAACTCTTAAGAATTAATTTCATGGACTTGATTATTTGTAGGGTAATATTTGGTGAGATTTAGGCTTAGATTTTGAAAACTAAAAATAATCAATTCTTTTTCCTTCACCTTCGGCAGTGAGGCAGAGAAGTGGAGAAGAAGCCATATTGTTTTATTTTTATTTTTCCTTTGTACGCCTGTGAGAGAGAGAGCAAAAAAAAGTCAAACAACCTTAATTTGTTTTTATTTTTTATTTTTTGCTTTTTCTTTTGGCAGTAGTCAAAAACCAAAAAGGTAAGGTAAAAAGTTTTATTTTCATAATTTTTGTTTTCATTAAAATTAATAAAACAAAAAGCAAAACCAAACCATAGCCAATCAATTAAACCATGGTTTAAGGGAATCTTTTCCCTATATCATATAATGCAAAAAGAAACTTAACCAAGGTTAAAATTAATTAATCTCACCAACTTTAACAACTTAGTTAAAATTGAATGAATTAGTTACTTTAACCAAAAATGTTCAATTGCTTTAACTTAGTCACCTTTAATTAATTAATACATTTATTTATATAAACTAAGTAATTAATTTTGTATATTAATTTAACAATTAAATTAATTCACAAATTAATTACTAATTTAACGTAAATCAAATTTACATTTATTATACAATAAAATTATATCAACTCTTGATATAAAATTAATTAATTCAATTCATCTCATGAATTATCGGATTAAACAATTTAATCCTAAAAACCCAAAAAATACTTTGTCAACATTTGACGAGAGGTCGCATTAGTGCTCAACGAGTAAACATAATATAATGGAACTCTCTAGGTTCACGTTCGGTTGTTACGTGTATATATATATATATATATATATATATATATATATATATATATATATATATCTATATATATATATATATATACACATATATCTCATACTTGTATACATATTTCATGAAGGCATGTCCACCTAAAAATCATGACTAAACAACACGACACGTCGAACCATACAAGTCGAGGTTAAAAACGCTAATGTATAATCCCTTCGTCATCTCTGTTTCCAATTGAGTAAGGTTATAGTTATACTGTCAAAACCTTATCTACTCAATATATGAAATTTTTCATCCTTATATTCCATTAATAAATAATATAGAAAAACTCTTTTTGAATATTATTTATAATGTTAAAGAAACAATTTCTTCAACGAACTTTCGGCCAAAAGATTTCCGGAATATATTCTGAAAAAATCTGGAAACAAAATCCAACCATATGGACTGAAGAATCCTCATCTTAACACACACCGATCTTCGTGAGCATCGGTCTATACCTAACAGTCATCCAGAGGCTAGACCATGAAAGGTCTCTGAAATGCATGGTATCAGGCACAGAGGATCACTCACAAGACCACCGTGGTGTCTCAAGTCAAAGGACCACAATAACTACTCAACTCGAAAAGATAACTATTCATAGTTTTATGGAATATCTATTAGTCATCTTTTATTACTAAATTCAATACTCATTCAACTAATGAATATCTACTTTTCTATACGAACTTCTGTTAAGCTCACAGTCTGTTGAGACAAACCATATGTCCATTACATATATAGACAATGCACTAGTCTTACCAATATAATGACCGACCCATGTCAATATATCTATACCAGGAATAATTTATGTTCGAGAGAATGCGTGATATTTCTCAACACCATTTGCAACTCTTGCAACTATATCACCATATGTTGTAACTCTCGGGTCTTTACTAAATTCATATAAGGTTCCGAGTGTAACTCGAAATCTCTAACTCTTAGAGTAATCTAACTCTTAGATTTACAATATATAAATAAAAGTAAGAGTTTTACCATATAAATAAATAAATAATCATGATAAAATAAATATTATATTGCATAAATATCAAATATTCATACAAAAAGTGAATGGAGCTTGATCACCATTTCTCTCTCTAAAAGTCTTTAGTTTTTTACTTTTTTTAGTTTTGTAAATAATTTAATTTTTTTTTACTTTTTGTAATAATAGTAATTTAATTTTTACTTTTAACTTTCTTTTACAGTTTTTACTATTTACTATTTACTTTTTACAGTTTTTACTATTTACCGTGATGAGGTAATTCCTTATGTTCGGGTGAAAGGTAATTTCTTTTACTATTACTATTTAGATTAATCTCCCTTAAAAATAATATATTTACTATTTAAATTGGACTTAATCAGGATACCGCCAGATTGGTCGGTTGGTAATAAAACATATATTCCGCCTTTATGGCTGGTTATTTTGGTTCCGCCTTTATGGCTGGTTATTTTGGTTCCGCCTTTATGGCTGGTTATTTTGGTTCCGCTTTTATGGCTGGTTATTTTGGTTCCGCCTTTATGGCTGGTTATTTTGGTTCCGCCTTTATGGCTGGTTGATATTAATCACAAGTTTTTATATTATTTTAATGGGAGATATCTAAATAAGTAGTAGTAGAAATAATTCCTTTTACCTTAACATTTTATTTTATTTTACTTTTCAGTATTTTTATTTTATGTCTTTTATTTTTATGTTTTTATTAGTCCTAGTTATGTGTTAGTTATCTAGGGGTTGTGATGACTTTTAATATCACTAGTTTATAAAGGATTATTTTTAGTTTGGGTAATTTATAAGTTTACTTATTAAGTCTTAAGCTTAATGCTTCTTATTGTCTGATCACCAATAAGATTGATATGGTAAATCTAAAATGAACTAGACATAGGGATTTTAGGTTTCAGCCTTAGACTTAATAGCCCCGATCTTCCTTAAAGATAGATAACCCTTTAATAGATTTCCTTACAGGATAGGAATATACCTATTGGGCGGGGGTAGCCATAATGGAACTTAGACTTAATGAATCCAGGTAATGTGGTTGACATAGGAATATGGTTCAATTGGGTTATACTGGGTATTTGTAGTTGACCATCGGAAGAGGCTTTTACATAATTTAGTGTTCCAGGTTAGTAAACTGATTTATTACACAAATATAAAATAATCACTTCATCTTTTAAATGATATCAAAAGAAATCACAACCTTAAGAACTTTGTGTCTTTTATTTTCCTTAGTATTTTCTTTTATCTTTTTATTTATTTATTTAGCAAATCTTCAATCAACCAAATCAATCAAGCAATCAATTCCATTCTCCCTTTAATTAGATATTTGTAATTAAATAGATTCAATAATTAATAACAACAATAGGAATTAAGTCCTCGTGGGATCGATATTTTTATACTACTTGAACGATACGTGCGCTTGCGTTATACGTGTGTGTTTACGCCGGTCAAGTTTTTGGCGCCGTTGCCGGGGACTTATTTTTCTTGAGTTGTTAATTTTGAAGCTATCTAATTTACTTATATCTAATTTTCTTTATTTTTCTCTGTAATTCTTATTTCTTTCTTTTGATTTCAGGTGACTTAAAAATGGAACATTACTGGGAGATTGAAAAATTACGTGCTTTACAAGAAGATACACCCCAAATCTGGGAGCAACAGTCCGGTTTTCTGAGGCCTGTTGTGGAGCCCAACAATTATCACTGGATACCAGAACCAAGCAACACTACATTTGCTCAACAGAACTCAATGTGGAGATGTGATATATGTAATGGTGACCACCCAAGCGATTATTGCGAATACAACTACCATCCAGGATGGCAGAACTATCAAGATCCTTCATGGTACGAAGAACCATCACATTTGATCGTCATCAACAACCAGAACCATTTGAGGAAAATCAATTGATTCACATGTTCAAGGAACAGACAGCTCAATTTGATGCACAAATTCAGAGTCAAACAGCTTCTATACAGAGAATGACAGATCAGATCAGACAATTAACAGAAAACCAGAACTACATACCTCAAGAATCAGTTCCAGATGACACTGATAAAGCCTTCAATTACCAATCATTTCACAATGACACTTCAACAGAGGAGGAGGCTGAACAGTATCAACAACCAGAGGTATCAGTTCAGGAACCCGAACCGGCAAAGTCTCGATTTGATTTTTATTATTCTGACTCTGACGAGGAGGAAGCTGATCCATTTATTCCAACTGCACCAACAACGGAGGATCAAACTTTCAAGCCTCAAAATGAAGATCTTGGAGATTCCATTGCACAAATGTTTGATGAAGATCTACCTGAGCCAATCATTTCACCTAGATCAGAGGATGAAGACCTAAAATCTGACATTTCTTTTCATCCTCAGGTTAACAATTTTGATGCATGTATTTCACAGATGACAGATGAAGAGCTGAATATGGAAATTTTCAAATACATCTGCGAAGAAAAGATGGAGCAAAAAGAAGAGCAAATGGAAGAGCAACAGTCAGACCAAAATAAAGATCCAGAGCATTCAGGAAAAACATCGCTGTGTTGGGGAGTACAAATCAAAGATATCACCCAGAAGCTTGAAAGAATGGAATTTCCATTTCAAGTCAAGCACCATACGAGACCTCCTGATTTTCTTTCTTTCTTTTCAGGTACTACTGGAGCAACAAGGAGTAAAAAGGTGGCACGAGCACTGAATGAGACAAAACTCTTTTTGCCACTTTACCGTTGGAAGAGACCCTTCAAAAGCAACGCTCACGGGATTGTCTTTAATCGGACATCCAAAACGACATTGAAACCTCCTTAACAGATGAATTTCATTCACGTCTGGCTGAAGACGAAAAATTCAGCGCTAGCAGGGAGACAACCCATGCAATTTGTTGTAATTTATTTTTTCATGTTTTGTGTGAACTTTTTAATTTTGTGTGTTATTTTTGTAGGGAAAGGCACAAACGAAGCATTTTAAGACAGAAGGAATTGTGTTTGGCAAGCAAATATAAGAAATAAATCATTAGCGATGGCTGAATAAGGAATGAAATCTTGAGACGCATTCTAATGAATGTATACTAAGCAAGTGGCGTATTGCGTACACAATTCCGTTGCCTTAATTATTGCTTTGATTCGCTTTTCTGTTGTAATTATCTTTATTTTCGTAGACAGGATCCAGATTTTTTGACCTTTCACGATTTCTTTTGTTGTTTAGCAAACAAACGTCCTCTGGAAGATACTTCTACTATTATTACTCACCCTTTTTCAGGTACTATAAATTCAGCTCGTCATTGCACTTTTGAAGGCATCCTGATTTGAAAAAAAAAAATACATAAAAAAATGGAAGCCACTTCAAGAAGACGAGTTGAAAACATCTGTGTGTTTTGTGGTAGTACTGTTGGTACTAAACCACAATACATAGAAGCAGCAAAGGAATTGGGTCGAGTCTTAGCTGCAAGGAATATGCACTTAATATATGGCGGAGGAAATCTTGGACTTATGGGGATAGTTTCAAAGGCCGTACAGGAGGGAGGCAGTCACGTTTTGGGAATCGTCCCAAAACCCTTGGCAGAGGCAAATCTCATTGGATCATCAAATGGAGAGGAACTAATCGTATCAGGTATGTCTGAACGACTGGTAGAAATGATTAACCGTGCTGATGCTTTTATTGCTTTGCCAGGTGGTTTAGGTACATTGGAGGAAATTTTCATAGTTCTATCTTGGGCGAACCTGAACATACACCAGAAACCGCTTGGACTACTCAACGTTGATGGATTTTATGATTTTCTTTGTGTGTTTCTTGATGATGCTCGGAGAAATGGGTTCGTGTCAAAACCTATGAAAGAACTCCTCTTCACTGCCAGACTTGCTCCAGATCTAATAGACCAACTCATAGCCTATGAACCACAAGTTGACCCTATCCTATCAAAGATAAATTGGTCTGAGGACGATCGTGGTAAGAGGCGTCGAATTAATCTGGATCTTAACCTTTAATTTTCTGTAGAATTCAGCTAACCAGGTACAACCTTCTAACTCTCCTTTTACTGTTTAAGACATTGGGGACAATGTCTCATTTAGGTTTGGGGGAGGGATTTAGTTGATTAGTACCTTGTTTTTAGTTTGTATGTTGTTTTTATTTTTAGTCCAAAATTTTTCGAAAAATACAAAAAAATTAAAAAATTTTCAAAAATTACAAATTTTTTTTGCATTTTTGTGTTTTTATTTTGATTAAAAAGGTGAAATTGGTGAGAGGTAGCTGAGTAAGGAGTTTTCACTCCTGATACGTATCTCAAACCATTTATTTCAAAACAAGTTAATTTTTGTTTATTTCCTTTTAATTATTTAATTTGTGAATTCTCCATAAATCTGACTAAAATGAATCTTCATATGTTGAGTTGACAGGTATTATGAACTTACATGGAACATACAGTCATGAGCTAAAATTGAAAAGTTTGTAATATTCCGTACTATAGTTTAATTGGAGGAAGCATCTCTAAATAGTGATGGAGTAAAAAAAAAAAAAAAACAAAAAAAAAAAATCGTCCGAGATCCGAGTTATTAAGTCTGTAAGGGTGTTTTAACACCTAGTGCCCTAAAACCAACTGGTTTGGGAGTCACTGACCCAAAGCTCGTTACATGGATCGAAGATGCTGCAAAAAATATATATATCTGAAGTCTGAGTAATTAAGTTCGTAGGGGTGTCTTAACACCTGGTGCCCTAAAGCCAACTGGTTTGGGAGCCACCGACCCAAAGCTCGCTACATAGACGGAAGGTATTGTATATAAATAAAAAATAGAGAAAAAATCAAAGAAAAAATCAGAAAAATCAAAAAATTATTCCATTGCTACAAAAAGGTGTGAAATCTGATAGAACTTTAGGACAAAAATATTACTCTTATCAACTGCACTTATGACTGTTGTGGGCAAAAATGAGTTGATTAATATTTTGTTAGCTGTGTATATGAAGAATGGTAAAAATAATTGGAGAATTTACTTATTCGTGTAATTTAGAAAGAAACAAAACAACTAGTAACTTGGAGTAGAATTTTCACCTGATTAGTCACTAACTTTCTTTATTCTCTTTTCGCTTGTCTTTTTGCTTTTGTGTGCATTAGTTTTAACTAACTTTTTACTTTTGTAAAATGTTTGTGGGTATCATTGCTGTAAACCCTCACGAGACTACACTCGTCCACTAGGGACACCTAGGGGTTTAAAGGCTTGTTGCATATGCTAAATGCAACCGTGATCCCTACGAAAGTGGCTTAGTTAAATTTTATTATGTTATTTTATTTTCTGTTTTGCTCGAGGACTAGCAAAATGTTAGGTTTGGGGGTGTGATGAGTGGTATTTATACCACTATTTCCCACACATTTGACCTAATGTTTTGTATTGTTTCTCGAGATTTATGAACGTTTTGATGTGTTTTGTTGTTATTTTGCAGATAAATAAAGTTTTGACAGCACTGGAGGCAATTTGGGACAAAACCGGACAAAAATGCGTCAACAGGAATAATTTAATCTTCTGCGCGTCGCGACGCTGGAGCCTTGCGCGCCGCGACGCCCAGACTGCGCCGAAGTTGCTAAAATGCGCCGGGGTCAACGGGTCAGAATCTGAAAAGTTGACTTTGCTAACGTGCGCCGTGCCACGTGTCAACATCACAGAAGACTTGCTAACGTGCGCCGGATGCCACGTGTCACCCATCCAACGGTGCCGACAGTTGCCGACAGTGACGTCAGCATGACGTCATCAATGACGTCATGAACAGTGCCACATCATCAGTATGACGTAAGCAATGACGTCATGAACAGTGCCACGTCATCGGATAAGAATCTGAGCCGTCGAATCACGCGATGACACGTGTCCACTGTAGATGGCGTCGCGACGCGGAACCCCTTATCGTCGCGACGCCCAGACCCCATCAACGCCTATAAATTGAGCTCGAGATTTCAGAAATTTGTATCCCATCCTCTCTCTTCAATTCCTTCTAAAGAGAGAGTTTCTCTCTCTAAAAGTCTTTAGTTTTTACTTTTTTTAGTTTTGTAAATAATTTTAATTACTTTTTGTAATAATAGTAATTTAATTTTTACTTTTAACTTTCTTTTACAGTTTTTACTATTTACTATTTACTTTTTACAGTTTTTACTATTTACCGTGATGAGGTAATTTCCTTATGTTCGGGTGAAAGGTAATTTCTTTTACTATTACTATTTAGATTAATCTCCCTTAAAAATAATATATTTACTATTTAAATTGGACTTAATCAGGATACCGCCAGATTGGTCGGTGGTAATAAAACATATATTCCGCCTTTATGGCTGGTTATTTTGGTTCCGCCTTTATGGCTGGTTATTTTGGTTCCGCCTTTATGGCTGGTTATTTTGGTTCCGCCTTTATGGCTGGTTATTTTGGTTCCGCCTTTATGGCTGGTATTTTGGTTCCGCCTTTATGGCTGGTTGATATTAATCACAAGTTTTTATATTATTTTAATGGGAGATATCTAAATAAGTAGTAGTAGAAATAATTCCTTTTACCTTAACATTTTATTTTATTTTACTTTTCAGTATTTTTATTTTATGTCTTTTATTTTTATGTTTTTATTAGTCCTAGTTATGTGTTAGTTATCTAGGGGTTGTGATGACTTTTAATATCACTAGTTTATAAGGGATTATTTTATAGTTGGGTAATTTATAAGTTTACTTATTAAGTCTTAAGCTTAATGCTTCTTATTGTCTGATCACCAATAAGATTGATATGGTAAATCTAAAATGAACTAGACATAGGGATTTTAGGTTTCAGCCTTAGACTTAATAGCCCACGATCTTCCTTGAGGATAGATAACCCTTTAATAGATTTCCTTACAAGATAGGAATATACCTGTTGGGCGGGGGTAGCCATAATTGGAACTTAGACTTAATGAATCCAGGTAATGTGGTTGACATATGAATATGGTTCAATTGGGTTATACTGGGTATTGTAGTTGACCATCGGAAGAGGCTTTTACATAATTTAGTGTTCCAGGTTAGTAAACTGATTTATTACACAAATATAAAATAATCACTTCATCTTTTAAATGATATCAAAAGAAATCACAACTTTAAGAACTTTGTGTCTTTTATTTTCCTTAGTATTTTCTTTTATCTTTTTATTTATTTATTTAGCAAATCTTCAATCAACCAAATCAATCAAGCAATCAATTCCATTCTCCCTTTAATTAGATATTTGTAATTAAATAGATTCAATAATTAATAACAACAGTAGGAATTAAGTCCTCGTGGGATCGATATTTTTATACTACTTGAACGATACGTGCGCTTGCGTTATACGTGTGTGTTTACGCCGGTCAATACCCATGAACTCCACGTGTTTCTCAAACATCTTGGGAGTTAAGGCTTTAGTCAGTGGATCCGCTACATTTTCTTCAGTTCGTACTTTACAAACTTTAATGGCACCGCCGTTGAGAGAAAACACAAACCCATATGTAGATTTTCTATCATCTGGATCAGATTGAAAATCTAAATTCGTGTAACCTCTCAATTGTAAGTCATTTTCTCCATAAACGAGAAACTTCTCCTTTGTACCCTTAGGTATTTCAGAATATGTTTCACAGCCATCCAATGATCCTGACTCGGATCAGACTGATAACGGCTTGTAACACTATAGCCATGCTGATATCAGGTCTAGTACATAACATGGCATACATTATGCTACCAACAGCTGGAAGCATAAGGCTGGCTAAGCATTTTAGCCCTTTCATCATATGTCTTAGAACACATTTTCTTAGACATATGAATACAATGTTTGAAAGGCACATTGACTGTCTTACAGTCAACAAAGTTGTACCTTTCTAAGATCAAATCAATGTACTTAGACTGAGAGAGTCCTATCAACCTCCTCGCTCTATCTCTATAAAGCTTTATACCTAGTATATAAGAGCCCTCTCCCAAATCCTTCATGGAGAAATTCTTACTGAGATAGGCTTTGACAGATTGTAACATACCTATATCGTTTCCGATAATAAGTATATCATCAACATAAAGCACTAAGAAGACTACCATGCTCCCACTAACTCTTTTATAGACACATGAATCATCTTTGTTTTTTTAATGAAACCAGACGATCTGATCACATCGTCAAAACGAAGATTCCAACTACGGGAAGATTGTTTAAGTCCATAAATAGACCTTTTAAGCTTACATATCAGATTAGGATCTTTGGCGAATGCGAATCCCTCGGGTTGTTCCATATTGATATCTTCCTCAAGATTTCCATTCAGAAAAGCAGTTTTCACATCCATCTGCCAAATTTCATAATCATAGTGTGCGGTAATAGCTAATAAAATCCTGATTGACTTAAGTATGGCTACAGGAGAAAAGGTTTCCTCATAATCAATACCTGATTTCTGAGTATATCATTTTGCTACTAGTCGGGCCTTAAAGGTTTCAACCTTTCCATCGGGCCCCCGCTTCCTCTTATCAACCCATTTACAACCGATAGGAACAATTCCGTCGGGAAGCGGAACCAAGTCCCAGACTTGATTATCATGCATTGAGGCAATCTCGGATTCCATAGCTTCCAGCCAATTTTCCGCATCGATGTCTAACATCGCCTCTCTGTAGGTTAAAGGATATTTTTCTTCAACTAAGAAAATATCGGGGGCATCATCAGATGACATCCCGTATCTGATAGAGGGTCTCAATATCCTTTCTGACCTACGAGATGGTTGTGTCAAAGGTATCTCTTCTTCCTGAACCTTTGGTTCTATCGTCGATTCAATGTTATTTTGATTGACTTCATCTAAATCAATCATTCTATGATTTGCACTTTCTAACACAAATTGTGTTTCTAAGTATTTCGAGCAACGAACACATTTCAGTTCTCGGGATCATAGAACTAATATCCCATGGAATTTTTAGGATATCCAATGAATCGATACTTGTACCCTCTAGGTGCAAGTTTATCCCGCTGTGCAACTCATACATAGGAAGGACAACCCCAAATCTTAACATACTTAAAACTCAGTTTCTTTTCAGTCCATAACTCATACAGAGTGGTCAGAACGACTTTCGATGGTGTTGGTTTCTATTAAGGTCCCAAGATGAATAATAAGCATGAAAACATGTGTGAATAACAATCGAGAAGTTGTGGAATACTTACATCGATCGGTTGAGCGACGCACGAGGTAATAAAATCTGGTTTCTGCCTTCCTTCACTACTCGGCAGTAAGCAGTTCACAGCCCTCCATTTTTTATTTTTGAGCTCCTCGAACAAGCTCCAAGCTTCGTCTAATGGTTCCCGGCTCATAGGTAGACTTCCCTATCACCTTTGCATGTCTCGTAAGTGTGCTAGCACTTTTGATTTTTCCACAAAATCACACTCTAGGCTTCCCTTCTTCTCGGCACTGAACCAAAAAGTTTTGGGAGAGAAATGCCCATTTGGGCGTGAGTGTAGGAGAGAAGAAGTGAAGTTGTTGGTTTTAATTTTGTGAATCTAATACCAAAATCAAAAGTCAAACACCTATTAAAATAATAGTAAATGTCTTTCAAGCTTTCAAAAAGCTTTTCAACAACTCCCATCAAGTCACATCTATCAATCAAGTTGTCAAGTCACATCACTCAAAGTGACAAGTGATTTGACGCTTGATGCGACTAATGATTTGACGCTTCATTTGACTTGCGTGCCGCACTCGAATTCGAAATGGAAATGCGCTCGCAAACAATCCTAGGCTCGGGTTCGCTAATTCCAAATGAATGAATTTTCCGTTGCATCGTAATTAAATGATTACGCCTAGTGAAATCACTATTCACGTCGCTAATTAATTAATTCAAAATTAATTCTTTCACCCGAATTAAAATATAATTTTAATTTCGCGTCGAAATCCAATTTCGTTTAATATATCAAATATATTAATTTCTCGATTAATTCCAAATTAACCGTTAACTCTCTTTTAATTGATATTTTATCCCAGATAAAATATCTCCGCGATTAATCACAGATTAATTTTCTCTCTCTTCTAATTAATCCCAGATTAATTTAGAGTGCGAGTCATACGTCATCGGTGAATCTTTGGGAAGCGACCCATGAGATCCCCGTATATATTGGCAGTAAATTCGGTCGTCGGACTATCCAAACACGTAAGTACCTCGTACTACGTTTGTACCGATTTACAAGACAAGGTTGGCCTCTAGCAAAGTGTCATGCCTACCCAATTCTCCGGAAATATCCTTACAGGAATAAAGGATCTATATCAGGCGTAGTATACCTAGTATTGTGTATTTCTGTCCAGTATCGGATGATCACGTGCTAGGTCTGGGGCTGGAATTGTGTTTGCCCCGTACGAAGCATATGTCGGATGTCTGGTTACTAGTCTCTATAATAGGATAAACATGACCTTGTTATTTTATCCCGATAGCTACAGCATTTAAGAGAACCAGTCCCGTATCCTACGTGACCATAATCTCCATATGACTGGAGTGACACTTCCGTCTTGACATCACACCCAACACACTACGATTCTCAATATACCCAGCATTGGTGTAGACAGAACCTGTTAAAGCCCTGGACGACCTCAACCAAAGTATATTGATTGTCGCAAGTATTAGCAGTGCAAGTCTCAGGTTAAGAACAGATAAACCTACCCTGACTTCGGACTTCCATAGACACATAGTCATGCTACCAATGGAATTCCGATGGGGTCTATCCAGAGCGAAGCTGTTTCCCGTAACATCAGTGTAACACAACCTCCTATTACACTTGCATGAGTATCATATACCCAAATATATGAGAACTATGCTGTTGTGCCCTCACAACGCGCACAAGTGTAATACTAGTCTTTTACGTATTTATCGATGTCCAATCTCGATAATACTCTGACTAGAGATATTTAATGATTTGTCCTTCGTGGACTGATACTGTCTCATATCATTCTCCATCCAGGAACAAATCACAAGGACCTCTCATCATTTATACATCTAGGTGATCTAATCACAAATGATAAGAGTGCAATCTCCTTTGTCACATAGTTAATTTGTACAACAACACCATGATCTGTACAAATAGTGACGCTATGGGTCATAATTGTCCAACAATCTCCCACTTTGCCTATAGCCAGTCACTCGAGTGTCTTACACCCGAACTATGTACGGTTGGCTCAAACTGCTGAGAAATGCTTTCATCAGCGGATTTACATGATTATCGTCTGATGCGATTTATATGATCATCACATCGCCACGATGTATGATCCGAACGAATCAGATGAATAGTCAAAGTATTTATCTGGATCGTTGATGAGACCATTAATTCTTTAGCCTACGCTGCAGCCTAGCTCAGCTGCTAACAGAACTTTATCTAATCTAATTAGATTTTGTATCGACCCAGAAGGCTTCTATTGCTGCCTCAGCTGCAGCAATAACCCACATTTGTTGTTTATTCGGTAACAGTATCTTGCTTGGAAGATTTCCAGCTCACTGTACCGTTATTCAAACTGTATGGTACCGTTTGTGACTTTTAGTCGTTTTATCGGTTTAGGAAACTTGCTACAGTGATCTCAGTCACTTCAAGTTCTCCATCTCCAAAGATTAAGACAGCATCCTTAGTTCTCTAAGATACTAACGGATGTTCTTAACATCAATCCAGTGACTATCACTCGGATTGGCCTATTTGTGACTCCATATGCTCAAAACGTATGAGACACCAGGTCACGTACATTTTTCAATGTACGATTTCTCGGAGAGTTTTATCGAAAACCAAGCTTTCACCGATTGTTATTATGGGAATATCATTTCCAAGAAATGACATATATTATTATTATTGTATAGGACAGCCACTGTCAGTGCGCTCCCACTAACCCTCTTATATACACAAGAATCATTTCGTTTTGAATTAAATCATAAACTATTATGATTACATCAAAACGGTAATTCCAAGAACCTATGCTTGCTTCAATCCAAACATGGATTGAATAACCCGCAAACCTTGTTTGCTTGTTATGGTACGACAAAACCGACAAGATGTTGTAAACATCCTCCAAAAGGTTTCCTTTTCTGGAAAGCGATTTCCCCGTTAAGCTGACATATTTCATAAATGAATTATGCAGCGTTAGCAAGCATTATCCAAATGGATTTACCGTGGCAACAAGTAAAAGGTTTCGTTGTAATCAACACAATGTTGATAACGATACCTTTCCGCTAAAAGCCTAGCTTTATACGTTGGTATGTTGCCATCCATGTATGTCTTCCTTGAAGACTTATATAGTACCAATAGGCACAATGCCTTGCTGTACATCAACTAGTGTCTAAACTAAATTGATATACATGGAATCCATTTCGGATCATATGGCACTTTTCTATAATAGGGAGTCGATACCTTGTATCACTTCCTCATACGTAGTCAGTTGGTATACCTCAAAAGATTGACATCTTTATGATGTGAGATCAGAAACCCATACCCCAGGTTGTTTTCTGACTCTCTCTGACATACGTGGTTCTTGTGTATTCGAAGATTAATGGTAATAGTTTCATCCTTGATGAACTATATGTGTTCCATTAGGAATCGGTGCCTGGAATAGTATTACTCTGATTTTCATCGAGTTTTACTATCCTCCCACTTACCACTGCATATCGGTATTCCTCTCAGGAAAACCACATGGTGAGCAACAATCTAATTGTTCTCTTGTGAGATGTATAATTACAATACTTTGGTATCCCTAGGATAACCTACAATTGGCACTTATCCAATTTGGGTTCTAGTTTGGTATCATCCAAACTTATGCCTAGCATTCCCAAATTTTCAGGAATGAAAAACCCGGTTTCTTTCCTGTTCATATTTAATATGAAATCTGTCAAACAGATTTTTATGGAACCTTATTCTAAATAAGTTCTTGCACTGTTTAAAGCTTATCCGTTGAAGGAAATGGTAGCTCAGAACGACTGATTAACCTTATCATGTCCAACAAAATTCAGTTACTGAGTTCAGACACACCGTCAAACTTACGTGTTCTGGAAGGACTCCTTATTTGAAAGAATACTTTACTCTTTCAAGTATATTAGAAACTTATTGCTTAAGTATTTTTCATTACGGTCTTACCGTGACGATTTAATACTTTACCCGATCTGTTTGTCTGTTTTGTGTCGAAACTTAAAAGTTTCTGATTTGTGTTCTTCAAAAGAAACACATAACCATTACGCGATGCCACATCCGTATAGGTCACAAAATATTCATATCCATATCTAGCCTAGCTAGACATGGGCCCATTTGCTTCACTATGATCTAAGGCTTTGATGAGTGGTAAATCTATCACTATTTCCCACTCATTTAACCTAATATTTTGTATAGTTTCTTGAGTTTTGTGAATATTTTGATGTGTTTTGTGTTATTTTGTAGATAAATAAAGTTTCAGGACATTCTGGAGGTGATTTGGGCCAAAACAGTGAAAATTGGACAAAAATGGCATTTTGGTAAATTCCTGCGTCGCGACGCCTAACGTGCACCGAACAGTGCTAACGTGCGCCTGGTCCACGTGACAAAATCTGAGAAACGTTTGACTTTGCTAACGTGCACCGTGCCACGTGTCACTATCACAGCCGATCTGCTAACATGCGCCGTGCCACATGTCAGCATCCTACGGTGCCGACAGTCATCATCGCCACGTGTGCCACATGTCACTCCACGTCATTGCCACGTCCTCAGCCACATCACCAGGTTGACCAAGTCAAACTGCCACCTCACCGCCACATCATCATCAGCCAATCAGGAAGTGCCACGTGTCGCAATCATATGGTGCTGACAGTCATCATCGCCACATGTACCACGTGTCATTGCCACGTCATCAGCCACATCACCAGGTTGACCAAGTCAAACTGCCACCTCACCGCCATGTCATCATCAGCCAATCAGGAAGTGCCACGTGTCACAATCCTATGGTGCCGACAGTCTCTTTCCCACGTGTCGCCACGTCACCGCCACATCAGCATCAATCATTGAGTATATAATCCTTATCTGACACGTGGCGGATAAGAATCTCATCGACTAATCAGAAGCCGCCACGTGTCACAATAATTGAAGCCCAACCACCTCGCCACGTGTCACCTTATCAGCTTATCCAGAATCTGCAAACCGACGAACCAGAGCGTGCCACGTCGACAGAAGCTGGCGTAGCGACGCCAAATGCCTTGGCGTCGTGACGCTGGAAGCCTACCAGGGCCTATAAATAGAGCTTCAAATTTCAGTTTTAGTTGTACCACTCTCTCCCATCTCTCTGATGTAAAGAGAGAGTTTATCTCTCTACTTTCTTTTTAATTTTTAGTTTTTTAGTTTTTTAGTTTTGTAATTAATTTTAATTACGTTTTGTAATAATAGTAATTTACTTATTTTTTACTTTTTACAGTTTTTACTATTTACCATGGGGAGGTAACTTCCCCAGCTAGGGCGAAAGGTAATTCTTTTACTATTTCTATTTAGATTAATCTCCCTTAAATATAATAAATTCACTATTTAAAATATTGACTTAAAAAGGATACCGCCGGATTGGTCGGTTGGTAATTAAACTTTCTTACCGCCTATATGGCAGGTTCATGGACAAATCTTTTTACCGCCTTAATGGCTGGTTGGACTTAATTTGACTTAATTAGGATACCGCCTATATGGCTGGTTGGTAATGTTATCACAAGTTTATATATTATATTATGAGAGATATCTAAATTAGTAGTAGTAAAAGTAATTCCTTTTACCTTAGCATTTTATTTTATTTTAATTTACTTTTCAGTAGTTACTTTACCGCATTTTTACTTTATATATTTTATTTTCAAGTTTTTACTAGCCCTAGTTATGTGTTGTAACTAAATTAGTTATTTGGGGTTGTGATGACTTTTAATATCACCGTTTTATAAGGGGTTAGATTATAGCTTGGGTAATATAAAGATTTATTTATTGAGTCTTAATCTTAATGCTTTTTCATTAACTGGCCATTAATAAAATTGATCTGGTAAATCTAAAATGAACTAGACATAGGGATTTTAGGTTTCAGCCTTAGACTCAATAGCCCACGATCTTCCTTGAGGATAGATAACCTTTTAATAGATTTCCTTACAGGATAGGAATATACCTGTCGGGCGGGGGTAGCCATAATTGGAACTTAAACTTAATGAATCCAGATAATTTAGTTGACATAGACATATGGTTCAATTGGGTTAAACTGGGTATTTGTGTCTGACCATCGACAGAGGCTTACACATAATTTAGTGTTCCAGGTTAATAAATCAATATATTACCAAACTTTAAGATAACCACTTCATCTTTAAAATGATATTGGAAGAAATCACAACCCTATATAGTTTTTAATATTGAATTTTCTTAAAATTTATTTTCGACAATTTTATTTACTTGCTTTTAAATTTAGAATCGTCACCATTTCAAATCAATCAATCAACCTGTTAGATACTAGTAATCATTTGACCTCATAAAATTAATAGATTAGATATTAAGTCCTCGTGGGATCGATATTTTTATACTACTTGAACGATACGTGCGCTTGCGTTATATGTGTGTGTTTACGCGAGTCAAGTTTTTGGCGCCGTTGCCGGGGACTTATTTATCTTTTACTATTAGTTTAAGGGTTAGTTACGTTACTTGTATCTAATTTCTTTTTACTTATTGATTTTGTTTTCTTGTGTTTCAGGTTCTCAGAAACTACATGAGACGAACCAGAAGCTTTGAACTCCGACCGCTTGACCCGGAAATTGAAAGAACCATCAGACAGTTGAGAATGGAAAGGCGAGAAGGCCAAAAAGCTTTAGTCAACATGGAACCTGAACCTTTGAACGTTGCACCACCAATTCCCATCGAGACAGAACCATTATGGTGGTTGACAGACTCATTTCATGTATTGTACTTCCTCCCTTACCAGCAAATGCTTGTGACATCAAAACATGCATTCAGATAATTCAGCACTCAGTTCAATTAGGGGGGAATGCAACTGAAGATCCTAATTCTCACATCAGTAACTTCCTGGAAGTTTGTGGCACTTTTAATTACAACCGAGAAGGGAAAGAAGCAATGAGACTGCGAGTTTTTCCATATTCCTTAAAGGAGAGAGTTAAAGCTTGGCTACATTCACTACTAGCAGGTTCTACCACAACTTGGAACACTTTAGCCACCAAATTTCTTGTAAAGTACTTTCCACCAGCCAGAACCGGAAAGCTGAGGAATGACATCACATCCTTTGTACAACAAGATTCAGAATCCCTCTGCGAAGCTTGGGAAAGGTACAAAGATTTGCTCCGGAAATGTCCTCACCAAGAGATTCCAAAATGACTTCAAGTCCAAACATTCTATAATGGGCTTTCTGGAATAATGAGAACCACAATCGATGCTGCTGCTGGAGAAGCCTTGATGGCAAAAGGAGAAGATCAAGCCTGGGACCTAATCGAAGAAATGGCCAACAACAATTCTTTATTGCCACCAGAAAGGAGCATGATCCAAAGAATTGCAGGAATTTATGAAAGTGGAGCCAATACAGCAGTCAACGCCAAGCTGGATCAGATATGCAAATTTATGGAGACTCTTACCACTGGATCCACAAGTTTACCATATGGAGGAGCACCAGAGTCGAACCAACTTCAAAAAACGGTGAATTTTGTCAACAATTTCAACAGACAGGGGAACAATCCATATTCCAACACCTACAACCCAGGGTGGAGGAATTATCCTAATTTTTCATGGAGCAACAATTCAGGCCAACAGCAGAACTATCCACCACCTGAATTCCAGCAACAGAACAAAAGCCAGGAGCAGACAAATGAATCAGGAATAACAGAAGTATTGACTCACTTGAAAAAGATAGAAGCAAAACACGACTCTCAAGCAGCAAGATATGATGCTATGTTTCAATCCCCAAGCAGCATTAATTCAAAGTCAATCTGCTTCTATTAAAGCACTAGAGAATCAAATGGGACAACTGGCAAATGCTCAGAGTTACAGACCGCCAGGTACCCTTCCTAGCAACACAGAGCCAAATCCAAGAAACATGGGAAGGAGCAATGTCATGCCATCATGTTAAAAAGCGGTACTGAAATCAACAAAGATGTTGGAGCCAAAACAACTGCTGAGGAAGTTCCAAAAGAAACAAAGCAACAGATGGAGGAAAAAGAAGCAAAGGAAAAAGAACAGATTATTCCACCTCCACATTTTCCTCAACATCTTCAGAAGAACAAATTGGACAAGCAATTTTCTCGGTTCCTGGAGATCTTCAAAAAGCTGCATATCAACATTCCATTTGCAGAAGCGTTGGAACAAATGCCCACCTATGCCAAATTCATGAAAAATATTCTTTCACGAAAATGGAGATTGGGAGATTACGAGACAGTAGCATTAACAGAAGAATGCAGTGCCATCATTCAGAGGAAACTTCCCCCGAAGTTGAAAGATCCTGGCAGTTTCACTGTTCCTTGCATCATAGGAGAACATAACTTTGGTAAGGCTTTGTGTGATTTAGGTGCGAGTGTTAACTTGATGCCTTTTTTTATTTTAAGGAAATTACAGATTGGAGAAACAATGCCAACTTCAGTCTCACTGCAACTTGCTGATAGAACGCTCGTATTTCCAAGAGGCGTAGTTGAGGATGTGCTGGTCAAGGTTGACAATTTCATTTTCCCAGCAGATTTTATTGTCCTTGATATGGAGGAAGACGCAGACGTGCCAATCATCCTGGGAGACCATTCTTGGCTACAGGTCGAACCATTATTGATGTACAAAAATGAGAATTAACCATGAGGGTACAGGACCAAGAAGTAACATTCAATGTTTTCAAGGCCATGAATTTCCCAGATGATGAAAAGAAGGAGGAATGTTTCAAACTCGATGTGATACACAATACCATTCAGAACTCCAATGCAATGCAAAGTTCTACTGAAACTTAAAACATGTCAATTGCCTGTGGAGCCTAAAGATAAAGTGTCTTTTGTACTGAATGAGCCAATTCTTGCACTACAAGCAACAGAAGAGAAAAAGTTCCACCAGCTCAACGAATTAGAGGAATTTCACAATCAGCCTTTTGATGATGCCAAATTGTACAAAGAAAAGGGCAAGAAAAGACATGATGAGAAGTTAGTGCGCATACAACTGGAACCAGGGTAGAAGGTACTGTTAAACAAATCAAGGATGAAATTCTTCCCATGGAAGCCAAAATCACGGTGGTCAGGTCCATTTGTGATCACCAAAGTTTTACCAAATAGAGCCATTGAGATACATGATCCTGACACTAACAAAACTTTCAAGGTTAAAAACAAGCGTGTCAAGCACTACTGGGGAGAATCATTTGAGCGACAAAAAGAAAATGTTACACTTTCAGATCCAGCTTAACGTTTGAGAAGTCAAGTCTGGCTGACGACTTTAAACTTAGCGCTAGCAGGGAGGCAACCCATGCAATTTGTGTATATATTGTGATTTGGTGTGTTTAATTTTTGCAGGTTTAGTCATTTCAAGATGGAAGATGCTCTCGCAAATCTTCACAAGCAATTTCCTTCTCTCCCTCAAAAATCTCTGATGAAAGTTTACAAAGCTCGCTTAGAACGGATGAGACTACTGATGATCAAAGGTATTCCTACTGACATTCGTTGGTTAATTGAAGCACGGATCCGATTGGCAGGTGAGTCTTCTGACTCTTTTATTTCACATCTGTCTGGCTTAGGAAAGAGCACATATGCTAAAAAGAGAAGAGCCAAAAGAATGTGTGTTTGTTATAAATGTGCTCGCATATTTTGTAATACTCGTTGTCGTTCTTTAGGAATTGTGTCCGATAACCGTGAAGATAAGATTAACTTCATTAGGGATGGCTTGAGTAAGGAGTCTTTAGATGACATATCTAAAACTCTTGAGACGCATCCCAGTGGATGTGTGTATCATGAAATTCGCATGTTATATGCACAATTCCAAAAGGAAAGACAACTGTTAAGTCTCGGGAATCTGACTCAAAAAGATCCTGTTTGCCAATTTATAAGAAAATTGGAAGGGAAGCTTGTCCCTGACGCATAGACATCAATCAAGCCGTTAATTTTCTTGTAAATATTATATCTCTTTGTCTTTTCTTAATAATTGTGATTTGCTTTGTTGTTTTCTTTTAATTTTCTCTGACAGGATCCAGACTTTTTTTTTTACTATCACGATATTATTTCGCTACTAATCGTCCTCTGGAAGATACTTGTGCTATTTTTACTCACCCTTTTCAGGTACTATAAATTTAGCCCGTCATTGCACTTTTGAAGGCATCCAGAGTTGAGAAAGAAATACATATAAAAATGGAAACCACTTCAAGAAGACGAGTTGAAAACATCTGTGTGTTTTGCGGTAGTAGTGTTGGAACTAAACCACAATACGTAGAAGCAGCAAAGGAATTGGGTCGAGTCTTAGCTGCAAGGAATATGCACTTAATATATGGCGGAGGAAATCTTGGACTAATGGGGATCGTTTCAAAGGCTGTACAGGAAGTAGGCAGTCATGTTTTGGGAATCATCCCAAAACCCTTGGCAGAGGCAAATCTTATTGGATCATCAAACGGAGAGGAACTGATCGTGCCTGGTATGTCTGAACGACTGGTAGAAATGATTAACCGTGCTGATGCTTTTATCGCTTTGCTAGGTGGCTTGGGTACATTGGAGGAAATTTTTATAGTTCTATCTTAGGTGAACCTGAACATACACCAAAAACCGCTTGGACTGCTCAACGTTGATGGATTTTATGATTTTCTTTGTGTGTTTCTTTATGATGCCCGAAGAAATGGGTTCGTCTCAAAACCTTTGAAAGAACTCATATTTACTGCCAGAACTGCTCCGGATCTAATAGACCAACTCTTAGCCTATGAACCACAAGTTGACCCTATCCTTTCAAAGATAAATTGGTTCGAGGACGATCATGGTAAGAGGCGTCGGATTAATCTGGATCTTAACCTTTAAATTCCTGTAGATTTTCAGCTAACCAGGTATTATTTTCTAAACTCTTCTTCTATTGTTTAAGACATTGGGGACAATGTCTCATTTACGTTTGGGGGAGGGAATTAGTTGATCAGTACCTTGTTTTTAGTTGTGTGTTATTTTTATTTTTAGTCCAAATTTTTTTGAAAAATACAAAAAAAAATTGGAAAATTTTCAAAAATTACAAAAATATTTTGCATTTTTATTTGACTAAAAAGGTGAAATTGGTAAGAGATAGCTGAGTAATGAGTTTCCACTCCTGAGACGTATCTCAAACCTATTTCAAAACAAGTTAATTTTTGTTTATTTCATTTTGAATTATTTAATTTGTGAATTCTCCTTAAAACGGACTAAAATGGATCTTCATATGCTTAGTTGACAGATATTATCAACATATATAGTAACATACGGACATGAGCTAAAATTGAAAAGTTTGTAATATTCAGTGCTCTAGTTTAATTGGAGGAAACATCTCAAAAAGCAATGGAGTAAAAAAAAAAAAAAAACGTCTGAGATCCGACCTATTAAGTCTCTAAGGGTGTTTTAACACTTAGTGCCCTAAAGCCAACTGGTTTGGGAGTCACTGGCCCAAAGCTCGTTACATGGATCGAAGATGCTGCAAAAAATATATATATCTGAAGTCTGAGTAATTAAGTCCGTAGGGGTGTCTTAACACCCGGTGCCCTAAAGCCAACTGGTTTGGGAGTCACCGACCCAACACTCGCTACATAGACGGAAGGTATTGTATATAAATAAAAAATAGAAAAAAAAATCAAAGGAAAAATCAGAAAAATGAGAAAAAAAATTATTCCATTGCTCCAAAAATGTGAGAATTCTGATAAAACTTTAGGACAAAAATATTACTCTCTTATCAACTGCACTTATGACTGTTGTGGGCAAAAATGAGTTGTTTAATATTATATTGGCTGTGTATATGGAGAATGGTAAATATAATCGGAGAATTTACTTATTCGGTAATTTAGAATGAAACAAAACAACTAGTAACTTGGATTAGAAGTTTCACCTGATTAGTCACTAACTTCTTTATTCTCTTTTCGCTTGTCTTTTTGCTTTTGTGTGCATTATTTTTATTACCTGTTTACTTTTGTAAAATATTTGTGGGTATCATTGCTGTAAACCCTCACGAGACTACAACTCGTCCACTAGGGACACCTAGGGGTTTAAAGGCTTGTTGCATACGCTAAATACAACCGTGATCCCTACGAAAGTGGCTTAGTTAATTTATTTATGTTATTTTATGTTTTGCTCGAGTACTAGCAAAATGTTAGGTTTGGGGGTGTGATGAGTGGTAAATCTATCACTATTTCCCACTCATTTAACCTAATATTTTTTATAGTTTCTTGAGTTTTGTGAATATTTTGATGTGTTTTGTGTTATTTTGTAGATAAATAAAGTTTCAGGACATTCTGGAGGTGATTTGGGCCAAAACAGTGAAAATTGGACGAAAAGGGCATTTTGGTAAATTCCCGCATCGCGACGCCAAAACCTTCATCGTCACGACAGCTAACGTGCACCGAAAAGTGCTAACGTGCGCCTGGTCCACGTGACATAATCTGAGAAAGTATGACTTTGCTAACGTGCGCCGTGCCACTTGTCACCATCACAGCCGATCTGCTAATATGCGTCGTGCCACGTGTCAGCATCCTCCGGTGCCGATATTCATCATCGCCACGTGTACCACGTGTCACTCCACGTCATTTCCACGTCATCAGCCACATCACCAGGTTGACCAAGTCAAACTGCCACCACAACGCCACGTCATCATCAGCCAATCAGGAAGTGCCACGTGTCGCAATCCTACGGTGCCGACAGTCATCATCGCCACGTGTGCCAAGTGTCACTTCATGTCATTGCCACGTCATCAGGCACATCACCAGGTTGACCAAGTCAAACTGCCACCTCACCGCCATGTCATTATCAGCCAATCAGGAAGTGCCACGTGTCGCAATCCTACGGTGCCGACAGTCTATTTCCCACGTGTCGCCACGTCACCACCATGTCAGCATCAATCATTGAGTATCTAATCCTTATCTGACACGTGGCGGATAAGAATCTCATCGACCAATCAGAAGCCGCCACGTGTCACAATAATTGAAGCCCAACCACCTCGCCACGTGTCACCTTATCAGCTTATCAAGAATCTGCAAACCGACGAACCAGAGCGTGGCACGTCGACAGAAGCTGGCGTAGCGACGCCAAAGGCCTTGGCGTCGCGACGCTGGAAGCCTACCAGGGCCTATAAATAGAGCTTCAAATTTCAGTTTTAGTTGTACCACTCTCTCTCATCTCTTTGATGTAAAGAGAGAGTTTCTCTCTCTACTTTCTTTTTAATTTTTAGTTTTTTAGTTTTGTAATTAATTTTAATTACATTTTGTAATAATAGTAATTTACTTGTTTTTTACTTTTTACAGTTTTTACTATTAACCATGGGGAGGTAACTTCCCCAGCTAGGGTGAAAGGTAATTCTTTTACTATTGCTATTTAGATTAATCTCCCTTAAATATAATTTATTCACTATTTAAAATATTGACTTAAAAAGGATACCGCCAGATTGGTCGGTTGGTAATTAAACTTTCTTACCGCCTATATGACAGGTTCATGGACAAATCTTTTTACCGCCTTAATGGCTGGTTAGACTTAATTTGACTTAATCAGGATACCGCTTATATGTCTGGTTGGTAATGTTATCACAAGTTTATATATTATATTATGGGAGATATCTAAATTAGTAGTAGTAAAAGTAATTCCTTTTACCTTAGCATTTTATTTTATTGTAATTTACTTTTCAGTATTTACTTTACCGCATTTTTACTTTATGTATTTTATTTTCAAGTTTTTACTAGCCCTAGTTATGTGTTGTAACTAAATTAGTTATCTGGGGTTGTGATGACTTTTAATATCACCGTTTTATAAGGGGTTAGATTATAGCTTGGGTAATATAAAAATTTATTTATTGAGTCTTAATCTTAATGCTTTTTCATTAACTGGCCATTAATAAAATTGATTTGGTAAATCTAAAATGAACTAGACATAGGGATTTTAGGTTTCAGCCTTAAACTCAATAGCCCACGATCTTCCTTGAGGATAGATAACCCTTTAATATATTTCCTTATAGGATAGGAATATACCTGTCGGGCGGGGGTAGCCATAATTGGAACTTAAACTTAATGAATCCAGATAATTTAGTTGACATAGACATATGGTTCAATTGGGTTAAACTGTGTATTTGTGTCTGACCATCGACAGAGGCTTACACATAATTTAGTGTTCCAAGTTAATAAATCAATATATTACCCAACTTTAAGATAACCACTTAATCTTTAAAATGATATTGGAAGAAATCACAACCCTAGATAGTTTTTAATATTGAATTTTCTTAAAACCTATTTTCGACAATTTTATTTACTTTCTTTTAAATTTAGAATCGTCACCATTTAAAATCAATCAATCAACCTGTTAGATAATAGTAATCATTTGACCTCATAAAATTAATAGATTAGATATTAAGTCCTCGTGGGATCGATATTTTTATACTACTTGAACGATACGTGCGCTTGCGTTATACGTGTGTGTTTACGCCGGTCAGGCTTACAGATCGGTGGCTATTACACTTTTACCAAGTAAAGGTGTTTTAGGCACTTTGCCTAATAAACTAGATTCATAGACTTTATTTGAATGGAATCAAATCAGTCCTAGTATCCACTCTTCAAAAGTGTGGATATATGAGTCTTGTTTGATTGTGTCCTAGACAACAATGCCACAATTAGTTCTATCTGATCAAATCAGTTGAGCTATTTGTTTGTCATGTTATATGTTTGAGATTTATTTATATTCAAAATATAAATTCTGTTATTCACATCTAATGTGTTTATCTCAATATCATCTTTATATAATAAAACACTTTAGTGTTCTAGAATATAAAGGTTCACCCGCAGCGGGTTAAACACTGATATAGAGATAATGTTTCTAGTCAAACTAGTTACCTTATAACAGTTCCCTAATTTAAGTACACACCCGAGGGTAGTTCCTAAATTTAGGTATCTACAGTTAAAACAGCGACTTTCGTCCCGTTTCCAAATCGCAAATTAATCTCGATTGAAGTCAATATCCTGTTCAAAACAGATTCTGAACATCAATATATATTTATGACCACACTAAGTATTTAAAATCTAATTTTAATACTAGTAGTGAACATATTTTGACAAACATATTTGAAGCCAGAGCCTTGCTCGTCTTCAATTCCTTCATGTCTGCTTTGTTCAAACGGTAGTCACGCTTCCGCGATCCCGTTTTCCATATTTTGCAGACATTTTAGGATATGTCCTTTATCTTCCCAGAAGATTATAATGATTTTGCATTTGCCCTTTTCACATTCCAGTAGCCTTTGGCCAAGCCTCGGGTTTCTAGAATATCGAAGTAAGGTGCGCCTTGCGCTACTCGTCTAATTGCAAACTTTGACTTTATCTCCTTGAGAATAGTCATTAACTCTCCAAGAGTTATCAAATGCAATTTAAGTACCTCTAAAATCCAAATATAGATTCATGAAGATCATTCAATTTCTTTATCATACTTTAAGGATCTAATCCTTAGTTCTGATTCAGAAATTAAGGAGTCTACTGCGACAAGCTTAATGGATTAAGCACTTAAGTTAACATCACATAATCTTCCAAAGATTATGCTCTACTATTTGCTTAACTTCGGGCTTAGGCCTAATATGTTATTTTATCAAATAAAGTAACTTATATTTTTCTAGGACCATCCTGAAATTTATTCTCAATTTTGAAAATTAAACCATTTAAATACATTTTCCCTAGGATTATGTATTAAACGTTAATCTTTCAATTTTATCTTGATTTTAATAGTCCAACTATTATAATCAACGATTTAGGTAGTATTTATTATAATGATTACAATAGTCCAACTATTTAATCAACTATAATTTAATAGATTAAAATCAATTATATTGATTACTATAATCCAATTATAAAATCAACTATAAATGAATAGTTTGAATATATAGTCCAACTATTTATTAAAACAACAATTTAAATATTAGTCCAACTAACATTTAATTTATTTGACGAATGATATTTGATTTGAGCTCGTATGGCAAGTAATTAAACGAATATTGCAAATTCAATTCTTGCCTCCCACTATTTTTCGGCGAGCCTCTAACCTTCTGTCGAGTACTCGGGAAACCGTGTTTCCTAGTGGGCTAGGATCCCGTTAAATATCACACAATCTTGACTTTGGCCAACAAATTGTATGATAATTAACTAGGTAGTTCTCTAAGATCGATTGGATCCAATCCAATTCCTAGATCCGGTAGGGGGACATCCAAGTCCGAAACATATATCTTATATATGCCAATACATCCAATGTATTACCTAACCATTTTCCTCTGAATCAACTAAGCATTGGCTTTGGCACAACAAACTTAGTGATCCCAGTTAAGCGCGACCCATTGACCATGGAAAGCTTCGTAATCAATGTCGATGGACAAGAAGTGATCTTGACTTTGGCCAACAAACCACAACTTGGAAAAGACACCAATATGGAACAAAGCCTTCGTGATTCAAACACATCCTTGACAGACAAAGGCCTTGACTTTGGCCAACAAACCAATGTCGTCTCGGATCTTGAGTGAGAATCACTCGATGGAAGGAAAGACGCTTAATATTGTTTGAGGGTTTTTCGAGTGCAAATTGGCAACCAATTTATTATCTTTGTTAAGGTCTCATCATCATACACCCTTAAACATGCATTCTAAACACATAATAAAGCGCATATGAATAAAATAATAATGATATGCGGATGGATACTTTACACATTTATCCTAGATCAAATCTCTCCCTTTCTCTCTCCCGCTAGCACATGTATTACTTCTACCCGTTACACCACATTTCTAAAGAAACCTCACTTACATTGAGGGGAATAGGTGAGAAGAGAATACAAAGAATATGGAGGTAATAAGGCTGGACACGCATTTCCAATTAATCAAATTTATTACAATAATTTCTAAAATTGTCCCACCCATCTAATATCCATCTGATATACATTATTCATGCATCGCAACCATGTATTCACACAAGCATGTTATCAATCAATCTAATCAAATAATTAATCTGATAATTAGTGATCATCCAATGTTCAAACAACGATTTGATTTTGCGCGAGTCAAACTCATTTTGCGAATAAGTACTCAAAGTACGAATTCTCGAATTAAATTAAACTACACAATTAAATCCAATTTAATATGCATTCAATTCTAATTCGCTATTTAATTCCAAATTAAATACTACACTTTATTCATAAACCTTTTACGACTTAAATTCCAAATTTAATCGTTACGGGTCTCAAAGCCCGATTAACGTCCAACGTCAATTTAATTAAAGTCCAATGGGCTTTTAATTAATTTCTTGAGGCGTGGACTTTTGGTCAACTCGGGTCAAAACGAATAACCAAAATCCAATCCGGGAGTTACCCCATAAGCCCAGAAATCAATTTTGGCCCATTAGGCCCAATTAAACTTTAAAGGTCCATTAAGTCGCATTTGGGCTTTATGGATGCGGTTTTGGGCCCAATTGGATCCAACCAATTTTGCATAAACCCAACTTTGTACAACAAAGCCCAATAAGCCCATTTACAAAATTTCAAGCCTAATTTCCAAAATTAGCCCAATTCAATTAAATTGCCAAATTCCAAATTCCCAATTTAATTACCTATAGTGCATTACACAATTAATTATCCAATTAACATTCCTAAAATATCAATTAGCCTAATTAATCATGCTCTTCATCATTAAATCATGTCCAACACAATTTAACAAAAATCAAACCCATATTACATGTTCAATGACTCTCGGCTATCATAGGGAATTTTTGTCCGATTCGGTTTCAATCCAATTAATTCCACAATCGACATTAAATCACATTTCCGAATGATTCTAACTCATCAAATGAATCAAAAATCAAAAATGACCAAGATCATTATAGGGCATTATATTCGGCCATGACCAAAATATTGGGGAAATTTGTTCCAAACAAAATTTCAACAAATTGATCAAATCAATCCCCAATTCAAACACATTTAAGCATACTAATTCATCCAATTTCATTAATCATGCTCAAAATCAAGTTTACCCAAATTTTAAGCCCTAAACTTTTGATGCTCAAACCTTGCTCTATATGCCATTGTTGGTTTCTATTAAGGTCCCAAGATCAATAATAAGCATGAAAACATGTGTGAATAACAATCGAGAAGTTGCAAAATACTTACATCGATCGGTTGAGCGACGCACGAGACAACAAAATCTATTTTCTGTCTTCCTTCACTGCTCGGCAGTGAGCAGTTCACAGCCCTCCATTTTAATTCACATCGCTAACGAATTAATTCTAGATTAATTCGTTCACCCGAATTAAAATCTAATTTTAATTCCGCGTCGAAATCCAATTTCGTTTAATATATCAAATATATTAATTTCTCGATTAATTCCAAATTAACTGTTATCTCTCTTTTAATTGATATTTTATCCCAGATAAAATATCTCCGAAATTAATCCCAGATTAATTTTCTCTCTCTTATAATTAATCCCAGATTAATTTAGAGTGCGAGTCATACGTCATCGGTGAATCTTTGGGAAGCGACCCATGAGATCCCCGGATATGTTGGCAGTAAATTCGATCGTCGGACTATCCGAACACGTAAGTACCTCGTACTACGTTTGTACCGATTTACAAGACAAGGTTGGCCTCTAGCAAAGCGCCATGCCTACCCAATTCTCCGGAAATATCCTTACAGGAATAAAGGATCTATATCAGGCGTAGTATACGTAGTATTGCGTATTTCTGTCCAGTATCGGATGATCACGTGCTAGGCCTATGGTTGGAATTGTGTCTGCCCCGTAGGAAACACATGTCGGATGTCTGGTGACTAGTCTCTATAATCGGATAAACATGACCTTGTCATTTTATCCCGATAGCTGCAGCATTTAAGAGAACCAGTCCCGTATCCTACGTGACCATCATCTCAATATGACTGGAGTGACACTTCCGTCTTGACATCACACCCAACACACTACGATTCTCAATATACCTAGCATTGGCGTACACGGAACCTGTTAAAGCCCTAGACGACCTCAATCAAAGTATATTGATTGTCGCAAGTATTAGCGGTGCAAGTCTCAGGTTAAGACCAGATACACATACCCTGATTTCGGACTTCCATAGACACATAGTCATACTACCGATGGAATTTAGAGGGGGTCTATCCAGAGCGAAGCTATTTCCCGTACCATCGGTGAAACAGAACCTCCTATTACACTTGCATGAGTATCCTATACCCAAATATATGAGAACTATGTCGTTGTGCCCTCACAACGCGCACAAGTGTAATACTAGTTTCTTACGTATTTATCGATGTCCAATCTCGATAATACTCTGACTATGGATATTTAATGATTTATCCTTCGTGGACTGATATTGTCTCATATCATTCTCCGTCCAGGAAAAAATCATATGGACCTCTCATCATTTATACCTCTAGGTGATCTAATCACAAATGATAAGAGTGCAATCTCCTTTGTCAAATAGTTAATTTGTACAACAACACCATGATATGTACAAATAGTGACGCTATTGTTATGTTTTATCTAGGTCCCAAGATCAAACAAGCAATGAAAATCATGTGTGAACACATCAACGGAGGTAGCGGAATACTCACATCGATCGGTTGATAGACGCGGCAAGCAACAAAACTTGAAAAACCCCACTGCCAAGGGCGTGAACTGCAGTGATGTTGCTCACTGTTTTGGGCGTGAAGATGGTCCTTCGTCAAGCTCCAAGCTTCGTCGAACGGATCCCGCCTCATGGGTGAACCTCCCTAACACCTTCGCAAGTCTCGTAAGTGTGCTAGCACTTGTGTTTTTGCATCAAAAACACACACTATGCTCCCTTGAAGCTCACGGCAGTGAGCTGTGAAGAAGAGAGAAAAACAGCCCCTTGGGCGTGTATTGATGGAGAGAAAAAGGAGAAGAAGTGTTGTGGTTGACTTGTTAATTGATTTACACAAATGCTTTATATATTTTTCCAAAAAATACTAAGCATTTTCCATTTATAATTATCAAATAAAATCAAATGGTAATCAATCACACAACCACCAACACTATTCCAACAACACCCATCACTATTCAATGTCACTTTATTAAAGTGACTTGATGTGTGTCAATCACTCAATCAATCAATCACATCAATCAATCACATCACTCAAAGTGACATTTGATTTGACGCTTGATGTGACGAATGATTTGACGCTTGATGTGACTTGCGTTGCCGCACTCGAATTCGAAATACGAATGCGCTCGCAATCACACTCGGGCTCGGGTTCGCTAATTCCCAATTAGTGATTTTTCCGTCGCGTAGTAATTAAATGATTACGCCTAGCGAATTCACTATTCACGTCGCTAACGAATTAATTCTAAATTAATTCGTTCGTCCGAATTAAAATCTAATTTTAATTCCGCGTCGAAATCTAATTTCATTTAATATATCGAATATATTAATTTACCGATTAATTCCAAATTAATCATTCTCTCTCTTTAAACGATATTTTATCCCAGATAAAATATCTCCGTAATTAATCCTAGATTAATTTTCTCTTTCTTCTATATAATCCCAGATTATTAATGAGTGCGAGTTATGCGTCATCGGTGCATTATCGGGAAGCGACCCATGAGATCCCCGGATAATTCGGCAGTAAATACGGTCGTCGGAGTATCCGAATCACGTACGTACCAAGTACTACGTTCTACCGATTTACGAGACAAGATCGGCTTCTAGCAAAGCACGAAGTCTACCAAATTCTCCGGTCATATTCATCTAAGAATATTTAAGATCTATATCAAGCGTAGTATACCAAGTATTGTGTATATCGGCATAGTATCGGATAGTCACGTGCTAGGGCTGGGCTGGGATAAGTGTCTGCCCCGTCCGAAGCACATATTGGATGTCTGGTAACTAGTCTCTATAATCGGATATACATGACCTTGTCATAATATCCGGATGGCCGGCCAGCACTTAAGAGCACTAATACCGTATCCTGCGTGACATCATCTCCACTATGACTGGAGTGATACTTCCGTCTTAAAATCACACCCAATACTCTACGATTCTCAATATACCCAGCATTGGCGTACACAGAACCGGTTAGAGTCCTAGACGACCTCAACTAAAGTATATTGATTGTCGTAAGCATTAGCGGTGCAAGTCTCAGGTTAAGACCATACACACCATACCCTGATGTCGGACTCCCATAGACACATAGTCATAATACCAATGGGATTCCGAGGGGTCTATCCAGAGCGAAGCTGTTTCCCGTACCATCGGTGAAACACAACCTCCTATCGCACTTGCATAAGTATCCAATACTTATATATATGAGAACTATGTCGTTGTGCCCTCACAACGCGCACAAGTGCAATACTAGCCTATTCCGCATTATCGATGTCCAGTCTCGATAATACTCCGGCTAGGGATATTTAATGATTAATCCTTCATGGACTGATACTGTCTCATATCATTCTCAATCCAGGAACTAATCATAGGGACCTCTCTTCATTTATATATCTAAGGTGATCTAATCACAAATGATGAGAGTGCAATTTCCTTGTCACATAGTTAATTTGTACAACAACACTATGATCTGTACAAATAGTGACGCTATGGGTCATATTATCCAACAATCTCCCACTTGGCACATAGCCAATCACTCAAGTGTCCCACACCCGAACTATGTACGGTTCGCTCAAATTACTGAGAAAAGGTTTTCGTCAGCGGATTTTCATGATTATCGTCTGACGCGATTTATACGATCACCACATCGCCACAATGTATGATCCGAATGAATCAGATGAATATAGAAGTATATATCTGGATCGTCGATGAGACCTTTAATTCTTTAGCCTTGTGCTGACGCCTAGCTCAGCTGCTAACAGAACTATATCTAATCTAATTAGATTTATTATCGACCCAAATGGCTTCTATTGCTGCCTCAGCCCGCAGCAACAGTATCTTGCTCGGAAGATTTCCAGCTCACTGTCCCGTTATTCAAACTTTATAGTACTGCAGTATTTAACTGTTTGGAAACTTGCACCAGTGATCCCAGTCACTTCAAGTTCTCCTTCTCCATAGCTTAAGACAACATCTTTAGTTCTCTGAGATACTAACAGATGTTCTTAACTTCAATCCAGTGACTATCACTTGGATTGACCTGATTGTGACTCCATATGCTCAAAGCGTAAGAGACACCAAATCAAGTACATTTTAAATATACAATTTCCCAGAGAGTGTTAACAACTCCAAATCTATCCCAGTAGATCTTTATTCCTTGAATAAAGGTTGTTACTCCCCAGAATTCTACGGAGAATTTCTATGAAAGAATATCTATGAAAGCCAAGCTTTCACCAATTGCTTTATTGGGAATTTCACTGTCAGTGCGCTCCCACTAACCTCCTTATATACACAAGAATCATTTCGTTTTGAATTAAATCATAAACCATTATGATTACATCAAAACGACAGTTCCAAGAACCTTATGCTTGCTCCAATCCAAACATGGATCGAATAACCCGCAAACCTTGTTTGTCGGTTATACAAAATCGTCAGGATGTTGAAAATATCCTCCAAAAGGTTTCCTTTTCAGGAATGCGATTTTGATCTTTAACTGACACATTTCATAAATGTACAGTTTCTCAGCAAGCCTTATCCAAATGGATTTACCATGGCAACAGGTAAAAGGTTGAACCGTAATCAACACAATGTTGATAACGATACCTTTCCGTCACAAGCCTAGCTTTGTACGTTGGTATGTTGCCATCCATGTATGTCTTCCTTGAAGACTTACATTGTACCAATAGGCACAATGCCTTGCGGTACAACAACTAGTATCCAAACATAGTTGTTATACATGGAATCCATTTCGGACTCATGGCACTTTACCATAAAAGGAGTTGATACCTTGTATCACTTCCTCGTACGTAGTCGGTTGGTATTCCTCAATAAGATTTACATCTTTAAGGGGTTACATCAGAAACCCATACCCCAGGTTGTTTTCTGATTCTCTCCGATCTGCGCGGTTCTTGTGTATTTGAAGATTAATGGTTTAGTTTCATCCTTGATGAACTATTTGTGTTCCATTACGGACTTCGTGCCTTGAACAGTATTACCACGATTTTCATCGTGTTTTACTGTCCTCCCACTTACCACTGCATATCGGTATTCCTCTTAGGAAAACCGCATGGCGAGCAACAATCACATTGTTCTCTTGTGAGATATATAAGTACTATACTTATGGTTTCCCTTAGGATAACCTATATATGGCACTTATCCAATTTGGGTTCTAATTTGGTATCATCCAAACGTTATGCCCGGCATACCCAAATTATTAGGAATGAGAAACCCTGTTTCTTTCCTGTTCATATCCTATATGATATCTGTCAAACAGATTTATATAGAACCTTATTCTAAATAAGTTTTGCACTGTAAATACATATCCGTTGAAGGAAATGGTAGCTCAGAGCGACTCGTGATAAACCTTATCATGTCCAACAGAATTCGGTTTTTAGTTTGGACACATCGTCAAACTGACATGTCTCGGGAGGAGTCCTCATTTGAAAGAATACTGTACTCTTTCATGTATATTTGAAACTTACTGCTTAAGTATTTTCCATTATGGTCTTACCGTGACAGTATAATACTATAGTCGATCTGTTTATCTACTTCGTGTCGAAACTCTAAAAGTTTCCGATCTGTGTTCTTCAAAAGAAACACATAACTATAACGTGATGCCACATCCGTTAAGGTCACGAAATATTCATGTTCACATCTAGCCTAGCTATATATGGGCCCACTAATTTCACCATGAATAGGGCTAACAGATCGGTGGCACTTACACTATTACCAAGTAATATGTTTTTAGGTACTTTACCTAATAAACTAGATTCGTAGACTTTATTTGAATAGTCAAATCAGTCCTAGTACCCACTCTTCAAAAGTGTGGATATACGAGTCTTGTATAATTCTGTCCTAGACAACAATGCCACAAATAAGTCTCTACTTGATCAAATCAATTTGAGCCTTTTATTTGTCATTTTATATGTTTTGAGATTTTAATTATATTCAAAATATAAATTCTGTTATTCACATCTAATGTGCTTATCTTATATCATCTTTATATAATGAAACACTTTAGTGTTCTAGAATATAAAGTTTTATCCACAATGGATTAAACACTGATATAGAGATAATGTCTCTAGTCAAACTAGTTACATTATAACAGTTCCTAATTTAAGTACACACCCGAAGGGTAGTTCCTAAACTTAGGTATCTACTACGGTCGAAACAGCGACTTCCGTCCCGTTTCCGATTCGCAGAGCAATCTCAGCTTGAAGTCAGTATCCTGTTCAAAGCAGATTATGAACATCAATACATATATTTTATGTACCACACTAAGTATTTAAAATCTAATTTCAATACTAGCAGTGAACATAACTTTGACAAACATTTTTAAAGTCAGAGCCTTGCCCTTTCTTTAATTCCTTCTTGTCTGCCATATCCAAATGGTAGTCACTTTGGGATATGTCAATTATCCTTTTCAATATTTCAGGAAACTTAGGCCAAGCCTTGGGTTTTTAGAATATCGAAACAATGTTCACCTCGTGCTACATGCCCTATTGCAAACTTTGACTTTATCTCCTCTAGAATAGTCAATTAATTCTCCAAGAATTATAAATTGCAATTTTAATACTTCTTAAATCTAAAATTAGATTTATGAGAAGTATATTAAATTAAGCACTAAAGTCATCATCACATAAATCTTCCAAAGATTTTATGCTCTACTTATTTTGCTTAATTTTGGGCTTAAGGTATAATAAGTTATTTTATCAAATAAAGTAACCTATTATTTATTCTCAATTTGAAAATAAATCATTTGAAATATTTTAATCCCAGATTATATTTTAATATCAAACTTTTCAATTCTTTCTTGATTTCAATAGTCCAACTATTTAATCAATGATTAGTGGTACTATATATTATAATGATTATAATAGTCCAACTATATAATCAAATATAATCCAAATTAATTAACCTCAATTACATTGATTACTATATCCAATTATAAAATCAACTGTAAAATGAAATTAATTAATTCAATATATTGATTAATATAATCCAATTATATATAATCAACTAATACAGTCCAACTGTTTATTAAAAACACAATTTAAATATTAGTCCAACTAACATTTAATATATATATGACGAGTGATATTTGTTTGAGCGCGCGTATGGCGAGTAATTGAACGAATATTGCAAATTCAATTCTTGCCTCCCACTATTTTTCGTCGAGCCTCTAACCCTCTGTCGAGTACTCGGGGAACCGTGTTTCCTAGTGGCTAGGATCCCGTTAAATATCACACAATCTTGACTTTGGCCAACAAATTGTATGATAATTAACTAGGTAGATCTCTAAGATCAATTGGATCTAATCCAATTCCTAGATCCAGTAGGTGGACATCCAAGTCCGAAACATATATCTTATATATGCCTATATATCGAATATATAGCCTAACCTTTTTCCTCTGAATCAACTAGGCCTTGGCTTTGGCACAACAAACCTGATGATCCCAGTCAAGCGTGGACCCATTGACCATGGAAGCTTCGTAATCAATGTCGTTGGACAAGAAGTGGTCTTGACTTTGGCCAACAAACCACAACTTGGACAAGACACCAATATGGAACAAAGCCTCGTGATTCAAACACATCTTCGACGGACAAGGGCTTGACTTTGGCCAACAACCCATGCCAATCTAGGATCTTGAGCAAGAATCACTCAATGGAAGGAAAGACGCATGGTATTTTATGAGGGTTTTTCGCGTGCAAATTGGCTACCAATTTAATTATCTTTGTTTAGGTCTCATCATCATACACCCTTAAACATGCATTCTAAATACATAATAAAGCGCATATGAAATAAAATAATAATATGCGGATGGATACTTAACATATTGATCCTAGATCAAATCTCTCCCTTTCTCACTCAAGCTAGCACTTGTATTACTTCTACCCCTTACACTACACTTCTAAAGAAACCTCATTTACATTGAGGGGAATAGGTGAGAAGAGAATACAAAGAGAATAGAGGTGATAAGGCTGGACACGCAGGTCCAATTTAATAAATCGAATTTATTACAACAATTTCCAAAATTGCCCCACCCGACTAATATCCATCCGATATACATTATTCATTCATCACAACCACGTATTCACACATAAGCATGCTATCAATCAATCTATTCAAATTAATTAATCTGATAATTATGTTATCATCCAATGTTCAAACAACGATTTGATTTTGCTCGAGTCAAACTCGTTTTTGCGAATAAGTACTCAAAGTACGAATTCTTGAATTAAATTAAACTACATCATTAAATCAAATTTAACATGTATTTAATACTAATTCACTATTCAATTCCAAATTAAACATTACACTTTATTAATAAACCTTTTACGATTTAAATTCCAAATTTAATCGCTTCGGGTCTCAAAGCCCGATTAACGTCCAACGTCAATTCAATTCAAGTCTAATGGGCTTTAATTAATTTCTATAAGGCGTGGGCTTCGGCAACCAAAGCCCAATCAAGGAGTAACCCCATAAGCCCAGAAATCAATTTAGGCCCATTAGGCCCAATTAAACTTTAAAGGTTCATTAGTCGCATTTGGGCTTTATGGTAGTGGTTTTGGGCCCAATTGGATCCAATCCATTTGGCCTAAACCCAACTTGATAAAATCAAGCCCAATAAGCCCAATTACAACTTAATAAGCCCAAATCCAATTTAAAGGCCTAACTCATTAAATTACACAAATCCAATTTTGCAATTTAATTACCAAAAGTGTATTACATGATTAATCACCCAAATCAATATTTCTAAAACATCAAATTAGTCCAATTAATCATGTTCATTATTATCATCACATGTCCAACACATTAATGACAAAATCAAACCCATTACATGCTTCTTAGTCTCGGCCAAGGAGGGATTTTGTGTCCGTTTTGGTTTCAATCCAATCGAACCCACAATCGACATTAAATCAACATCCCGAATGATTTCCAATACATCCAATGTTCAAAAATCAAAATACCAAGACATTAAAGGGCATTATTAATTCGGCCAAGGTAAGTATTTGGGGATTTTTATCCAATTCAAAATTAAATCCAATTCAATCTCAAATCAACATCATCCTACATCATTATAACTCATCCAATGAATTAAAATGAAAAAATCCAAGATTTCCAAATATCCATCACATTCGACCAACATAACATTTTTGGGGAAAATAATTCCAAATCATTTTTCAACAAATTGGTCCAACCAAAATGCAATTAGACATGTTATAAGCATACTCAAACAATCAATTTATTCAAATCATGCTCAACACAAATTTACCCAAATTTTAAGCCCTACATTTTTCATGCTTGAACCTATAGCTCTTGATGCCATTTTTAGGTTTTATCTAGGTCCCAAGATCAAACAAGCAATGAAAATCATGTGTGAACACATCAACGGAGGTAGCGGAATACTCACATCGATCGGTTGAGAGACGCGGCAAGCAACAAAACTTGAAAAACCCCACTGCCAAGGGCGTGAACTGCAGTGATGTTGCTCACTGTTTTTGGGCGTGAAGATGGTCCTTCGTCAAGCTCCAAGCTTCGTCAACGGATCCCACCTCATGGGTGAACCTCCCTAACACCTTCGCAAGTCTCGTAAGTGTGCTAGCACTTGTGTTTTTGCATCAAAAACACACTCATGCTTCCCTTGAAGCTCACGGCAGTGAGCTGTGAAGAAGAGAGAAAAACAGCCCCTTGGGCGTGTATTGATGGAGAGAAAAAGGAGAAGAAGTGTTATGGTTGACTTGTTAATTGATTTACACAAATGCTTTATATATTTTTCCAAAAAATACTAAGCATTTTCCATTTATAATTATCAAATAAAATCAAATGGTAATCAATCACATAACCACCAACACTATTCCAACAACACCCATCACTATTCAATGTCACTTTATTAAAGTGACTTGATGTGTCACATCAATCAATCACATCACTCAAAGTGACATTTGATTTGACGCTTGATGTGACGAATGATTTGACGCTTGATGTGACTTGCGTTGCCGCACTCGAATTCGAAATACGAATGCGCTCGCAATCACACTCGGGCTCGGGTTCGCTAATTCCCAATTATCGATTTTTCCGTCGCGTCGTAATTAAATGATTACGCCTAGCGAATTCACTATTCATGTGGCTAACGAATTAATTCTAAATTAATTCGTTCGCCCGAATTAAAATCTAATTTTAATTCCGCGTCGAAATCTATTTCATTTAATATATCGAATATATTAATTTACCGATTAATTCCAAATTAATCATTCTCTCTCTTTAGACGATATTTTATCCCAGATAAAATATCTCCGTAATTAATCCTAGATTAATTTTCTCTTCTTCTATATAATCCCAGATTATTAATGAGTGCGAGTTATGCGTCATCGGTGCATTATCGGGAAGTGACCCATGAGATCCCCGGATAATTCGGCAGTAAATACGGTCGTCGGAGTATCCGAATCACGTACGTACCAAGTACTACGTTCTACCGATTTACGAGACAAGATCGGCTTCTAGCAAGCACGAAGCCTACCAAATTCTCCGGTCATATTCATCTAAGAATATTTAAGATCTATATCAAGCGTAGTATACCAAGTATTGTGTATATCGGCATAGTATCGGATAGTCACGTGCTAGGGCTGGGGCTGGATAAGTGTCTGCCCCGTCCGAAGCACATATTGGATGTCTGGTAACTAATCTCTATAATCGGATATACATGACCTTGTCATAATATCCGGATGGCCGGCCAGCACTTAAGAGCACTAATACCGTATCCTGCGTGACATCATCTCCACTATGACTGGAGTGATACTTCCGTCTTAAAATCAAACCCAATACTCTACGATTCTCAATATACCCAGCATTGGCGTACACAGAACCGCTTAGAGTCCTAGACGACCTCAACTAAAGTATATTGATTGTCGTAAGCATTAGCGGTGCAAGTCTCAGGTTAAGACCATACACACCTACCCTGATGTCGGACTCCCATAGACACATAGTCATAATACCAATGGGATTCCGAGGGGTCTATCCAGAGCGAAGCTGTTTCCCGTACCATCGGTGAAACACAACCTCCTATCGCACTTGCATAAGTATCCAATACTTATATATATGAAGAACTATAAACCGTTGTGCCCTCACACGCGCACAAGTGCAATACTAGCCTATTCCGCATTATCGATGTCCAGTCTCGATAATACTCCGATTAGGGATATTTAATGATTAATCCTTCGTGGACTGATACTGTCTCATATCATTCTCAATCCAGGAACTATTCATAGGGACCTCTCTTCATTTATATATCTGAGGTGATCTAATCACAAATGATGAGAGTGCAATTTCCTTGTCACATAGTTAATTTGTACAACAACACTATGATCTGTACAAATAGTGACGCTATGGGTCATATTATCCAACAGCTATAGGTCATAATTGTCCAACAGATGGAACTTTGTTCAGAAGATGAGCAGCAGTGTCTAGAGCATGGCCCCACAAGTATATTGGTAGATCAGTAAAACTCATCATCGATCGAACCATATCTAATAAAGTTTGATTCCTCCTCTCCGAAACACCATTGTGTTGAGGAGTGTCTGGAGGAGCATACTGAGCGAGAATCCCATTCTCTTTTAAATAACTCACGAACTCACTGCTCATGTACTCACCGCCCAGATCTGATCGAAGGTATTTCAAGAGTTTTCCGGTTTGTTTCTCTACTTCAAATCAATATTCTTTGAACTTTTCAAAAGTTTCCAATTTATGTTTCATAAGAAACACATAACCATATCGTGACAAATCATCGATAAAATATACAAAATATTGAAACCCACCTATGGCAGTATGATTTATAGGAGCACAACATCGGAATGGACAAGTTCCCATAAATCATTAGCACGGTGTCCAACACCACTAAATGAGGATTTGGTCATTTTACCTTTAATACAATATTCGCAAACTGGTAAAGGTTCTATGGTTAGATCATCTATCACATCATCCTTAACTAGTTTGTTTAGGCGTTTTATGCCAATATGACCTAATCTCATATGCCAAAGTTCTGTGTTATTTATTTCACTCGATCTTTTCCTTTTAGATTTCTCTATATTAAAGACATCACGATTTTTGGTAAGAATGTAATGACCATCAACCATGGGACATGAAACAAGCAAAACATTCACATTATCATATAAATTCAAAAGACCATCTTTAATATTTACATGAAATCCTTCGTTGTCAAGTACAAGAAGCGAAATGATTTGCCGTATCATATTCGGCACAAAATAATAGTTATTAAGTCGAATATTACATTCATCCGAGAGTGTCAAACACAAAAGTTCTACTGCTTCAACTTGTAGTGAATCTTTATTCCCTACTCGCAGTTGGATCTCTCCCGGCTTTAGTCTTCTAGTTTCTCTCAGATCCTGCAACGTATTGCAGATATGAGAAAGACAAGCGGTGTCTAACACCCAAGTCGAACTAGCATCAAAAGCAAGTGTAATGTCAATAATAGGAAAACAAATACTTGAGGGCTCTATCTTCAAAGAAGCTAAATATATTCGGACAGTTGCGTTTCCAGTGTCCAAGCATGTCGCAGTAGAAATATTTTCCTTTTGCAACATCTGTCTTCACCTTTGGTTTAGAAACCCCTGCGGAAGCAACCTTTGGAGCTTTACCTTTAACTTTCTTCTTCTTTTTCTGTTTCTTCCCAGTCGGCTTTTAAGAAGCCTGAGAAGGTCCAGAAGAAGCACCAGTGATCATGAATGCAGAACTATTCTTATTCATGTCTTCTTGAGTTGTCGGCAACATATTGTGCAACTCAGAATAGGTGGGAAGCATCTTATGCATGTTAAAGTTAACGATAAAGTCCTACTGCTTCAAAATGCAACAAGATGGATCCGGAATCAAGCATCGACATGTACTTCCTCTGTAGTTTCGGTACCATTGATCCCAAGATGTATGACCGGACTTTCCGATCATCATTCTTCCATCTCTCGAACGTCTCACGTTCTTCATCTAAAGCATCATCCGAAAACCTTGCGGGCATTGGATGATCTAGAACGTATTCAAGTTGCTCTGCTTGGCAGAGAATCCATAGATTTATGAGCCAAACATATAGTTAACAGCACCCTGGAGCTTATGCGTATCAAGTATACGCGAAAACGGGTTCGACATAGACATTCTGTCTACACAATGATAAAATAAAGCAGAAATTAATATTTAAATATCATGATAAAACACTAAATAGAATATGGATTTATTTTTTCTATAAAGTGCCCTCGCATTGTCTTACATATTCTTTATAATCTCTACAAAACAAGAATACGGAAATTTAACTCTTAAATCTCACAATGCAAAGTAGATCCTTCTTGACATTTACGCAAGTCTCACGCTTTAGCAATATTGACCATTGTAAATTCGAGAAGGTAGACAATTATTGTCAATTGCATCTCATGCAACTCTTACATTCGGTCCTAAATCGAATCTCATCCTCACGCTTTAGCAATATTGGATAGTTCAATTTTTAGATCAACTTGTCTATTGCCGAAAGTAAGATACTAATATTAACCTCACGCTTTAGCAATATTGGATAATATTTTCTCTTAAATTCGACTCATCTCATGCTTAACCGAAATAGTACAAAACATTATAACCAATCCCTCACGCTTTAGCAATATTGGGACCAATCATAATGGTTTCACTAACACCGTATAGACAAGCCGGACCATGTCATATTTTCAACTAAAACAATGACACTTAATAATCTAGCGTAGAGATTTTTCCAAAGTCAAATGCATACAAATATATAAAATGTATGCATGTCCAAAAATGCCTAAAGCATGTAATTAACACTTAAATGTATGCATGGACATTTTATTACATTAAGAAAAATTGTAAAGGAACATGAACAATTAGAAGCACGTATCGCTCTGATACCACTTGTTGTGTGAGGAACGGACAAACCCGAGCGCAGCGGAAACCCGCCCGAGATCAAATCGCGAGCGAATAAAATATTTTTTTTTTGTTTTAATTTTCGGCAGTCCTTAAAATAGTGGGTTTAAAATTTTTAATTACAAACTTAAAATTTCCAATGCATTAAAATATTTTCATGTATTAAAAATTACCATAAGTCCATTTAAAAATTTCAACACACTTAAATCAATCTACCAACTTTTGACAAATTAATCTAAGCATCATAATTATTTCCAACACTTGAAAATAATCCAAATATACTAAAATTAATTTTTTCAACACTTGAAAAATTAATTTAAGCATATAAAATAATTTTCCAACTCTTGAAAAATTAATCCAAGCATTCAAAATCAACATATCAATTATATACTAATTTTCCAACACTTAAAAGCTTCTAATTCATCACTTACATGCTTCCAATTAATCCAACAAACCACAACAATTTTTCTCAACTATAATCGTCAACAAAAAGAACAATAAATTTACAAATTAAATTTTACCAACAAATTTTGCCAATTGATCCTTTCCTTCGAGTTTTGCCAAATCTTCCAAGCTTTGAGCTTTCTCCAAATTTTTTTTTGAACTCCTTCAAACTCCACCAAATAAGCAACTCAATGAACAAATCTTGGTGATCAAAAGGTGGTTTAATCACTCAAGAGTGGCAACAAAATTTTCCCGAAAATTCAACACTTGAACCCTAGGAAAAATGAAGAACTCCAATAACTTCAAGAACAAGAATCAACCCTTAACTCTTAAGAATTAATTTCATGGCCTTAATTATTTGTAGGGTAATATTTGGTGAGATTTAGGCTTAGATTTTGAAAACTAAAAATAATCAATTCTTTTCCCTTCACCTTCGGCAGTGAGGCAGAGAAGTGGAGAAGAAGCCATACTGTTTTATTTTTATTTTTCCTTTGTACGCCAGTGAGAGAGAGAGCAAAAAAAAGTCAAACAACCTTTGTTTTTATTTTTTATTTTTTGCTTTTTCTTTTGGCAGTAGTCAAAAACCAAAAAGGTAAGGTAAAAAGTTTTCTTTTCATAATTTTTGTTTTCATTAAAATTAATAAAACAAAAAGCAAAACCAAACCATAGCCAATCAATTAAACCATGGTTTAAGGGAATCTTTTCCCTACACCACATAATGCAAAAAGAAATTTAACCAAGGTTAAAATTAATTAATCTCACCAACTTTAGCAACTTAGTTAAAATTGAATGAATTAGTTACTTTAACAAAAAATGTTCAATTGCTTTAACTTAGTCACCTTTAATTAATTAATACATTTATTTGTATAAACTAAGTAATTAATTTTGTATATTAATTTAACATTAAATTAATTCACAAATTAATTACTAATTTAATGTAAATCAAATTTACATTTATTATACAATAAAATTAATTCAACTCTTGATATAAAATTAATTAATTCAATTCATCTCATGAATTATCGGATTAAACAATTTAATCCTAAAAACCCAAAAAATATTTTGTCAACATTTGACGAGAGGTCGCCCTAGTGCTCAACGAGTAAACTTAATATAATGGAACTCTCTAGGTTCACGTTCGGTTGTTACGTATATAAATATATATATATATATATATATATATATATATATAATATATAGATATATATATATATATATATATATATACATATATATCTCATATACTTGTATACATATTTCATGAAGGTCTGTCCACCTATAAATCATGACTAAACTACACGACACGTCGAACCATACAAGTCGAGGTTAAAAACGCTAATGTATAATCCCTTCGTCATCTTCGTTTCCAATTGAGTAAGGTTATAGTTATATTGTCAAAACCTTATCTACTCAATATATGAAACTTTTCATCCTTATATTCCATTAATAAATAATATAGCAAAACTGTTTTTGAATATTATTTATAATGTTAAAGAAATAATTTCTTCAACGAACTTTTGGCCAAAAGATTTCCGGGATATATAATGAAAAAATCAGGAAACAAAATCCAACCATATGGACTGACGAATCCTCATCTTAACACACACCGATCTTCGTGAGCATCGGTCTATACCTAACAGTCATCCAGAGGCTTGACCATGAAAGGTCTCTGACATGCATGGTATCAGGCACAGAGGATCACTCACAAGACCAATGTGGTGTCTCAAGTCAAAGGACCACAATAACTACTCAACTCGAAAAGATAACTATTGACAGTTTTATGGAATATCTATTAGTCATATTTTATGAGTTAATTCAATACTCATTCAACTAATGCATATCTACATTTCTATACGAACTTCCGTAAAGCTCACAGTCTGTTGAGACAAACCATATGTCCATTACATATATAGACAATGCACTAGTCTTACCAATATAATGACCGACCCATGTCAATATATCTAGACCAGAAATAATTTATATTCGAGAGAATGCGTGATATTTCTCAACACCATTTGCAACTCTTGCAACTATATCACCATATGTTGTAACTCTCGGGTCTTTACTAAATTCATATAAGGTTTCGAGTGTAACTCGAAATCTCTAACTCTTAGAGTAATTTAACTCTTGAGATTTACAATATAATAAAAGTAAGAGTTTTACCATATAAATAAATAAATAACCATGATAAAATAAATATTATATTGCATAAATATCAAATATTCATACAAAAAGTGAATGGTGCTTGATCACCATTTCCAAAACATTGATCATCCTCTCCATTGAACCATCCTAATAGACTCCACATTCTACCAACTTATCCGTAAACAACAATAAAGACCATCTCTGTAACACTCGCTTCCTCGATTCTTGTCCAAAACAAACCATGAGAAAAGAACAAGAAGAAGAAGAAGAAGAACAAGATCAGCAAGCAGCAAACATGGATCGTAACTTGAAAAACGCAGTGATTGCATTACTAGCCCCACTTCCATTATCTTCTATCTTTCAATCCTTAACGAATCCCAGACAAATCCAATTTGGTCATGGTGCTATCACCATCCTCTTCTTTTAGCCAACGTTCTCTTCTTCTTCAATGTCAACGTTCTCTTCTAGCTCATCAGTCACATCCAGAACAGCTACTGGATGATAGATTTGTACTGGACCATGTTTTCTGTGATGCTTGTTCATTTCTTTGCTTGTTCATAACTATTTGAGGTCAAAAGTGGTCATACTGTTGACTTGGGTCTGGAGTTTAAGGATGACTCATAACTACTTCAGGCGTGAGGAAATGGCCGTGGGGTGCCAGGGAAGACTGGCGCTTCAACGACATGCGAGTGGTGGCTTTCCTTTTTTTTTTTTTTTTTTTTTCCCGTCTGCCTCTTGCAACAGCCAAGGCTCGTAAATGATTGATGTGTATAAAGAAGGAAACATATAGAGATGATGTTACCGAGCAAATAATTTTGGGTGTGAGCATACCAATCGGTTTTACGTAAAATCGATTGAGACAGTATTTTTCTGGGCTTGTTTTATCCTGGGGATGACGGGCTGATATACTGCTAGCACAAATTCTGGAAAGAGCCGCGAAACGTCTTAAAGAGATTAACCTAATCCGCAACTCAACCCCTGCTTCATTTTTATATTCGTGGTGAACGGTAATATTATTCTTATTTTTCATATTGTTCCAACAATTTCAAAATTGGATATCAAAATAAATTTAGGATCAGTTTTGAGGAAAGATGCTTTCGAGTCATGCAAACTATAAAACAAGGATTCCTTGTTTCTATTTAAATATGATCGTTGTCCCATAATTGTGGCGGTACCATGATTTTCATTAAATTCAGGAGCATCCAAAAATCTATCAGCTCACTTTGCAAACAATCTAGGGTTTTAATGAAGCAGTTGGTAAGGAAAGGAAGCGAAAGGAGAGGAGTAAGCAGCGTGCCGCAACTACATCACAGTCTGTGAGTGGTCCAAACCATCATAATTGAGGCCAATAGCATCACTATTTGTACAGATTATGGTGTTGTTGTACAAATTAACTATGTGACAAAGGAAATTGCTCTTTTATCATTTGTAATTAGATTACCAAGATGTATAAATGATAGAAGGTCTATATGATTAGTTCCAGATTAAGATGATATGAGACAGTATCAATCCACAAAGATTTAATCATTAAATATCCATAGTCAGAGTATTATCGAGATTGGACATCGATAATGCGTAAAAGACTAGTATTACACTTATGCGCGTTGTGGAAGCATAACGCCATAGTTCTCAAATATTTGGGTATAGGATACTCATGCAATTGTAATAGAAGGTTGTGTTTACCGATGGTACGGGAACAGCTTCGCTCTGGATAGACCCCTCGGAATTCCATTGGTAGTATGACTATGTGTCTATGGAAGTCCGAATCAGGGTAGGTGTATTTGGTCTTAACCTGAGAGTTGCACCGCTAATACTTGCGACAATCAATATACTTTGGTTTTGGTCGTCCAGGGCTTTAACAGGTTCTGTGTACACCTCTTCTAGGTATATTGAGAATCATAGTGTATTGGGTGTGATGTCAAGACGGAAGTATCACTCCAGTCATAGTGGAGATGATGAGCACGTAGGATACGGAACTGGTTCTCATTTATGCTGCAGCTATTGGGATATTATGACTAGGTCATGTTTATCCGATTATAGAGACTAGTTACCAGAGATCCGATATGTGCTTCGAACGGGGCAGACACAATTCCAGCCCCAGGCCTTGCACGTGACATCCGATGCTGGATTGAAATACGCAATACTATGTATACTACGCCTGATATAGATCACATATTCCAGTAAGAATATTTCTGGAGAATTGGGTGGGGACGGTGCTTTGCTAGAAGCCAACCATGTCTTATAAATCGGTAAAAACGTAGTACTAGGGACGTACGTGTTCAGATAGTCCGACGACCGGATTTACTGCCAACATATCCGGGTATCTCATGGGTCGCTTCCCAAAGATTCACTGATGACGTATAACTCGCACATTATTAATCTGGGATTAATTATAAGAGAGAGAAAATTAATCTGGGATTAATTTCAGAGATATTTTATCTGGGATAAAATATCATTTAAAGAGAGAGAACGATTAATTTGGAATTAATCGATAAAATAATATATTCGATATATTATACGAAATTGGATTTCGACGCGGAATTAAAATTAGATTTTAATTCAGGCGAACGAGTTAATTTAGAATTAATTTGCTAGCGATGTGAATAGTAATTTTGCTAGGCATAATTATTTAATTACGTCGCAACGGAAAAATCGTTAATTTGGAATTAGCGAACCCGAGCCCGGGAGTGGTTGCGGGCGCACTCACATTTCGAATTCAAGTGCGGCCCATAAGTCACATCAAGCATCAAATCATTAGTCACTTTGATTGATGTGATGTCTAGTCACTTTGAGTGATTGACAACATGTCACTATTGATTGATGGTGGTGGTTGGATGAATTAAAAGCCATTTACCATTTATTTGATTTTTGGTATTTGACTTTTATTTTAGTGTATTAGATACACAATTCAAACAACCTAACACAACACATTCTCTCCTCTGACTCTTTTCTCTTTCTCGGCTAAGGGCCTCATTTTCTTCCTTCATTTTTCTGTCAAAACCGTGAGATGAAGGAGAAGCTTAGGGAATTTTGTGGCAAAATTCCAAGGTGCTAGCACACATTCGGGCTTTGAGTGAATTAGTGTTTTGGAAATATTAATTTGGTTAATTAATTATGGTATACACTTTGGTTAATTTAATTATGAAATTTGGAATTTTGAAATTAAATTAATTGGGCTTAAATTTGGAATTGGGCTTTTCAAGTTGTAATTGGGCTTAAATGGGATTGGTTGGGCCAAGTTTGGTTTAGGCTAATTGGTTGGATCCAATTGGGCCCAAAACCATATCCATAAAGTCCAAATATGACTAATGGACCTTTAATTTTAATTGGGCCTAATGGGCCTAAATTGGTTTCTTGGCAAATAAGGGTGATTCCTTAAATGGGCTTTGGTATTTGGGTTTGACCCATATTGACCAAAAGTCCATGCCTTAAGAAATTAATTGAAAGCCCATTGGACTTTAATTAAATTAATAGTGGATGTTAATCGGGCTTTGAGACCCATAACGATTAGATTTAGAATCTAAGTCGTAAAGGTACATTAAAAAGTTTAAATATTTAATTTGGAATTAAATAATGAATTAGTATTAAATACAAATTAAATTGGATTTAATGTTGTAGTTTAATATAATTCGTGAATTCGTACTTTGAGTACTTATTCACAAAACAAGTTTGACTCGCACAAAATCAAATCATTGTTTGAACATTGGATTGTCATTAAATTCAGATTAATTAATTGGATTAGATTGATTGATAACATGCTTGTGTGAATACATGGATGCGATGTATGAATAATGTATATCGGATGGATATTAGATGGGTGAGGGCAATTTTGGAAATTATTGTAATAAATTTAGAATTTATTAATTGGACTTGCGTGTCCAGCCTATTACCTCTTGACTCTGTGTATTTCTCTTCTCACTTATTCCCCTCAATGTAAATGAGGTTTCTTTAGAAGTGTTATGTAATCGGGTAGAAGTAATACTTGTGCCAGCCGGAGAGAGGAAATGAAGAGATTTGTTCTAGGAACAATGTGTTTAAATATCCATCCGCATATCATTATTATATTTATTTATTTACGCGCCTTATTATGTGTTTAGAATGCATGTTTAAGGGTTTATGATGATGAGACCTTAACAAAGATAATAAATTGGTTGCCAATGACGCGAAAAATCCTCACTACATATTAAACGTTTTTCCTTCCATTGAGTGATTCTTACTCAAGATCCAAGACTGGCACTGGTTTGTTGGCCAAAGTCAAGACCTTTGTCCGTCGCGGATGTGTTTGAATCATGAAGGCTTTGTTCCATATCGGTGTCTTGTCCAAGTTGTGATTTTTTGGCCAAAGTCAAGATCACTTCTTGTCCATCGACATTGATTACAAAGCTTTCCATAGTCAATGGGTTCCGCTTAACTGAGATCACTAAGTTTGTTGTGCCAAAGCCAAGGCTTAGTTGATTCAGAGGAAACAGGTTAGGCAATATATTGGATATATTGGCATATATAAGATATATGTTTCGGACTTGGATGTCCACCTACTGGATCTAGGAATTGGATGGGATCCAATTGATCTTAGAGATCTACCTAGTTAATTATCATACAATTTGTTGGCCAAAGTCAAGATTGTGTGTTATTTAACGGGATCCTAGCCCACTAGGAAACAATGTTTCCCGAGTACTCCACAGAGGGTTAGAGGCTCGCCGAAAAATAGTGGGAGGCAAGTATTAAATTTGTAATATTCGTTTAGTTACTTGTCATACGGCTTATTTCATTTTTCGTCAATAAATTAATATATTAGTTTGACTAATAAATAATGTTGTTTTAAATTAAACAGTTGGACTGTATTCAAACTACTTCAATTATAGTTGATTATATAATTGTATTATAGTAATCAATATATTTGAATATTAACTAATCAAATTATAGTTGATTATATAGTTAGATTATAGTAATCATTATAATCAATAGTACCTGAAATCGTTGATTGGATAGTTGGACTATAGCAATCAAGATAACTGAAAGATTAGTGTTTAAAACATAATCCTGGATGAAAATATATTTAAATGGCTTTAATTTTCAAATTGGGAATAAAATTTCAGGATAGTCCTGGAAACCGAGAAGTTATTCTATTTGATAGAATGACGTCTCGAGCCTAAGCCCAGAGTTGAGCAAATAGTAGAACATGATATTTGGAATATTCATGTGATGATAACTTTAGTGCTTAACCCGTTATGCTTGCCGCAAAGACTCCTTAATTTCTTAATCAAAACTAAGGGTTAGATCCTTATAGTATGATAATGAAATTGAAGGATCTTCATAAATCTATCCTTAGATCTTAGAAGAACAAATTGTAATAGAAAATTTTTGGAGAGTTAATGGCTATACTCAAGGAGACAAAGCCACAGTTTGCAATAAGGCAAGACGCGCAAGGCGCATCTTACTTCAACAGCCCAGAAGGCCATGGCTTGGCCAAAGGCTTCTGGAGTGTGGAAAAGTGGTAAAGGCAAAATCATTATAATATTCTGGGAAGACAAATGACATATCCCAAGATGTCTGCCTAAACTGTGGCAAACGGGGTCACTGGAAGCGTGACTGCCGTATGGACAAGGCAGGCATGAAGGAATTGAAGATGGTGCAAGGCTCCGACTTCAAATATGTTCGTTATAAACATGTTCACTACTAGTATTAAAATTGGATTTTAGATACTAAATGTGGTACATAAATATGTACTGGTGTGCAAAATCTGCTGACAAACAGGATACTGACTTCAGTTGAGATTTACCTACGAATTGAAAACGGGATGAGAGTCACTGTTTTAACCGTTGATACCTAAGTTTAGGAACTACCATTCGGGTGTGTACTTAAATTAGGAAACTGTTACAATGTAAATAGTTTGATTAGAAACATTATCTCTATACCAGAGTATAATCCGTTGCAGATATACCTTTATATTCTAGAACACTAAAGTGTTTTATTATATAAAGATGATGATATTGAGATAAACACATTAGATGTGAATAACAGTATTTATATTTTGAAAATAAATAAAATCTCAAACATATGATATGACAAACAAATAGCTCAAACTGATTTGATCAGATGACTTGAAAGTGGCATTGTTGTCTGGGACACAATTAACAAGACTCGTATATCCAAACTTTCGAAGAGTGGATACTCGGACGGATTTGATTCTATTCAAATGATGTCTACAAATCTAGTTTATTGGGCAAAGTGCCTAAAACACCTTTTTACTTGGTAAAAGTGCAAGTGCCACCGATCTGTTAGCCCTCGTTCATAGTGACGTAAGTGGGGCCCATATCTAGCTAGGCTAGAGGTGGATATGAATGTTTCGTGACCTTTACGGATTTGGCATCGCATTATGGTTATGTGTTTCTTTTGAAACACAGATCAGAAACTTTTGATGAATTCAAAGAGTTTCGACACGAAGTAGATAAACAGATCGGCTAAAGTATTAAACACCACGGCTACACCATGATGGAAAATACTTAAGCAATAAGTTTCTCATATACTTGAAAGAGTGTAGTATTCTTTCAATTAGGACTCCTCCCGGAACACGTCAATTTGACGGTGTGTCCGAACAGAGAAACCGAATTTTGTTGGACATGATAAGGTTATTCATGAGTCGCTCTGAGCTACCATTTCCTTAAAGGGATATGCATAAACAGTGCAAAATGTATTTTGAATAAGGTTCCCTAAAAATCTGTTAGACAGACTTCATATTAGATATGAACAGGAAAGAAACTGGGTTTTCTCATTCCTGAAGATTTGGGAATGCTAGACATATGTTTGGATGATACCAAACTAGAACCCAAATTGGATAAGTGCCTAATTGTAGGTTATCATAGGGAAACCAAAGTATAGTACTTATACAACTCATAAGAGAACAATGTAATTGTTGCTCGCCATGCGATTTTCCTAAGAGGAATACCTATATGCAGTGGTAAGTGGGAGGAAAGTAAAACTCGATGAAAATCGGAGTAATACTATTCCAGGCACCGATTCCTTAATGGAACACAAATAGTTCATCAAGGATGAAACTATACCAATAATCTTCGAATACACAAGAACCACGTAAGTCGGAGAGAGTCAGAAAACAACCTGGGAGGTATGGGTTTCTGATCTCACCTCATAAAGATGTCAATCTTATTGAGGAATACGAACTGACTACGTATGAGGAAGTGATACAAGGTATCGACTCCCTATTATGGCAAAGGGCCATAAAGTTTAAAATGGATTCCATGTAAACCAACTATGTCTGGACACTAGTTGTTGTACCGGAAGGCATTGTGCCTATTGGTACTATATAAGTCTTCAAGGAAGACATACATGGAAGGCAACATACCAACGTACTAAGCTAGGCTTGTAGCGAAAAGGTATCATTATCAACATTGTGTCGATTACGACGAAACCTTTTACCTATTGCCATGGTTGAATCCATTTGGATAATTCTTGCTTATGATGCATGTTTCATTAATGAAATATGGCAGCTTAATGCCAAAACCGCTTTCCTTAACGGAAACCTTTTGGAGGATGTTTACAACATCCTGACGGTTTTGTCGTACCAAAATGAGCAAACAAGGTTTGCAAGTTAATTCGATCCATTTATGGATTGAAGCAAGCATTGCGTTCTTGGAATTATCGTTTTGATGTAATCATAATGGTATATGATTTAATTCAAAACGAAAATGATTCTTGTGTATATAAGGATGTTAGTGGGAGTGCACTGACAGTGAATGTCCTAAGTAATGATGACATGTCATTTCTTGGAAATGATATTCCCATAATACAATCGGTGAAAGCTTGACTTTCAAGAAAATTCTCCGTAGAATTCTTGGGAGAAACAACCTTTATTCTAGGAATAAAGATCTGCTGGGATAGATCTAAAAGTTTTTGGTACTCTCCGAGAACTCGTACATTGAAAAATGTACGCGACCTGGTGTCTCATATACTTTGAGCATATGGCGTCACAATCAGGCCAATCCATGTGATAGTTACTGGATTGATGTTAAGAACATCCTTTAGTATCTTAGATGAACTAAAGATGCCTTCTTATACTATGGAGAAGGAGAACTTGGAGTGACTGGGTTCACCGTTGCAAGTTTCCTAACCGATAAAATGACTATAAGTCGTAACAACAGTACTATAAAGTTTGAATAACGGAACAGTGAGCTGGAAATCTTCCAAGCAAGATACTGTTGCCAATTAAACAACAAAAGTGGATTATTGCTGCAGCTGAGGCAGTAATAGAAGCCATTTGGATCTATAATAATCCTAATCAGATTAGGAGTAGTTTTGTTAGCAGCTGAGCTAGGCTACAACACAGGCTAATGAATTAATGGTCTCATCAACGATCCAGATATATACTTTAAATATTCATCTGATTCGTTCAGATCAGACATCGTGGCGATGTTATGATCGTATAAATCGCATCAGATGATAACCTTGCAAATCCGCCGACGAAAGCCTTTCCTCAGCAGAAGTTTGAGCGAACCGTACATGGTTCAAGTGTAGGACACTTGAGTGATTGGCTATAGGCCAAGGGGGAGATTGTTGGACAATTATGGCCCAAAGCATCACTATTTGTACAAATCATGGTGTTGTTGTACAAATTAACTATGTGACAAAGGAAATTGCCCTTTTATCATTTGTAATTAGATTACCAAGATGTATAAATGATTGAAGGTCCATATGATTAGTTCCGGATTGAGATGATATGAGACAGTATCAATCCACAAAGGTTTAATCATTAAATACACCTAGTCAGAGTATTATCGAGATTGGACATCGATAATGCGTAAAAGACTAGTATTACACTTGTGCTCGTTGTGGAAACATAACGGCATAGTTCTCATAAATGTGGGTATATGATACTCATGCAAGTGTAATAAGAGGTTGTGTTTACCGATGGTATGGGAACAGCTTCTCTCTGGATAGACCCCTCGGAATTCCATTGGTAGTATGACTATGTGTCTATGGAAGTCCGAATCAGGGTAGGTGTATTTGGTCTTAACCTGAGACTTGCACCACTAATACTTGCGACAATCAATATACGTTGGTTTTGGTCGTCCAATGCTTTAACAGGTTCCGTGTACGCCTCTTCTAGGTATATTGAGAATCGTAGTGTATTGGGTGTGATGTCAAGACGGAAGTATCACTCCAGTCATAGTGGAGATGATGATCATGTAGGATACGTAACTGGTTCTCTTTTATGCTGCAGCTATCGGGATATTATGACTAGGTCATGTTTATCCGATTATAGAGACTAGTTACCAGAGATCTGATATGTGCTTCGTACGAGGCAGACACAATTCCAGCCCCAGGCCTTGCACGTGACATCCGATGCTGGATTGAAATACGCAATACTATGTATACTACGCCTGATATAGATCACATATTCCAGTAAAGATATTTCTGGAGAATTGGGTAGGCACGGTGCTTTGCTAGAAGCCTACCATGTCTTGTAAATCGGTAAAAATGTAGTACTAGATACGTATGTGTTCAGATAGTCCGACGACCATATTTACTGCCAACATATCCGGGGATCTCATGGGTCACTTCCCGAAGATTCACCGATGACGTATGACTCGCACTTTATTAATCTGGGATTAATTATAATATAGAGAAAATTAATTTGGGATTAATTTCGGAGATATTTTATCTGGGATAAAATATCATTTAAAGAGAGAGAACGATTAATTTGGACTCAATCGATAAAATAATATATTTGATATATTATACGAAATTGGATTTCGACGCGGAATTAAAATTAGGGCGAACGAGTTAATTTATAATTAATTCGTTAGCGACGTGAATAATGATTTTGTTAGACATAGTTATTTAATTAAGTCGCAAAGGAAAAATCGTTAATTTGAAATTAGCGAACCCGAGCCCGGGAGTGTTTGCGGGCGCACTCGCATTTCGAATTCAAGTATGGCCCATAAGTCACATCAAGCGTCAAATCATTAGTCACTTTGATTGATGTGATGTCTAGTCACTTTAAGTGATTGACAACATGTCACTATTGATTGATGGTGGTGGTTGGATGAATTAAAAGCCATTTACCATTTATTTGATTTTTGGTATTTGACTTTTGTTTTAGTGTATTAGATACACAATTCAAACAACCTAACACAACACATTCTCTCCTCTCACTCTCTTCTCTTTCTCGGCCAAGGGCCTCATTTTCTTCCTTCATTTTTCTGTCAAAACCGTGAGATGAAGGAGAAGCTTAGGGAATTTTGTGGCAAAATTCCAAGGTGCTAGCACACATTCGGGGTCTTGCGAAGGTGATAGGGAAACCCACCCGTGAGCAAGGAATCACACATAAAGCTTGGAGAATGGAGCACACTTGGAGGTGGTGACCGAATTTCATGGAGTACAAAAACTGCCCACTGCCGAGAGCACCATGGAGGGGAGAAAAGTTTTTTGTTCCTCGCATCGCATAACCGATCAATGTTAAGTATGATTCTGCCATATTTCATTGTTGTATTCACACATGTTTCTTGCTTGAAATAGATCTTGGGACTAATTAGAAACCCAACAGAAACAATTCCAAACAACCTCAAAAGCAGCCACAACAACCACAACCCAATATATATGCAAAAAACCTATGAATGGCAAGTGTTACAAGTCTAGAGAACCTGTGCATCGATCAATTGTGTGTGAGAGGAGGAAGTTTAGAGAAGCCCATCTTGTAGAAGAATAAGGGAATAAAAAAATAGATGAGGTGGATGAGTATGAGGAAGGCGTCGATGAAGGAGATATGTTCAATTGTGTTGTCCAGAAGGTTTTATTGACAACGAATTGTGAAGAGGACACTCAACGACACAAAATATTTAGAACACGTGGCACCATTGACTATAAGGTTTGCAACGTGATAATTGATGGCGGCAGCAACATGAACATTGTGTCAATGACATTGGTTTAGTGTAATCAGGCTTCAAACAGAAAAATATCCATCCCCATATGTTGATGGTGTTTTTAGGCACTATGATATTTAAAACAACACGACAAGGGTAGAAGGGTAATTCCCTAATTGGATGAGATCATTACTACCGACCCAACAAAAGCCAGCAGTAAGGGCCCGAGCACTTCACAATAAAAGTCCGACCACCTTATAAGTTACTAGACCGACCACAACAGGAAGAGACCGAGAACTTATGATCGGTAACCGAGCACTTGAGTTCAAGATAACCGGGCAATTATCAGGTCGACAGAAGCACTCTCAGTACAAAAGACTATTGTGACCGACCTCATGAAGACCGACCAGATAGCAAAGCATGCTCTAGAAGATAACACCCTATTCTTGTGGATAAGATGACAAGTTATCCTATTTTCATGGGGAAAATTGATGAGTTAATATCCTAATAGGATAAATGAAAGTAAATGTAGTTTTGACTAGGAATCCTGATAGGAAAAGATGACCATCTCAATTGGGAATTCTTGTACAAATAGGAATCTGATTTCTTCACCATTATAAATAGGAGGGTAGAGTGAGTGTAGAAAGGGGTATCAGAATCATCAAGCTCTGACTTGTAAACACAAAAAAGATCTGAGAAGCGTATTTCAGTAATAAAAGTATCATCCTATTTGTGCCCGTGGACGTAGGTCGGATCCAAATCCACCGAACCACGTTAAATCTCCTTGTTGATTGGCGCATTATCTATCTTCTGCTAAGTTTGCTTTTGGTCCCCCATAACCAAAAAAATTCACTATTGAGGGAGGATTATCTCGGGAGTAATATTCCCATATTGCCCTGAGACCAAAATCAGCCGTCAACAGTTGGCGCCGTCTGTGGGGACCTCAACAAAAAGCAGCCCGCGTAGAAAGACGATGGCAGAAGGTGGAAATCATCAATCTTCAGGGAGTCCGGCAACAGACTGGATGAAAAAGATGGAAGAGAGCATGAAATCCATGATAGATCGGTTGGAAAGAATGGAGGGGACGAACAACGGGAGACCCGAAGGCGGAACAAGTCGAAGAAGCGAGAAAGCAGAGGGAAAAAGGGTGGTAGATACAAGTGAGGATGATGGACCCAGGAAGAGGGACCCCTACGGGATAAAATCCGTGGTTGTCGAGAAAGATTCACAAACAGAGGACACATGGGAAAATGAGGAAAGAGGACGAAGAGGAAAATCGCCTGGTCCCTCCGATGATAGCCTCCACGACTCCTGAAGAGAAGGTAGGGAATATAGCGAGGAAGTACGAGAAATTTCAAACCATGAGGAACGCCGCGCCCGGGGCATAGGACGCACAGAAGACGACATAGCGGCGCGACCAGTGAGATGAAGTCTTGTAAAGGTCACTCTGATAAAGGTCACTCTGATCCGAAATCCCACATCGAAAGCTTTGTCCTGCTAATGGAAGTCCAGGGAGTAGTAGGAGATGCCATCTGCAAAGTGTTCCCCCTGACTTTAGGTGGACCCGCTACCCTATGTATAGAAGTCTGGCTCCGGGGAGCATCGGAGGCTTCACACAACTTAAAAAATCATTCATTCGACACTTTAAAGGGGCATGCGTTCCCAAAAAGACGATTGGAGAATTAAGACTTATGAAGCAAGGAGACGACGAGCCCCTGAAAAATTTTATTGAAATATACCACAACATGGTACTGGAAGTCGGAGGATACGAGTCCCTAGAAGCCCTAGAATGCTTAAAGGGATCCCTAAAGGTCGGGAGGTTATGGACTCATCTAAGAATCCAGGACACCCCAGATTATGCCGCCGCTAAAGAAATAGCCCGGAAGTTCGTCTTGGTAGAAAGCGAAGAAAAGATCTCCCGGAGGGGGACGACCATTCGAGAAAGAACAGCAAGAACAGAGGCCCCCCGACGATCGGACCGGTAATTCAAAAGATTCAATCCAAAACCCAAAGAATTCAAACTGATACCTCAAAGAGATCAGGAAAGAGGGGTCGCGACTCAGGTGAATCCTATAGTCCGACAAGAAACATATGTTCCCCTGAGCAAGCCACCGGGGCAAATCATTATGGAGATACAGAAAAAAGGCCTCTTGATAGAACCCGACCTCAGGAGGTTCCCCCAAGATAAAAGGAACCAGAAGTCTTACTGCCTACATCATAACCTGAGAGGGCATACAACGGACGAATGTAAAGATATGCGGGAACAAATGGAGGACGAAACCGACAGGTGAACATCATTGCAGGGGGAAGTACACTGGCCGGGGACTCTAACCGGTCAAGAAAGAACTACAGCCGAGGTGCTAGGAACATAAAGACCCCCGACACTACAAGGAGGTCGATCGGTACCCATAATGTTCACCGACGATGATGCACGAGGGGTGAGTTTCCCCCATGATGATGCACTGATAATCAAAGCTACAATCAGCGGCACAGAAGTGGATAGAATCCTGGTAGACCCCGGAAGCGCAGTGGACATAATATCCAAGGAAGCTTTAGAAAGCCTGGGAGTAGAATATGTAACCTTAACTAACGACGGCACCCCCTATATGGTTTTGGAGGCTCAACGGTCAACCCGCTGGGAAGAATACAACTGGCAACAACCATCGGAACTCACCCCCGAACCCGGACAGTTATGGTAAACTTCACCGTGGTGGACTGCCTAAGCAGTTACCAAGTCATTGTCGGCCGACCCTTTATGATGAAAACAAAGGCTGCAATGTCCTGTTACTACCTGAAACTAAAATTTCCTACCCGGGAAGGGATCAGAATCATATGCGGAAGTCAGAAGATAGCCCGCAGTTGTTTCGCCACTCTATCACGAGAAACCCTCTGCATCGAAGGAAGCACCAGGAAGAGGCAAAGGGGGGAAGACGAGGAAAATCCAAGACATGACCCGGGCCCTCGCCCGGATAAAATTGCCCGGCTAGAGGCAGCTGAAGAATTAGAAGAAATCAACCTCTTCGGACCGAATAAAAGCATAAAGATAGGGGGGAACTTGGATGAGATCCTAAAAAAGGGCCTGCTGGAATGCCTACGAGAGTACCCCGACATCTTCGCATGGGGACACAATGACATGCCCGGAATTGATCCAAAGTTTATCAATCACCGCTTGGCAGTAAACCCGACACATAAACCGGTTAAATAGAAAAGAAGAATCTTTAACCAAGAACGGTGCAGAGCAGTGGCGTTCGACGTGGAAAAACTGTTAAAAGCAGGCTTCATCCGAGAAGTCAAGTACCCAGAATGGGTTTCAAACGTGGTATTGGTAAAGAAAGCAAACGGGAAGTGGAGGATGTGCGTAGACTTCACCGACCTCAACAAGGCATGCCCGAAGGACAGCTTCCCATTGCCAAACGTAGATCAGCTGGTAGATACTACAGCCTGCAAGGGACTACTGAGCTTTATGGACGCTTTCTCTGGATACAACCAGGTCAAGATGCACCCTGCTGACGAAGAGAAAACAACTTTTGTCACCGATCATGGGCTTTACTACTATAAAGTAATGCCCTTCGGATTAAAAAACGCAGGAGCCACCTTTCAAAGGTTGGTCAACAAGATTTTCAAACCACTCATCGGCACATCAATGCTGGTATATGTTGACGACATGATAACAATGTCCGAGGCGCCAGGGTGCCACGTCACTGACCTGAAGAAAACCTTTGAGCTATTAAGGAAATACCATTTAAAACTCAACCCAGAAAAGTGCGCATTCGGGGTGGCCTCTGGGAAGTTTTTAGGATACATGGTGAGCTCCAGGGGCATAGAAGCAAACCCACAAAAGATAAAAGCCGTACTGGATTTGAAATCGCCCAGGACGGTGAAAGAAGTTCAAAGTCTAACCGGCAGGCTAGCCGCACTTAACCGATTCATCTCCCAAGCAACTGACAAGTGCCACCCTTTCTTCAAAGACATCAAGAAAGCCCAAAAGGGGATCGACTGGACTCCAGAGTGCGAAAAAGGCCTTCCAACAACTGAAATAATATCTAGCGCAGCCCCCGCTCTTAGCAAAACCTCTCCCCGGAGAGAAATTATACATGTACTTGGCTGTTTCAAGGCACGCAGTAAGTTCGGTACTGGTGCAAGAGGCCGACCGAACCCAAAGATCGGTGTACTATGTCAGCAAAGCCCTACTGGATACAGAAACAAGGTATCCTGTACATGAATTAGTTGCCCTATCTTTGATCATTGCAGCTCGGAAATTGCGGCCTTACTTCCAAGCCCACCCCATCGGGGTTTACACCGATCACCCCCTGCGGCAGATCTTACAAAAACCAGAGGTCTCGGGAAGATTGATGAAATGGTCGGTGGAGTTAAGCGAATACAACATCTCATACCTACCGAGGACAGCAATAAAAGGGCAAGCCTTGGCGGATTTCATTGCAGAATTCACCGAACCCCAGACCTTGACTGTAGAGGAAGACAAATGGGAAATGTCAGTGGACGGGTCTGTCAGCTCGCAGGGCAGTGGAGCCGGGATCGTGTTAAAAAATAACAAGGGGGAAGAAGTGCTGTTCGCCTTAAGGTTCGCCTTCGAAACCACAAACAATGAAGCAGAATATGAGGCCATCCTGGCCGGATTGAGGCTATGCACGGTAATAGGAGTCCATGACGTAATGGTAAGAAGTGACTCACAGCTTGCTATTCAACAACTGAAGGGCGAGTTTCAGGCTAGAGAACCTAGCATGAGAGCCTACTTGACTGAGGTAAAGAGGTTGGTAGAAAAAATAAGGAACGTCCGCTTTGAACAAATCAGACGAGAAGACAATGGCGAAGCAGATTCTCTTGCACGGCTAGCATCTTCAATAAAGACAGAGAACCCCAAAACAGTCCCCCTAATCTGCCTCCGAGAAAAAAGCGTAGGGGAGCTCGAAGTAGAAACCCTGGATAAAGAAGATGAAACTTCATGGATGCAACCGATCAGAAAATATTTGGAAACAGGGGAAACACCATTTTCCCTGTCATACGGATGTGAGGCCGTCATCCCAGCAGAAATCGGGGTAGCAACTCACAGGGTCCGCCACTTTGGGAATAAACAGAACGAAAAACTTATCAAAAACCACCTCGACCTAATCGAAGAAAGGAGAGAAAGATCAGCCATGAAGGCAGCAGTCTACCAACAAAGAATGGCCCGCTTCTACAACAGAAGAGTTCGGATCCGTTCCTTCCTCCCGGGAGAATTAGTATTGAGAAGGGTCACCTTAAACACCCGCCGACCAGAGGAGGGCTCACTAGGTGCCAAGTGGGAAGGGCCATACAAAATCACAGAGATGGTAAGGCCAGAGGCTTACTTCCTGGAACAGCTGGACGACACAAGATTAAAGAAGCCCTGGAACGCCGAGATGTTGAGAAGATACTTTCAGTAAATTCTCCCTTCCTCTTCTTCTTTAACAGCAACCCAATAAAGGGACAGAAGTTCAAATAACAAGGCCTCTCTCAAAATGACCCGCAGAGAGTTGTAAGAAGGGCAGTATGTCCCCGAATATAAATAAAACTTTCATTTTTCACCTGCTCTTCTAAAAAATAAATTTTGCAAAACCGTGTTCAAAACCCCGGGGACATACTCAGAACAGATGGTCCAGAGTCAAAAGCACGAAAACCTACAACCACCCGACCACGGCTACACAAGACACACCAGAATCAATCAATTCCATATGAGCATTAAAAAAGCAACGACGAATGTAAATGAGAGTAAGGATCCACAAGAGGCATAACACGGGAATGATGATACCCCCGTGGTAATTGCTTGCTCCAGTGTTACCAAACATGAGGAGGAATATGCCATTAATGTGTCGAACGCCTCGGGGCTGGATTACGTTCCGCCTAGGCCACTGCGATAATCAGCTCGGGGCTGGACCTTATTCCGCCAAGTCCATTCGGCTCGGGGTCGGGTTACGTCCCACCGAGTCATGCACATTGGTCTGGGGACGGGACATTCCCCCAGAGCCAAGTACCTCTTTTAGCTCGGGGTCCTCAGAATATCCAGGGACATATTCGAGGCATAGGATCTGTGAGAATCATAGCACGGGGAGGGATGATACCCCCTGTGGCGATTGCTTGCTCCAGTGTTACCGAACATAAGGAGGAATATGCCCTTAATGTGTCGAACACTCTCTGATCCTCACTTACCCGATGTAATGGATCCGTGAGAAAGCATAGCACGGGGAGTGATGATGCCCCCGTGACGATTTCTAGCTCCAGTGATATCGGACCTAAGGAGGAGTATACCCTTAGTATCCCGGACACTCTTTGATCCATTCATCATTTGGATCCAAGAGAGGCGCATCACGGGGAGGCGTTGTGCCCCTGTGGCGTGTGCCTGCTCCAGCGCGGTAAGGAGGAGCCCTCGCACAAATATACAGGCTCCATAGTGACCCAGCGTATAGAGGATGTGCCCTTACCATTTTAAACGCTCAACTAATCCAAATCCTGGTTCGCCAGGACACTGAATTGAAAGATTCAGATTGATGTTTTGGAGACCTCAGACAGGACGCTATCTTGAGGCATCCACGTTGTTGTTTTTTGTTTACAAAAACATTTTTGGGATAAGTACTAAGTCACCCCCACCTTTTAATTTTATTTTCCAGAGTTTTGATTTTGTTTTCCACTGGTCTGGCAAAGGGACGCCCGCGTCAGATTCAGTAGGGCTTCAAAAGGTTGATTCACTTCCCTTCTGAGCAAATCCCAAGGATTAACCAGTGCTCAGGGCTGGATTCGTTCGGCCAAAGCCACTGGGTTAATCGGCTCGGGGCTGGATTCGTTCTGCCGAGGCCATTGGGTTAACCGGTTCTGGGGCTGGATCATTTCCCCCGAAGCCGTTTGGTTAATTCGACTCGGGATCAGGTTACGTCCCACCGAGTCGGTCTTCTTTGGAATGGGGAGGTAACATTCCCCCAGAGCCAAGTGTTTTCCTCAGCTCGGGGTCGGGTTACGTCCCTCCAGCTCATGTTGTCCCCTACGAAGGGGTCTCAAGTGTTCAGATAACAGAAAACATGAAGAAAAACAAAAAGAGAAAGAGATAAGAAGAGCACGTAAGGATATATATACATCAAGAAACAACATACAAAGTTATTACAAAAAAGAAAAAAGTCAAAGTGTACACAGGGCCCCGTCCGGGTTACCCCTTCTCAATCAGCCCGCACAGGGGCAGGAATCTCTTCTCGGCTGGCTCAAACGATGGGAGGATCGGCTCGACCTTAGGAGGGGGAACAGTGGCTTCGACCTCAGTAACATGAGAGACCTCTGCTTCAAGGATTGGAGGAGGGATCTCAAGATAGTCCTCACCAGGAGCAGGAATATCAAGTCGGCATTCTTGAGGAGCTAGAAGAACCGGGGCAATCGAGATTGGGTCGGGATCCATCACCTCCTCGGAAGCAGAGGGTAGCCACTCCCGAAACTCCTCCTCAGATATTTCCCCTTTGCAAAAATGAATGGCTGCTTGAATAGGCCCATGTCTAGGTCAGGCAACACTGTTGGTATAATCTCAGCACAATCGCCGACCCCTTCAAGACGGATTGCGTCCCTTTCGACCTCCAGCTCAGCTTCCTTCCTCTTCAACTCGTCCCGAGCCCGTACCAGCTCTTCATCCTTGGCCCTCAGCTTGGACTCAACGCTGCACACTTCCACCTGCAGGATCCTGTTGTCGGACCGGGCAGCCTCCAAGTCCTTCTTGGCAGCATCATCATTTTTTCTCTCCAAAGAAGCGGCGGCCCTGAGAGCTTTATTTGTGGTATGGGCCTCAACAGCAGCCAGCTCCAGATTCTTTATATTCTCTTCTTTTCGGGCCAACTCGGCCTCCATTTCACTGAGCCGGCTCTGGAGCCTCTGTGCCTGGCCGCCTTCAGACAAAAGGCTTATAAACATGTCCTTATTTTTGGCCGCCAAATAATTTGCCTGCCGAAAAGAAAATGAAGTCAGTTGCAAACTAAGTCTGAAAGACACCTCGGATGAAGAAAATAAGAAAAGAAATAACCTGAGCCAACTGAGAACACAACTTTGCGACCACCTCCTCAGGTGAAAGGTCCTCAAACCTCGGAATCTTCTCAGGAGGTACAGCCCCGGCCAACTCATTGAAGGCCGCTACCAAATGGGAAGTAGCCTCCCTGATATTTTTCCCAATGTCATCAACCCCGAGAACCACAACACCCTTCAGTTTCTTAGAAGGACCCTCCTACCGAACTGAAGTTTCTCTGCTCGGTGCCTCCTCCTCCTCCAATTCCCGCCTTAACTGAGGATCCACAGCTCCAAACCGACGCTTCCTTCTCCTGGAAGATCTCGGGGGGCTATCAGGACGGGTAACACCCATTGGAAGCACCCCGGAAGGAGAAGACCGAACTTGAGAGCCCGGACGCCCCATCTCTTCAACCACATTCCCGGCCTCAGAAGTTTTAGGCCGTTTCCGAGAAGTACTAGCTCCGCCAGGGCTAGTTTTCTTCGAAACTCCGGACAACCGATCAAGGTACTTTGGTCTCTTCGACATACCTACAAAGAGCAAAGGCAAAAGAAAGGTTCATGACCTGAGCATACAAAAAAAAAGAAAGAAGACATCAAACATGGTAAATAAACGAGGGAACTGACTAAGAAGATCAACAGACATCTACCTATCCGACCCGAGACCTTGGGAGGAGCGGCCCGTATAAGTCCTGATTCAAAAAATGCCGCATCATTTACCAACTCCCTCCAATGGGCGGCGTACCGCCGAGCCCAGAATACCCGCTGCCGGACCTGATGGGAGACCTTGGGAGCATCTCTCCAACAGGCTATGAGGAATAGAAGAAAAAATGGGTAAGAATACAAGCAGCGGAAAAAAAAAAAACAAAAAAAAAAACACAAAAAAAACAAAAAATTAAGGGAAGAAAAACTAAAAGTTAGTATCCTAACCTCCCGCCCTAAACATTTCCGGGACCAAGATCTCCTATTCATCCGACCTCAGGGTCCGTCCCCAATCTCCAGTGGCCCAGAACCAAAGATCCTTAAAATTCTTATTGGAGTCAGGGAGTTTTTGGACGACGTTTGACGAGCTGTCGTAAGCTGAAAGATAGTACCAACCGTGGTGAGTCTTCGGGGTGGCATTCAACCGATACAACCTCTTCACTTCTTCAAAAGAAGGTTGGCCATACCCCGCCCGATGCCAAGCTACATACAGCCCGGCCAAAATCCTCCAACTGTTTAGACTTAATTGACAGGGGGCGATCTCCATCTCGGCCAGCATCCAGGCAAAGTAGGGTTGAATTGGCAACCGGAGCCCGCACTCAAAAAAAGCTGGAAGAATGGCCACCGAACCTTCATCGGGTTGACTAGAACGATCCATTGGTCCGGGGACTTCAAGAGCGATATCTATCGGAATATCATATAGCTGTCGAAGCAGTGCAAGGTCATCTTCAGTTATCTTAGAAGGACGGTTCATATCCAGAGCCGAGGAGCCAAGATCACCGGGCTCTGGATCCTTCCGAGGAACCCTTTGATGGTAAGAATCTTGTTCGATCTCAGAAGGAGTATGGGTAGTATCAAGGTCTTCTACGTTGGGTGCTCCCGAGCCCGAGGAGAGCTCTTCAGCAAGGGGAGTTGGGGGTTTAGCAGGATTTTCAGGGGAAGAACTGTTGTCAGACATCCCTGACATCCGGAAAACAAAAAAGGAATGAGAGGTCAGTCTATAGCTAAAAAAAAAAAAACTACTCAGGGTTTTCGTCTTAGCTAAGCAGGTGGGTTCTAAACTGCCTTAAAACAAAACCAACAAGCCATAAGTCATTCCCTAGCAACATTCAAAGATAACAACAGATTCACAACACACAAAAAGGAAGAGGTCGTTCAGAAGACTTACTTGTTCCTCTCAGAAAGCCTAAAGATTGCACATCACGGTTTGTTCGTCTCTTGTGTTTACAGGTCACAGCGGAGAGAAAGATGGAAAACTCACGGTTGGAGCAGGGGAAATGTTCACAGGAATGAGAGAAAAGTTGCCAAAAAGATTGCACAGTGAAAGCTTCGTCTTCTTATAGTCATAATCGGGACGCTCAGGACCGTTAGATCGAAAAAGAAACCCGGATGAACGCCAAGTGTCAACAGCAAAAGAGGTCTACCAAAATTAAACAGACGGTTGAGATCAGCGCACTGTTAAGGCGCCTCTACGCGGTCGATTCGCTTCCTTTTTGGCGGGAACCCAACGGATGTTTGACAAATGTCACACCTAGAAAAAACCCTAAAAGTGATTTGATGGGCATTAAACAGAGTGACTGTTGTGTGTCTCAAGAAGAGGTGCTTGAAAAGAGGCGACGGTTCGACTGCGGATCGACCACCAACGAAGTAACCGGCACACCAACTTTATATAGTTCCCGGCACCAACTCGTATACTCGTTGGAACCGAGAACTAGGGGACAGATGTTGATGGTGTTTTTAGGCACTATGATATTTAAAACAACACAACAAGGGTAGAAGGGTAATTCCCTTCTTGGATGAGATCATTACTACCGACCCAACAAAAGCCAGCAGTAAGGGCCCGAGCACTTCACAATAAAAGTCCGACCACCTTATAAGTTACTAGACCGACCACAACAGGAAGAGATCGAGAACTTATGATCGGTAACCGAGCACTTGAGTTCAAGATAACCGGGCAATTATCAGGTCAAAAGAAGCACTCTCAGTACAAAAGACTATTGTGACCGACCTTATGAAGACCGACCAGATAGCAAAGTATGCTCCAGAAGATAACACCCTATTCTTGTGGATAAGATGACAAGTTATCCTATTTTCATGGGGAAAACTGATGAGTTAATATCCTAATAGGATAAATGAAAGTAAATGTAGTTTTGACTAGGAATCCTGATAGGAAAAGATGACCATCTCCAATTGGGAATTCTTGTACAAATAGGAATCTGATTTCTTCACCATTGTAAATAGGAGGGTAGAGTGAGTGTAGAAAGGGGCATCAGAATCATCAAGCTCTGACTTGTAAATACAAAAAAGATATGAGAAGTGTATTTCAGTAATAAAAGTATCATCCTGTTTGTACCCGTGGACGTAGGTCGGATCCAAATCCACCGAACCCCGTTAAATCTCCTTGTTGATTGGCGCATTATCTATCTTCTGCTAAGTTTGCTTTTGGTCCCCCATAACCAAACAAATTCACTATTGAGGGAGGATTATCTCGGGAGTAATATTCTCATATTGCCCTGAAACCAAAATCAGCCGTCAACACCATATAAAGTTGGGTGGATAAAGAAAGGGCTGAAAATAGAAGTGACTCGAGAACGTGTTGTTTTCTAAGTAGGAAGACTAATATAACAAGTTTTTTGGTGCTCTTTTGAACACCAAGTGTTGGTTTTGTTCAAACAAGCTTTCGCACGATTCAAACGAACGACATCTTATTTTATGTTTTATGCGTTTTTCAGTTTTATTTTAATTCAATAAGACCCATAGACTATATGGCGGCTAAGTTAAGCTATTAGATATAGGTTATGTTTTTAGTTTCCTAAAAAGGATTCTTAAACCCTCATTGTTGCTTTAACTTTTGAATAATAAATTTTCTTCGAGAAACTTGGTTTCTTGGTTATCTTCGGGTATTTACCCTTTATTTTTTACGTTTCCGTTTCATCATGAAGATCATAATCTGGTAATGAAATATGAGACATCTAAGTGAGAAGTTGGTAACAGTGAATCAAGCAACGCCATTTTTTCTATAACCACCAAGAAACATTCCACTTTATGACATATATTGCAAACAAGCCGACACACGTCATTATAATACATTCTTCACCTAGCATCTATGACAACTTTGTACGCTATAATCTTGAAATGTAGAAAATACGAAACTCCATAACCTATCTATTGTATTTTTAACACCTACGAGGCACCCAAAGCATCATCAAGAGATCAACAATGTACTAATAAGGTAATCTCTGCCACCTCAACTGGTTGATGGAAATTGCAGGCCCGCTTTATATGCTTCTTTATTAATTTGGAAAAATGACAATCTAAATTTGTGGAGCTTTTATATAGGGATCAACAGGCCAAGTATTATACATAACCATAAATATTTGGAAAAAAATTTATGTCATACATGATTATGCCAAACTTCCCAACTTAGAAACCATAGCTTCCATCTACAATAGAATACTCCAAATAAAGACAAGCTCAAACGTAGGCACCTTCCAACTTACTAAGGGTGGCAACGGGCCGGGCCGGGCCCGGGCTTTGCGAAGCCCGGCCCGAGCCTGGCCAACAAAAAAAAAAGCCCGGACCCGGGAAAAGACCGGCCCAGGATTTTTTTGGGCCCGATTTTTTTTAAAAAAAAATTAAAAAATCAAAAAATATACAAATTTAAAATACATTTACACTATATACAAAGACAATTTATAAATAAATCACAAATTTCATTGATAAATTAACAATTTAAATGCTAAAAACAAATAAAAATGACACAAACATATTAAAATATATATAATTTTTTTATTTTTTTTATTTATTTTGGCCGGGCCCGGGCCAAAATTGGAAAGCCCGGCCCGGGCCCGAGCCCGTGCTGGGCTTTCATTTTAAGGCCCGGGCCGGGCCGGGCTTCGGGCGTTTCTGCCACCCCTACAACTTACTAATAAAATAAAATAGTGACCACTCAAATAACTTCTTATAATGTTAGGCTGTGACTAGAAAGCATAGACCCAATGATCGTGATTCTCACACGTTATGCAAGCGCACCTATCGCTCAAGTAGTACAAAAGATATCGATCCCATGAGAACTTATAACCTACGTTATTAATTATTGAAACTAACTACTTACGAGTATCTAATTGAAATTGGAATGTGATTGTTGGTTGAGTTGATTTTAACTAAAGCAAATGAAATAAACTAAGATAAATTCCAAAGGAAATTAATGAAGGAAAAACATCCATGGTTGTGAATCCTCCCAATAATATTTTAAAGATGAATTGATTATCCTATACTCGTGTAATATATGGGCTCATTAACCTGGAACACTAAGATATCCACAAGCTTCTCTCGATAGTCATGTGCAAACATTCATAATACATTAATCAACTATATTTCTATGTCAATTAATTAATCCCAAATTCATTAAGAACAAGTTCCAAATATGCCTACACTCGCGCAATAGGTATATTTCTATCATGTAAAGAAATCCCTAGGATGAGATCGTGTGCTATTGAATCTAAGGCTAAACCTAAAATCCCTTTGTCAAGTTCATCTAAGTTTACCACATCAATCTTATTGGTGATCAAGCAATAAGATCAAGATTCAATAAACAAGCCAAAATATCACTCAAGATATAAGAAAACTCAATTTATAAACTCGTAAATTCTGAGGTTCATCACAACCATAAATTGTAAATTTACTCATTACACATGCTCATAAACTCTAGATAAATATTTAACAATAAATAAAACATTAAGTACACCGAGTTAAGCTCCTTTGATGTGTTTTGCTCTCTCTCTAAGATCACCATGGAAGCTATGAAATTAGGATATGATAATCCTTGAAAACCTGATATCTAAGGCTTGGAACAAGCTCTCATATATAGGGGATTGTGGTTCCTTCTTGAGTACACTTCTTGAACAGCCTAGAAAATATGGCGCGTCACGACTCGGATGATCCAGTGTCGCAACGCGCGTGACTATTGTTTCAGTATCGCGACTCTCACAAGGTTGTGTTGCGACACACATGGATCAGCATCGCGACATCAAATGGCCAGCAGGGTGACGCGCTAGTGCTAGCAATTCAGCACTATCTGCCTCATTTTTAGCCTTTGGCATGCCTCGACGCGCGTTCCAACATTGGGTCGTGCATCTGAATTCTAATTTTACCCATATTTGCTCCATATTTTACCATTTTCATCCCTCATTGATGCCAATGGGTCTCGATATTATTTTTACCTACAAAACGAACCCAAAACACATCAAAGCGCTCATAAAACGCGAGATAACACACAAAACATCAAGCTAGAGGGGTGATAAATATGTGAATATTGGTCGCTTATCACACCCTAAACTTAACATTTTGCTAGTCCTCGAGCAAAATCAAATAAAATGAAATATAACAAAAAACTAAAACTAAATTAACCAAAATCATTTTCGTATGGAGCAAGATTGCATTTAGCGTATACAGCAAGCCTTTAAACCTATAAGTGGCCCAATGGATAAGTTGTAGTCTCGCGAGGGCTTAAAGCGGTGATGCCTATAAACGTCAATCACATGCACATGCTATCATGCAAAAATAATAAAATGGATAAAGGAAACAAAACAAGCAATCATGGTAGTTTTACATATAATGTCCTCAAAGATTGTCTAACAACGAAGTCAAAGGAACCTTAAAAAATGCACAATTCAACTTAAATCCATCTCCTTGAATAAACCATCTAAGTCAGACTCCAGGTGTGTGTGTATAAAAAGATCTGGTCAAAGCATCGACTCATAAGAAAGTAAACTCGGTGATTTTGTCTCAAAAATCGGTAGCTGAAGGGTTTAACCAATTTGAATAGCTATAAAGATTTCCCTGTCTGCCTATATATGCTTGGTGCGGTATGAAAGTCTTTCTTGTAATTATTTAATTTTTTTTTTACTTAGACCTGTCCATCCCTTTAAGGTAGCATTTCTCCTCATGGTGGTCCTAATACTCGCCCATGGACAGCTTCATGCTTATCCGTTATAAGTGAAATTTTTTTATTTATTTAAGAAAAATATTACCATACCACACATCATAATTAAATGCAGACAGAAACAGATATTCAGGCAAACAGTCATTTGTCATCTATCAATTTTTTCAACTAATCACTTCGTCAACTCCCTAGTGTCTTACTACTATAGAGCTTTTTCTAGTGTATAAGAGTCTGACCTAGATACCCTATTCAAGGCATAGGATAAAAGAAAAGTTGACCTTATCGTTTTCTAAAACTTCACACTAAGACAAACAACCTCATCATCAAATCTTTTTTCTTTAAAGATAAAACATGGAAGAACTAAAACATTGCAGGAAATAAACATGTTGGAATTAAAAATAAAAATACAACCCACCCTCAAACTTAAATATGACATTGTCCCCAATGCAATACTAAGTAAATAAAAAGAGTAGGGAGAAACACTATCATGGTGGGGTCATGCATATGCCTCATCATCATCACCGGCTGCCTCCGGAGGATAGGGAGACATAAGGAATTGCTCTTCATATACATTGAGCTGGCGAGCCATTAATCGGAGTATTTGCTCTATGGATTTTTTGTACTGTGCCTGGTACACAACGCTGTAATAACTGGTCAGCACATCCCTTCAACAAGTATGGTTCATCCCAAATGTACTACTTTACTTCAATAAAAAAATTTCTTCCTTTGTTGATGTGTCCATTATAGTGGCCATTTTCCCAACATAATATAATTCATATAATCAGCATACCACGAGACTTTCTTGTGCATGGAGGCGAATAACTGCTATTCTGGGAATGTCTCCTTTATTGCCAGTTTATTACCAATTGTAGCCTCAGTCTCAAGTCGCAACAGGTGATCTGCTACTTGATTTTTCTGTCCATTTCCTATCTCGGATCTCTAAATCAAATTCTTACAGTAATAGTACCCAGCGAATCAATCTTGGTTTGTCATCCTTCTTTGCTGTTAGGTACTTGATGGCTGAATGATCTATGTAAACTATCACATTTGGGTCTAACAAGTAAGAACAAAACTTGTGGAAGGCAAACACTATTACTAGCAGCTCTTTTTTAGTTGTTGTGTAGTTAAGTTGTGCATCATTCAAGGTCTTGCTAGCGTAGTAAATGGTATGAAAAATCTTCTCATTAGGTTGCCCTAAGACTGCACCCACAGTAAAATCACTCGCATCGCACATGACTTCAAAAGGAAGTGTCCAATCTGACACTATAATGGGGGCTGATATCAACTTCTGTTTCAGGATCTCAAATGCTTGGTGCAATTCCTTGGTAAAATGGAAGGGCTTGTCTTTCTCCAGCAAGTTGCACAATGGTTTGGCAATCTTTGAGAAATCTTTGATGAATCTTCTGTAAAACCCTGCGTGTCCAAGAGAACTTCGAATCCCCTTGACGAATGATGGTAGAGGTATTTTCTTGATTGTCTTAATTTTTACTCTATCTACCTCAATACCCTTCTGCGAGATCCGATGTCCCAATACAATGCATTCCTACACCATGAAGAGCCATTTTTCCTAATTTAGTACCAGATTATTCTCTTCATATCTTTTCCGCACCCTTCCCAAACTCAACAAACAGTGGTCGAAAGAATCCTCGAACATTGAGAAATCATCCATAAAGACTTCCATGCTTTGTTCTATCATGTCTGAAGATGGCTATCATATTGAAAGGTGTCAGTGGCATTACAGAGCACATATGGCATCCTGCGGAATGCGAAGGTACCATGCGGGCATGTGAATATGGTTTTATCTTGGTCTTATAGAGCGATGAATATCTGATTGTATGCTAAATACCCATCTAGAAAGCAGTTGTAATTATATCCTACCAGTTTATCCAATATCTGATCAATAAATGAAAGTGGGAAATGATATTTCTGTGTAGTTTTATTCAGCTTCTTGTAGTCCATACACATTCTCCAACCTGTTACTGTTCTTATGGGATTCAGCTCATTCTTATCATTAGTGTCTACAATCATTCCTCATTTCTTAGGCACGCATAACATAGGGCCTACCTAATAACAATCAGAGATGAGGTAGATGATGTCTGCATCTAACCCTTTACGATTTCATTCTTCACCACCTCCTTCATGATTGGATTCAACCTTCGCTGATGTTCCACTATAGTTGTGTATTCATCATTCATCAATATCTTATGCATGCAGAATGATAGACTGATTCATCGAACGTCTACTATAGTCCAGCCAATAGCTCCCTTGTGTTCCTGTAACACTCTTAACAATTTGTCCTCCTGCACCATAATTAGAGAAAATTAAATAATAACTGGTAAAGTTAAAGAGTCCTCCAAATATGCATATCGAAGGTGGCTTGGGAGTGGCTTTAGTTCTAGTTGTGGTGGTTCTTTCACTTAAGGTTTGACTCATTTTTTTGTTATTAGTTCCTGATGGAGTTGGTGCTTGGAGTGCCAATCTGATTTGCATATTTTATTATTTATTAATAAAATAACTACATTTTTCATTTCATACATCATTAATGGTATTGTCATTATGGGTATTAGATTAATGTGTATATATGATAAGAATGACATCGACCTTAGAATAATTTTGACACTGGGTGTAAACTATTCTTAAAGTAAATATTCCTAGTCGTTGGTTTTGGAATACGGTTGAATTCCTATAACCAATAAGACTAGCACATGTCGTATATTGGAATTGGAGTTCCAATGATTTAACCAGATGTACCATGAGTTTTGGAAACTCGTATAGACATGTGGGTATTCATTGAAGCGAATACCAAATGACTCACAGGCGATTCCTAATAGTTGGAAGTACACACCACCGTCAATGATTTTGTGTGAGATCCTCCCTAGGTATTCATCTTCCGAGTAGCATATGTAATTGACCGGTGTAAACACACACGTATAACGCAAGCGTAAGTATCGTTCAAGTAGTATAAAAATATCGATCCCACGAGGACTTAATTCCTACTATTGTTATTAATTATTGAATCTATTTATTTACAAATATCTAATTAAATGAAGAAGAGAATGATTGTTTGATTGGTTGAAAGTGGTTTTACAAAATAAATAAATAAATAAAAAGACAAAAGAAAATACTAAGGAAAATAACAAAAGACACAAAGATCTAGGGTTGTGAATCATTCTAATATCTTTTAAAAGATGAAGTGATTATTTTATGTTTGTGTAATAAATCATTTTACTAACCTGGAACACTAAATTATGCAAAAGCCTCTGTCGATGGTCAGACGCAAATACCCAGTTTAACCAAATTGAACCATATGTCTATGTCAACCAAATTATATGGATTCATTAAGTTTAAGTTCCAATTATGGCTACCCCCGCCTGACAGGTATATGTCTATCCTGTAAGGAAATCTATTAAAGGGTTATCTATCCTCAAGGAAGATCGTGGGCTATTAAGTCTAAGGCTGAAACCTAAAATCCCTATGTCTAGTTCATTTTAGATTTACCACATCAATCTATTGGTGATCAGACAATAAGAAGCATTAAGCTTAAGACTTAATAAGTAAACCTTTAAATTACCCAAACTATAAAATAACCCCTTATAAACTGGTGATATTAGAATTCATCACAACCCTAGATAACTAACACATAACTAGGGCTAGTAAAAACTTAAAAATAAAAGACATAAAATAAAAATGCTGAAAAGTAAAAGACATAAAGTAAAAGCTGAAAAGTAAATTGCTGAAAAGTAAATGCTGAAAGTAAATTGCTGAAAGTAAATTGCTGAAAATTAAAGAAAGAAAAGTACTGTGCATAAAAGTAAATTGCGGAAAGTAAAAACTGAAAAGTAAAGAAAAGAAAGTGCGAAAGCGGAAATTAATTACTAAAAGCTATAAATAAACAAACAAGATACAATCTTCTTAGTATTCTTAAGGAATTCCTTAGAAGAAAGTATGAATTTTACAAATGAAATGGCTTGGTATTTATAGGCAAAATTTTTCCTCCATCAAATCATCCACCAAATCAATTATTAATTGCTCCACTAATTGCTCCACCAAATCCATTATTAATTGCTCCACTAATCTCTTATCATGTTTGGTGATGATTTGATAATTTTTATTATTTATTTATTAATTGTTTTTTTTTGCTTTGAAAATGATTGAAAGTGACTTTAATAATTACACACTACACACTTCTGGATGGTTCATCAATTTCGGGCATGAACTCTTCAGAATTCGAAATTATCTTGTCTTTCAAAGTTGTAGATCTGTGCGTCTTCTTTAATCTGGAACTTGAATCAACGCAATCCGATATCGGAGTAAATATTTATGCCCAAAATGCGACTGATACGCAAAACTGGAATTTCCAAAACTGCACTTCGTCAAAACGCCCTTTCAAGTTTCCAATCTCCAAAATTAAAATATCAAGTCCAATAATTGCCCTTATTTGACCCATCTTTCATCCTAAATGATTTCATTGAGACCCGATATTATTTTATCTGCAAAATAAACTAAAACACATCAAAACGTTCATCAAACCGAGAAACTAAACAAAATATTAAGTTAAAGGGGCGGTAAATATTGATATATTTTCCGCTCATCACACCCCCAAACCTAACATTTTGCTAGTCCTCGAGCAAAAAAAAAAAAATAAAATATAAGAAACATTTAAAATTAAACTATGCCACTTTCGTAGGGATCACGGTTGCATTTAGCATATGCAACAAGCCTTTAAACCCCTAGGTGTCCCTAGTGGACGAGTTGTAGTATCGTGAGGGTTTACAGCAATGATACCCACAAACATTTTATAAAAGTAAAAATGTAGTGAAACTAATGCACACAAAAGCAAAAAGACAAGAGAAAAGAGAATAAAGAAGTTAGTGACTAATCAGGTGAAACTTCTACTCCAAGTTACTAGTTGTTTTGTTTCATTCTAAATTACCGAATAAGTAAATTCTCCGATTATTTTTACCATTCTCCATATACACAGCCAACAAAATATTAAACAACTCATTTTTGCCCACAACAGTCATAAGTGCAGTTGATAAGAGAGTAATATTTTTGTCCTAAAGTTCTATCAGATTTAACACCTTTTTGCAGCAATGGAATAATTTTTCATTTTTCTGATTTTTTCTTTGATTTTTCTCTATTTTTTTTTTATATACAATATCTTCCATCTATGTAACGAGTGTTGGGTCGGTGGCTCCCAAACCAGTTGGCTTTAGGGCACCAGGTGTTAAGACACCCCTACGGACTTAATTACCCAGACTTCAGATATAAATATATATTTATATATATTTATTTTGTAGCATCTTCGATCCATGTAGCGAGCTTTGGGCCAATGACTCCCAAACCAGTTGGTTTTAGGGCACTAAGTGTTAAAACACCCTTACATACTTAATAACTCGGATCTCGGATTTTTTTTTTTTTTTTTTTTTTTTTTTTTTTTACTCCTTTGCTTTTTGAGATGTTTCTTTCAATTAAACTAGAGCACTGAATATTACAAACTTTTCAATTTTAGCTCATGTCCGTATGTTACCATGTATGTTGATAATATCTGTCAATTGAGCATATGAAGATTCATTTTAGTCCTGTTTTAAGGAGAATTCACAAATTAAATAATTCAAAATAAATAAACAAATAAACTTAAAGTTTCGGAATAGGCTGAGATACGTCTCAGGATGGAAACTCCTTACTCGCTATCTTTTACCAATTTCACATTTTTTAGTCAAAATAAAAACACAAAAACACAAAATATTTTTGTAATTTTTGAAAATTTTTCAATTTTTTGTATTTTTCGAAAAATTTTGGACTAAAAAAAAACAACACACAACTAACAAAAACTAAAAACAAGGTACTAATCAACTAATTCCCTCCCCCAAACCTAAATGAGACATTGTCCCCAATGTCTTAAACAGTAAAAGGAGAGTTAAGAAGGTTGTACCTGGTTAGCTGAAAATCTATAGGAAATTAAAGGTTAAGATCCAGATTAATTCTACGTCTCTTACCACGATCGTCCTCAAACCAATTTATTTTTGAAAGGATAGGGTCAACTTGTGGTTCATAGGCTATGAGTTGGTTTATTAGATCCGGAGCAGTTCTGGCAGTGAAGAGGAGTTTTTCAAAGGTTTTGACACGAACCCATTTCTCCGAACATCATCAAGAAACACACAAAGAAAATCATAAAACCCATCAATATTAAACAGTCCAAGCGGTTTCTGGTGTATGTTCAGGTTCGCCCAAGATAGAACTATAAAAATTTCCTCCAATGTGCCCAAGCCACCTGGCAAAGCGATAAAAGCATCAGCACGGTTAATCATTTCTACCAGTCGTTCAGACATACCTGACACGATCAGTTCCTCTCTGTTTGATGATCCAATAAGATTTGCCTCTGCCAAGGGTTTTGGGATGATTCCCAAAACATGATTGCCTCCTTCCTGTACAGCCTTTGAAACGATCCCCATAAGTCCGAGATTGCCTCCGCCATATATTAATTCCATATTTCTTGCAGCTAAGACTCGACCCAATTCCTGTGCTGCTTCTATGTATTGTGGCTTAGTACCAACACTACTACCACAAAACACGCAGATGTTTTCAACTCGTCTTCTTGAAGTGGCTTCCATTTTTTTTTTTTTGGTATTTCTTTTTCAACTCTGGATGCCTTCAAATGTGCAATGACGGGCTGAATTTATAGTACCTGAAAATTGGTGAGTAATAATAGCACTAATATCTTCCAAAGGACGATTGTTAGCTAAACAACAAAAGAGATCGTGAAAGGTCAAAAAGTATGGATCCTGTTTACGAAAATAAAGACAATTACAATAGAAAAGCGAATCAAAGTAATAATTAAGGCAACGGAATTATGTACGCAATACGCCACTCGCTTAGTATAAATCCATTAGGATGTGTCTCAAGATTTCATTCCTTATTTAGCCATCGCTAATGAATTGTTTCTCATCTTTGATTGCCAAACACAATTCCTTATGTCTTAAAATGCTTCGTTTGTGCCTTTCCCTACAAAAATAACACACAAAATTAAAAAGTTCACACAAAATCTGAAAACAAATTACAACAATTTGCATGAGTTGCCTCCCTGCTAGCGCTAAATTTTTCATCTTCAGCCAGACGTGACTGAAATTCATCTGTTAAGGAGGTTTCAATGTCGTTTTGGATGTCCGATTAAAGACAATCCCGTGAGCGTTGCTTTTGAAGGGTCTCTTCCAACGGTAAAGTGGCAAAAAGAGTTTTGTCTTATTCAGTGCTTGTGCCACCTTTTTGCTCTTTGTTGCTCCAGTGGTTCCTGCAAAGAAAGAAATAAAATCAGGAGGTCTCATATGGTGCTTGACTTGGAATAGAAGTTCCATTCTGTCAAGCTTCTGGTGATATCTTTGATTTGTACTCCCCAAAACAGCGATGTTTCTCTTGAATGCTCTGGATCTTTATTAAGGTCAGACATTTGCTCCTCCATTTGCTCTGTTTCTTGCTCCACCTTCTCTCTTCACAGATGTATTTTAAAATTTCCATATTCAGCTCTTTATCTGTCATCTGTGAAATACATGTTTCAAAATTGTCAACCTGAGGATGAAAAAATGTCAGATTTTAAGTCTTCATCCTCTAATATGACTGGAATGGATGGTTCAGATAATCTTCTTCAAACATCATGGTAAAACATGCTCCAAGATCTTCATTTTGAGGATTGAAAGTTTGATCCTCCGTTGTTGGTGCAGTTGGTACAAATAGATCAGCTTCATCCTCGTCGGAATCTGAATAATAAAAGTCAAATTGAGACTCTGCCGGTTCGGGCTCCTGAACTGATACCTCTGGTTGTTGATACTGCTCAACCTCCTCCTCTATTGAAGTGTCATTGTGAAATGATTGGTACTCGAAGGCTTCATCAGTGTCATCTGAAACTGGTTCTTGAGGTATGTAGTTCTGGTTTTCTGTGAATTGTCTCATTTGATCTGTCATTCTCTGAATTGATGCTGATTGTCTCTGAATACTTTCAAATTGATTCTGGCATGTTTCAAGCATTGTATCCAACTTTTCGTCCCGTTTCTGGAACCAATCTTTGAGCATGTCCCCAATGATTCTTCCTCTGATTGTTCTGGTTCTTGATAAAAATCATAGGTGGATGGTGGATAAGATGGAAAATATGATGGTTCTTCGTACCATGAAGGATTTTGATAGCTCTGCCACCCTGGTTGTAGTTGTACTCGCAATAATTACTTGGGTGGTTACCGTCACATATCTCACATCTCTCAATTGCATTCTGATGAGCAAATGTAATATTACTTGATTCTGGCATCCAGTGATAATCATTGGGCTGGACAACAGGCCTCAGAAAACCGGACTGTTGCTCCCAGATGTGGGGTGTATCTTCCTATAAAGCTCTTGATCTTTCAATCTCCCAATAGTGTTCCATTGTTTAACCACCTGAAAATAAAAAAAGAAATAAAAATTACAGATAAAAATAAAGAAAATGATACAGGTAAATTGGATAGCTTCAAAATTAACAACTCAAGAAAAATAAGTCCCCGGCAACGGCGCCAAAAACTTGACCGGCGTAAACACACACGTATAACGCAAGCGCACGTATCGTTCAAGTAGTATAAAATATCGATCCCACGAGGACTTAATTCCTACTATTGTTATTAATTATTGAATCTATTTTTTACAGATATCTAATTAAATGAAGAAGAGAATGATTGTTTGATTGGTTGAAAGTGGTTTTACAAAATAAATAAATAAATAAAAAGACAAAAGAAATACTAAGGAAAATAACAAAAGACACAAAGATCTAGGGTTGTGAATCATTCTAATATCTTTTAAAAGATGAAGTGATTATTTTATGTTTGTGTAATAAATCAGTTTACTAACCTGGAACACTAAATTATGCAAAAGCCTCTGTCGATGGTCAGACGCAAATACCCAGTTTAACCCAATTGAACCATATGTCTATGTCAACCAAATTATCTGGATTCATTAAGTTGAAGTTCCAATTATGGCTACCCCTGCCTGACAGGTATATGTCTATCTTGTAAGGAAATCTATTAAAGGGTTATCTATCCTCAAGGAAGATAGTGGGCTATTAAGTCTAAGGCTGAAACCTAAAATCCCTATGTCTAGTTCATTTTAGATTTACCACATCAATCTTATTGGTGATCAGACAATAAGAAACATTAAGCTTAAGACTTAATAAGTAAACCTTTAAATTACCCAAACTATAAAATAACCCCTTATAAACTGGTGATATTAGAATTCATCACAACCCCAGATAACTAATACATAACTAGGGCTAGTAAAAACTTAAAATAAAAGACATAAAATAAAAATGCTGAAAAGTAAAAGACATAAAGTAAAAGCTGAAAAGTAAATTGCTGAAAAGTAAATGCTGAAAAGTAAATTGCTGAAAATTAAAGAAAGAAAAGTACTGTGCATAAAAGTAAATTGCGGAAAGTAAAAACTGAAAAGTAAAGAAAAGAAGTGCGAAAGCGGAAATTAATTACTAAAAGCTATAAATAAACAAACAAGATACAATCTTCTTATTATTCTTAAGGAATTCCTTAGAAGAAAGTATGAATTTTACAAATGAAATGGCTTGGTATTTATAGGCAAAATTTTGCCTCCATCAAATCATCCACCAAATCAATTATTAATTGCTCCACTAATTGCTCCACCAAATCCATTATTAATTGCTCCACTAATCTCTTATCATGTTTGGTGATGATTTGATAATTTTTATTATTTATTTATTAATTTATTTTTTGCTTTGAAAATGATTGAAAGTGACTTTAATAATTACACACTACACACTTTTGGATGGTTCATCAATTTCGGGCATGAAATCTTCAGAATTCGAAATTATTTTGTCTTTTAAAGTTGTAGATCTGTGCGTCTTCTTTAATCTGGAACTTGAATCAGCTCAATCCGATATCGGAGTAAAAAGTTATTCCCAAAATACGACAGATGTGCAAAACTGGAATTTCCAAAACTGCACTTCGTCAAAACGCCCTTTCAAGTTTCCAATCTCCAAAATTAAAATATCAAGTCCAATAATTGCCCTTATTTGACCCATATTTCATCCTTAATTATTTCATTGAGACCCGATATTATTTTATCTGCAAAATAAACTAAAACACATCAAAACGTTCATCAAACCCGAGAAACTAAACAAAATATTAAGTTAAAGGGGCGGTAAATATTGATATATTTTCCGCTCATCAGTAATCCTTTGACTACAGGATATAATTGATTTTGTTTGAGATCCTCCACACTTTGATGCCATGTATGTCAAAAACCTTTCATGGTCTGGCCTCTAGATGTTCATTGGGTGTGGACCGATGCACTCAGTAATCAAGTGCGAAGTAAGATAGGATCTGTCAGCTCATATGTGTACCATAAGGTGTTTAGGTATCCATGTTAGTAAAGTCACGATTCTTAAATCTTTGGCCAAAGACGATCACCTAGGGTGGATCGCATCAGTTATGAAGAATCGAGGACATGTCGACATAAGATGTGCGTCTCGGAAACTTGACAGTATATTCTATGTTTCCTAAGCACAACTCGGATAGCCTATGATGGTGGGATTGTTAAACATATGTGATGACCTAGACTTGTATAGTTCAGAAAAGGTCATTTGTATTCTTCACGAATTCGGAGTTGGCCGAATTGCGTACATATTTCCTAGGCTTATATGACGAATGTGTCTGAACTTAGAGAGTCTCAATATAAAGTGTACTCGTTGAACACTTGGGTAGTCGATTAATTTTGATAAAAAATAATATTCGATATTATAATAATCAAGTGGTTTTGGATAACATTGATTATTTACTTTGACCTAATTGGATTAATTGGATAATTACACAAGGGCTTAATTGTAAAATCATAATTATCTCTACCATTTGAGGATATTATGATAATTGTAAGTATGTAATAATAAATGATTTTGACTTGATTTAATTGGATTAAATCAAAGTGGTAAACATTGAACTAATCCATTTCCTAATCATTGGCTTGATTTAATTGGATTAAATCTAAGTGGGAGACAATGGAGATTAGCCACACCTAATTATACATATTTGGACAAATTAGATTAAACCCACTTAAAAGTTGATTACCACTTTTATTAATTAAAAATTGCCTAAGTTTTGCTATAAATAGCAAGCTTTAGAAAGGTTTTAATTACAAGAAAAATAACAAGCATAAGAAAATTCTTGAGAGATTAGCCTAAGTTAGAGAATTGTTTAGAGAAGCTTGTGAGGTCTCTACAACATTTCATCTATGAGAAATCAAGATTGGATCTTAAAGTGAAGCTTTCACCCCTTGGAGGTTCTCCAACAATTTCAAAAAATGTGAAGTAGATTGGATCTTGCATCAAGCTTACTAGGTAATGTTTGATCTTCTCCAAAGTTATGTTCATTTATGTATTAGATGCATGATCACATAACTTAATGTTGACTAAGGCTAATCAATTGTGTTAGGATACTTTAGAAGTATAAACACAACATGCTTGTAATTAGGTCAAAGATGTTCATGTTGGACATGAAACAATTAATAAGAGTTTGGAACTCTAGATTAAAGCTTAGAGCTATGACTACCGTTCTAGAATCACTTGACCACCTTTGGGTAACCTAGAATTGTTCACGAGACATTTCTTATTGGGATTCTAATTTGGTTTGTGTATTGGATTCAAAATTTACGCAAGTGCGTATTTAGAATAAATATATATTTTTGTAAAAATATTTGATATTTTGAAAAACTTGATTTTTATTCTATAACATGTGTTAATGTTGGTTTTGAAATTAAAAATTAGTTTTGGGTGTTTTTGAAGTGTTTATGGAAGACCATAAAGAATTAGGGTCAAAGACCCTTTTAGTGTTAGACAATTATGACCCATAACGTCACTATTTGTAAAAGACATTGTGGTTTTTATAAAAATTAACTATGTAGCAATGGAAATTGCATTTTATCATTTTGTAATTTGATTACTTAAATATATAAATGATAAATTTCATTATGATTAGTTCCGGATTATAAGATATGAGACAGTATCAATCCATAACAGTTTAATCATTAAATATCCCTAGTCGTAGTATTATCGAGACTGGACAGCGACAATGCAGAATAGACTAGTATAGCACTTGTGCGTGTTATGGAAGCGTAACGACATAGTTCTCAAATATTTAAGTATTGGATACTTATGTAAGTGTGATATGAGGTTGTGTTTACTGATGGTACGGAAACAGCTTCGCTCTGGATAGACTCCGCGGAATCCCATTGGTAGTATGACTATGTGTCTATGGGAATCCGCATCTGGGTTGGTGTATTTGGTCTTAACCTGAGACTTGCATCGCTAGTACTTGCGACAATCAATACGCTTTGGTTTTGGTCGTCCAGGACTTTAACAGGTTCTGTGTACGCCTCTTTTGGGTTTATTGAGAATCGTAGTGTATTGGGTGTGATGTCAAGACGAAAGTATCACTTCAGTCATATGGAGATGATGATCACGCAGGGATACAGAACTGGTACTCTAAATGGTTGTAACCATCGAGATAATATGACATGGTCATGATTATCTGATTAAAGAGACTAGTTGCTTGTAATCCGATATATGCTTCGTACGGGGCAGACACTATTCCAGCCCCAGGCCTTGCATGTGACATCTGATACTAGATCGTTATACGTAATACTACGTATACTACGCCTGACAAAGATTAAATATTACATTAAGAATATTTCTAGAGCATTGGGTAGGCACGATGCTTTGCTAGAAGCCAACCATGTCTCGTAAATCAGTAAAAACGTAGTACGAGGTTTGTACGTGTTCGGATAGTCTGACGACCTGATTTACTGCCAACATATCCAGGGATCTCTTGGGTCGTTTCCCGATAATTCACCGATGACGTATGATTCGAGCATAATTAATCTAGGATTAATTACGGAGAGATTTTATCTAGGATAAAATACTATTTGAAGAGAGAGAACGATTAATTTGGAATTAATCAATAAAATAATATATTGGATATATTAAACGAAATTAGATTTCGACGCGGAATTAAAATTGGATTTTAATTCGGGCTAACGAATTAATTTAGAATTAATTCGCGAGCGATGTGAATAGTAATTTTGCTAGGCATAATTATTTAATTAAATTTGATTTAATTACGTCACAACGGAAAATTCGTTAATTCGGAATTAGCGAACCCGAGCCCGGGAGGTGTCGCGGGCCCACTCGGATTTTGAATCAAGTGGGGCCCACATGTCACATCACTTGTCACTTTAATTACTTTTTGGTGATGGGTTTTGGTGAAGGAATGATGGTAACTTGTATGACACATTTATGTGTAATGATGGGAATGACTTTTACGAAAATTTTAGATTTGGTATATCATTTGATTTTTGAAATCAATTAATCAATTCATTTCACTTCATTCTCTCACTCTCCCTCATGGTTTTGGAAACCAATTTTCTCTCCCTCTTCATTTCTCTCATTGCCGAGAGTTACAAGGTTTATTTGAAATTTTTGTAGCAAAAAATTTCAAGAGCTAGCACTCAAAGGAATCATAACAAAGGTGTTAGTGAAACCATCCCAAAAGCTTGGAATCAAAGATCAAGGCTTGGAGCTTAAAGATTAACATTCAAAAAAAAAGCTTAGAGACTTCTCAAATGACCCTTGGCCGAAACTTCAACAGGGATTTTTTGTATTTGACACATCCTAAATCCGCTCTTTGTAAGTTTGATTCCGCCATACTTTACTTTTGTATTGACATTATTTCATTACTTATATGATCTTGGATAATGTCTTAGAGACCAACATTTAGCTCACTGGAATGTGAGCTGAAATTAATGATTTGAAAAGAAAGCAAAAGAATTAAAAAATAATAATAGAAGTTGCTACAGTGTGCTCGCGCATAATAAATAGAAGTTGCTACAGTGTGCGCACGCATTGTAGCGCACGCACACACGCTGAGCTTGCGTGAATTTTGTTTTCGCTCGTTCTGGATCTTCCGGAATCTGATTCAGTCTCGATTTTTTCCTATACAATCATAATGAAATATAGTATTTCATTAAATGATTTAAAATTACACCTATACTTGATATCCATGGGTTAGACTCATTTCCGCTGCACAGGGCACCGATCCGACCCTAGGGGTTCCACAACTGTCTCAATAGAATGGTATCATTGCAAAGGATTAACCACAAAACACATGTTTTGAATCTATGTCATAGTAATTTTAATTTAATTATGCATAAGACATATTGGATATGTATTGCATGTTTTAAATAAAAACTTTGACCTAATTACGTTAATGACTTGATTGTCATAAATCGCTCGTGATTAGGTGATTACTTTATTTAAGTAATATTATTAATAATGTTGGAGCATTATTGGATGGTCCGTCTTGTCAATACGGAGATGAATAAGTTCTTAATACTTATTTCCAATATCGTCATTAGTGTGAGGGTATAAGTGCTCGGAACTTAGGTCACTCCGATAAAACATTAGATGTAGCGTGATGAGTTAACGTAGTAAGTGTACATACGAAGCTCATTAGTTCACATTGACAAGTATACACCTAGAACATGTCTGAATCCAATATCGTCATTAGTGTGAGGATAAGAAACGGTTCAGGACCAAAATAGGAGTCACATGATGTGATTGACCTTGGAGGTCTACCTAATGAGTTTATAAAGGGCAATATCATCATTAGTGTGAGGCTAGAGTAAATGTCATGGGATCCACTTCCCGCTATGAAATTTTGATAGTCAAATTTCTATTTTTCCGTTAAGGGAGATTACATAATTATGTAAAGCAGTGAGAGGGCACTAATAGATTTAAAATTCCATAATCAATTAGTGTTATCACTTTTGAAATGAAAAAATGTTCTGCTACTCAATGATGTTGTCTTGTAGATGGCTACCACTAATCTATTGATGAAACTTTTGGATTCCAATAAGCTAAAAGGAGCCGAAAACTATTTCGAATGGGAAATGAACATGCGCCTTGTCTTGAATTATGAAAATTTGACTTATGTCACGATCAATCCACTGCATGTTGATATCGATCCTGACTCCACTCCAGAAGAACAAGAAACTTTTGATAGATGGAAGGATGATAACCGGAAGGTGAAATCCTACATCTTGGGATTGATGGTTCCAGATTTGCTGAGACTGTAAATTGAAGTACCAGATGCTTGGAGCATCATGCGAACACTCAAGGAGTTGTTCGAGCCAAATCAAGAGATGGAACTTTATCGAATGTCTAAGGAATTATTCCGTGCTGAACTCAAAGAGGGAGGAGCTGACAGCACTCATGTTCTGAACATGATCGACCAGATTCGATATATGGAATGACAGTGCATTGTGTTTGATGAACGGCTGGGCCGTAATTTGATTTTGTTTTATTTGTCTGGTTCTTATGATGGCTTTGTATTAAACTTCCATATGCATTCGATGCAAGCCATATACGAAGAACTTCATAACATGCTACACACGGCGTAGCAAGATTTGAAGTCAACTTCATACTGTATCTCCATGGTGGACCTAGCTCTTTAAAGACTTATGGGAAGTCAAAGAAAATAAAGATGGGAAAGAAGAAGATATCAAATAAAAACTTCTAGAAGCGTAAATGCGCAAAATCAAAAGTAGCTCGTGACCAATGTCTACAATACATGAAGTCTGAACATTGGAAGAAAGACTGCCTAGAGCTTAAAGGAAAAGCAGGACCCTCAGATACACTTTGTATTTTTCCAATTATTGACATCTCATTAGCCTTAGATGCAAATAGTGGATGGGTGTTAGACACTGGCAGTCCAACTCATATTTGCAGTTCAATGCAGAAAATGAGGGTTAAAAGAAGGCTGAATAATGGGGAGATCCAGCTTAAAGTTGGCAGTGGCGAGACATTGGATGTCAAGGCCATATGAACAGTAGTTCTAGATCTCCCAAATGGATGTAAATTAGATTTGCATGACTGTTATTATGTTACCTCACTTATCAAACAGATAATATCACTGCCAATATTAGATAAAGAGAGATATAAAATAAACATTAAGGATGAAACTTTATGTTTGTATGATAAAGAAAATTTATTGAAATGTGCATGTTCTTTATCAAACGGTCATTATGTTTTGGAAACATGTAGATATGTCTTTAATATAGAGAAAAATACAAGTAGGAAATCTGAACTAAATAATACTGAATTATGGCATATGAGATTGGGCCACATAGGTGTTAGACGTCTATCCAAATTAGTAAATGATGGTTTGATTGAAAATCTTACTTTAGATCCTTATCCGATTTGTGAGTCATGTATCCAAGGAAATATGACAAACGCCCTATTTTAAGGTGTTGGACACCGTGCTGGAGATTTAATGGAGCTAATACACAGCGATGTGTGTGGTCCATTAAATCATGTCGCTCATGATGGTTCCACATACTTTGTGACTTTCACAGATGACAAGTCTATAAATGGATTTATCTATCTGATGAAACATAAGTCGGAAACATTTGACAAGTTCAAAATATTCTGAAACGAAGTAGAAAAACAAACTAGTAAATTCATCAAATGTCCTAGATCAGATCAAGACGGTGAGTACATGAGTGAAGAATTCAGAAATTATTTAAAGGAGAATAGAATTCTCGCCCAATATAGCCTACCAAGAACACCTCAACAAAATTGAGTGTCTGAGGGTAGAAATCGTACTTTATTGGATATGGTGTGAACGATGATGAGCTATACAGATCTTTCTTATTACCTTTGGGGTTATGCTTTACTAACTGTTGCCTACATACTTAATAAAGTTCAATCGAAAGCTGTTTCTACGACCCCCTATCAGATATGGTTCGGTAGAAATCCAAGTCTTAGACATTTAAAGATTTAGAGTTGTCTAGCATACGTTAGAATTACGCAGTGGGATAAACTAGAACCCAAAGGGTATAAATATAGGTTCGTTGGATATCATGATAATTCCATGAGATATCAATTGTACGACTTCGAGCAACAAAATATATTTGTTGTTCGCTTTGTAAATTTTCTTGAAAAGTAATTTTTGAGAGAAAGTGGAAATTTTAAATAGATTAAACTTGATGAGTTTGATCCCAACATTAAGGAACCTGAGATGGAACCAGAGATCCAACTAGGTGAGGGATTTATAACACAGGTTCTACGTAAGTCGAATAGAATATCAAGGCCTCATGAGAGACTATTTTTAACATTTGATGTGAGCCTTGATGTTCTCATCTTGGAGGAAACAGATCGACTACGTATACAGAAGCGATATTGGATATCGATTCGGGAAAATGGCAGGAAGCCATGAAATCTGAAATGGATTCAATGCATGCCAATCAAGTCTGGAACTTAGTTGAACTTCTTGAATGAGTTAAACCTATTGGCTGTAAATGGTTTTACAAAAGGAAGCGATGGAATGATGGAAATGTGGAAACCTTTAAGACCCGACTGGTAGCGAAAGGTTACACTAAACATTCTGGGATTGACTATGAGGAAACTTTTTCACCAGTGGCCATGCTAAAATCCATTAGGATTCTTTTAGCCATTGTTGCATATCCCGACTATTAGATATGGCAGATGGATGTGAAAACCACTTTCCTAAATGGATTCCTTGAAGAGGATATCTATATGGAAAAACTAGAGGGTTTCATATCCAGTGAGACTTCAAACTTGGTTTGTAAGCTCCAAAAGTCTATTTATGGACTTAAGCAGGCATCCCGAAGCTGGAATCGTCATTTTGATGAAATAATTAGATTATCTGGATTAATCAAGAATGAGGAAGAACCATGTGTTTATAAGAAAGTTAGTGGGAGCATGATAGATTTCTTAATCTTGTATGTAGATGACATCCTTATCATAGGAAATGATATAGGGATGATGCAAAGTGTGAAAGCCTACCTTTGGAAGAACTTCTCCATGAAAGATATTGGTGAAGCCTCATATATACTAGGTATAAGGCTCTATCGAGATAGAGTTAGGAAGCTTATAGGGTTGTCACAATCGACGTACATAGATAAGATGTTGGAAAGGTACAGTTTTACCAATTGCAAGGCAGCAAATGTACCTTTCCGATACGGCATACATCTTTCAAAGAAAATGGCACCTCAAATTGAGGAAAAGAGAGTTAGGATATCTAACTTGCCATATGCTTCTTGTATTGGAAGCATAATATATGCTATGTTATGTACTAGACCTGACATCAGTTTCGGCGTCAGTGTGACCATCCGATATCAATCTGATCCAGGTAATGATCATTGGACAGCCGTGAAACATATCCTAAAATATCTTAAAGGCACCTAGGATAAGTTTCAGATATATGGAGAAGATGAGCTACAAGTTAAGGGTTATACAGACTCTGACTTCCAGGGAGATCCAGATGATAGAAAATCTACATCAGGATACATATTTACCCTTAACGGTGGTGAGATTAGTTGGCGTTGTTCAAAGCAAGGCTCAACAGCTGATTCTACCAATGAGGCGGAATCTATAGCGGCTTCAGAAGCTGTTAAAGAAGCTGTTTGAATTAGAAATTTTATCACAGAACTTGGTGTTGTGCCTAGTATTGCGGATTCGATCCCACTGTATTGTGATAATAATGGAGCCATCGCACAGGCTAAGGAGCCGAGGGCACATTCCAAGTTTAAAAACATGGAAAGGAAATACCGCGTAATTAGAGAGATAATTGAACGAAAATAAATAGTGGTCTTGAAGGGTCAATGATAAGACAACATAGCAGACCCGCTTACAAATGCCTTACCTCCTAAGTTATTCGATAAACATGTAGAGGAGATGGGACTGTGGTACCATCCAGATTGGAACTAAGCAAATGGGAGTTTTATGGAGTTGGTGCTTGGTGTGCCAATCCAATTTGTATATTTTATTATTTATTAATAAAATAACTACATTTTTCATTTCATACCTCATTAATGGTATTGTCATTATGCGTATTAGATTGATGTATAGATATGCTAAGAATGACATCAACCTTAGAATAGTTTTGACAATGGGTGTAAAATATTCTTAAAGTAAATATTCCTAGCCATTTGTTTTGGAATACGGTTGAATTCCTATAACCTAGAAGACTAGCACATGTCATATATTGGAATTGAAGTTCCAATGGTTTAACCGGATGTAACATGAGTTTTGGAAACTCGTATAGACATGTGGGTATTCGTTGAAGCGAATACTGGATTACTCACATGCGATTCCTAATAGTTGGAAGTACACAACACCGTCAATAGAAATCTCCTCGAGTCCAGTAACATGTGTAATCCTTTGACTATAGGATATCATTGAATTTGTGTGAGATCCTCCACACTTTGATGCCATGTATGTCAGAAACCTTTCATGGTCTGGCCTCTAGATGTTTATTGGGTGTGGACTGATGCACTCAGTAATCAAGTGCGATGCAAGATAGGATCATGTTGGACAGTTATGACCAATAACGTCACTATTTGTACAGATCATGGTATTGTTGTACAAATTAAATATGTGACAAAGGAAATTGCTCTTTTATCATTTGTGATTAGATCACCAAGATATATAAATGATGAAAGGTCCATATGATTAGTTCCGGATTGATAAGATATGAGATAGTATCAATCCACGAAGGTTTAATCATTAAATATCCCTAGTCGTAGTATTATCGAGACTGGACATCGATAATGCGGAATAGACTAGTATTGCACTTGTGCGTGTTATGGGAGCATAACGACATAGTTCTCATATATTTGGGTATATGATACTCATGCAAGTGTAATAGGAGGTTGTGTTTACCGATGGAACGGGAAACAGCTTCGCTCTGGATAGACCCATCAGAATTCCATTGGTAGTATGACTATGTGTCTATGGAAGTCTGAATCAGGGTAGGTGTATTTGGTCTTAACCTGAGATTTACACCGCTAATAATTGCGACAATCAATGTACTTTGGTTTTGGTCGTCCAGGGCTTTAACAGGTTCTGTGTACGCCTCTTCTGTGTATATTGAGAATCGTAGTGTATTGGGTGTGATGTCGAGATTGAAGTATCACTCCAGTCATAGTGGAGATGATGATCACGTAGGATACTTAACTCGTTCTCTTATATGCTGCAGCTATCGGGATATTATGACTAGGTCATGTTTATCCGATTATAGAGACTAGTTACCAGAGATCCGATATGTGCTTCGTACGGGGCAGACACAATTCCAACCCGAGGCCTTGCACGTGACATCCGATACTGGATCGTTATACGCAATACTACGTATACTACGCCTGATATATATCGCATATTCCTATAAGAATATTTCTGGAGAATTGGGTAGACATGGAGCTTTGCTAGAAGCCAACCTTGTCTTGTAAATCGGTAAAAATGTAGTACTAGGTACATACGTGTTCGGATAGTCCAACGACCGGATTTACTGCCAACATATCCAGGGATCTCATTGGTCACTTCCCGAAGATTCACCGATGACGTATGACTCGCACTTTATTAATCTGGGATTAATTAATGTGAGAGATAAGATTAATCTGGGATTAATTACTAATATATTTTATCTGGGATAAAATATTATTTAGAAAGAGAGAGAACGATTAATTTGGAATTAATCGATAAATTAATATATTCGATATATTAAACGAAATTGGATTTCGACGCGGAATTAAAATTAGATTTTAATTCGGGCGAACGAGTTGATGTAGAATTAATTCGTTAGCGACGTGAATAGTGATTTTGCTAGGCATAATTATTTAATTTCGTTAATATGGAATTAGCGAACCCGAGCCCGAGAGTGTTTGCAGGCGCACTCGCATTTCAAATTCAAGTGCGGCCCACAAGTCACATCTAGCGTCAAATCACTAGTCAATCAAGTGATGGAAGTCACATCACTTTGAGTGAAATGATGATTGTCATCATTGATTGATGTGAACAGTGATGTGGGTGGTTGATAGCATTTAATGCCATTTTGTAGCCAAATTTTGTTGACCTTTTAGAAAGGCTTTTTAAAAAATTTTGGTATATGTTTTTTTAATTGATTTTAGAAATTAATCAAGTGTATTAGATACACAATTCTCAACCAACACACACTTAACTCTCTCTCTCTCCTAGAATCGGCCAAGGGCCTTCTTCATCTTCCTCTCCCAAATTCTACCATGGCCGAAAGTCAAGGAAAGAAATAGGTAATTTTTGTGGAAAAAATTACTAAGAGCTAGCACTCTAAAGGGTCATCCTAAGGTGATAGAGAACTAATTTCATGAGCATGGAATCAACATATAAAGCTTGGAGCTTGGAGCATCAATGAAGGACATCTATGGAGGTTGGCTGAATTTCTTGGAGCTCAAAAACAGTCCAATGCCGTGAAAACTATGGAGGGGAGAAAAGATTTTTGTTCATCGCATCGCTCAACCGATCATTGTAAGTATGTTTCCGCCATACTTCTTGATGTATTCACATGTATTTTCATTGCTTGATATGATCTTGGGATGCTTAGAGAAACCCAACAATGGTATCTATGAGCCTAATTGAGCATGAAAATGATTTAGTGTTAAAATTGGGTAAAACCAATTTGAGCTTGATTTGATGAAATTGTTTGATTGAGTATGCTTGAATGATGTTTAATTGAAGTTGGATGTGATCAATTTCATGAAAATTGATTTGGAATAATTTTCCCCAAATTGGGTTGGGTTGGCCGAATTCAAAGGAACCCTAATCTCATGGTAATTTTTTTTTTGATTCATTGGATGAGTTTGAAAGACTTTGGGAATGTTAATTTAAATTCAATTGGATTGAAATTAGAATTGGACAAAAATCCCTACCATTGTCGTGAGTTAAGAAGCATGAAATGGGTTTGATTTTTGATTCAAATGTGTTGGACATGTGTTGATGATGATAAGCATGATTAATTATGCAAATTGGTATTTTGGAAATGTTAATTTGGTTAATTAATTATGGCTTTACACTTTGAGTAATTAAATTGTGAAATTGGAATTTTTGGAATTTAATTATGTTGGGCCAAATTTAGAGTTGGGCTTGTAAAGTTGTAATTGGGCTTAATGGGCTTGGTTGGGCCAATTTTGGTTTAGGCTAATTGGTTGGATCCAATTGGGCCCAAAACCATAACCATAAAGTCCAAATATGACTAATGGGCCTTTAAAGTTTAATTGGGCCTAATGGGCCTAAATTGATTTCTAGGCTTATGGGGTTATTGCTTGATTGGGCTTTGGTTGTCGAAGCCCACGACTTAAGAAATTAATTGAAAGCCCATTGGACTTTAAATTAAATTGACATTGGATGTTAATCAAGCTTTGAGACCCGTAACGATTAGATTTGGAATCTAAGTCGTAAAGGTACATTAAAAAGTGTAAATATTTAATTTGACATGGTACTCTAAATATTTAAGAACTGGTACTCTAAATGGTTGCAACCATCGGGATAATATGACATGGTCATGATTATCTTATTAAAGAGACTAGTTGATTGTAATCCGATATATGCTTCGTACAGGGCAGACACTATTCCAGCCCCAGGCCTTGCATGTGACATCTGATACTGGATCGTTATATGTAATACTACATATACTACGCCTGACAAAGATTATATATTCCATTAAGAATATTTCTGGAGAATTGGGTAGGCACGATGCTTTGCTAGAAGCCAACCATGTCTCGTAAATCAGTAAAAACGTAATACGAGGTACGTATGTGTTCGGATAGTCTGACGACCGGATTTACTACCAACATATCCAGGGATCTCTTGGGTCGCTTCCCGAAGATTCACCGATGACGTATGATTCGAGCATAATTAATCTAGGATTAATTACGGAGAGATTTTATCTAGGATAAAATACTATTTGAAGAGAGAGAACGATTAATTTGGAATTAATCGATAAAATAATATATTCGATATATTAAACGAAATTAGATTTCGACGCGGAATTAAAATTGGATTTTAATCGGGCTAACGAATTAATTTAGAATTAATTCACGAGCGACGTGAATAGTAATTTTGCTAGGTATAATTATTTAATTAAATTTGATTTAATTACGTCGCAACAGAAAATTCGTTAATTCGGAATTAGCGAACCCGAGCCCGGGATGTGTCGCGGACCCACTCGGATTTTGAATCAAGTGGGGCCCACATGTCACATCACTTGTCACTTTAATTACTTTTTGGTGATGGGTTTTGGTGAAGGAATGATTGTAACTTGTATGACACATTTGTGTGTAATGATGGGAATGACCTTTACCAAAATTTTAGATTTGGTATATCATTTGATTTTTGAAATCAATTAATCAATTTATTTCACTTCATTCTGTCACTTTCCTCACAGTTTTGGAAACCAATTTTCTCTCCCTCTCCATTTCTTTATTTCCGAGAGTTACAAGGTTTATTTGAATTTTTGTAGCAAAAATTTCAAGAGCTAGCACTCAAAGGAATCATAACAAATGTGTTAGGGAAACCATCCCAAAAGCTTGGAATCAAAGATCAAGGCTTGGAGCTTGAAGATCAACATTCAAAGAGGAAGCTTAGAGACTTTTCAAAAGACCCTTGGCCGAAACTTCAACAAGGATTTTTTGTATTTGACGCATCCTAAATCCGCTCTTTGTAAGTATGATTCCGCCATACTTTACTTTTGTATTCACATTATTTCATTGCTTATATGATCTTGGATAATGTCTTAGAGACCAACATTTAGCTCACTGGAATGTGATCTGAAATTAATGATTTGAAAAGAAAGCAAAAGAATTAAAAATAATAATAATAGAAGTTGCTACAGTGTGCGCACGCATTGTACCGCACGCGCACATGCTGCGCGTGCATGAATTTTATTTTCGCTCGTTCTGGAGCTTCCGGAATCTGATTGGGCTTTGGTTGCCGAAGCCCACGCCTTAAGAAATTAATTGAAAGCCCATTGGACTTTAAATTAAATTGACATTGGATGTTAATCGGGCTTTGAGACCCGTAACGATTAGATTTGGAATCTAAGTCGTAAAGGTACATTAAAAAGTGTAAATATTTAATTTGGAATTAAATAAATGAATTAGTATTAAATACAAATTAATTAGATTTAATGTTATAGTTTAATTTAATTCAAGAATTCGTACTTTGAGTACTTATTCATAAAACGAGTTTGACTCGCGCAAAATCAAATCGTTGTTTGAACATTGGATGGTCATTAATATATCAGATTAATTAATTGGATTAGATTGATTGATAACATGTTTGTGTGAATACATGGTTGCGATGTATGAATAATGTATATCGGATGGATATTAGATGGGTGGGGAAATTTTGGAAATTGTTGTAATAAATTTAGAATTTAGTAATTGGACCTGCGAGTCCAGCCTATTACCTCATTACTCTTTGTATTTCTCTTCTCACCTATTCCCCTCAATGTAAATGAGGTTTCTTTAGAAGTGTTATGTAATCGGGTAGAAGTAATACTTGTGCTAGCTGGAGAGAGGAAATAGAGAGATTTGTTCTAGGAACAATGTGTTTAAATATCCATCCGCATATCATTATTAAATTTATTTATACGCGCCTTATTATGTGTTTAGAATGCATGTTTAAGGGTGTATGATGATGAGACCTTAACAAAAATAATTAATTGGTTGCCAATTGCACGCGAAAAATCCTCAACATCATATTAAGCGTTTTTCCTTCCATTGAGTGATTCTTACTCAAGATCCAAGACTGGCATTGGTTTGTTGGCCAAAGTCAAGACCTTTGTCCGTCGAGTATGTGTTTGAATCATGAAGGCTTTCACTAGGAAATAAGGTTTCCCGAGTACTCCACAGGGGGTTAGAGGCTCGCCGAAAAATAGTGGGAGGCAAGTATTAAATTTGCAATATTCGTTTAGTTACTTTCCATACGCGCTCATTATAATTTTAAGTCAATATAAATTAATATATTAGTTGGACTAATAATTAATCGTTGTTTTAATAAACAGTTGGACTGTATTCAAACTATTTCAATTAAAAGTTGATTTTATAATTGGATTATAGTAATCAATATAATTGAATTTAACCAATTAAATTATAGTTGATTATATAGTTAGACTATAGTAATCATTATAATAAATTGTACCTAAAATCGTTGATTAAATAGTTGGACTATTAGAATCAAGATAATTGAAACATTAGTGTTTAAAACATAATCCTGGGTGAAAATGTATTTAAACGACTTTAATTTTCAAATTGGGAATAAAATCTCATGATAGTCCTGGGTAACCTAGAAGTTACTTTATTTGATATAGTGACGTCTTGAGCCTAAGCCCGAAGTTAAGCAAATAATAGAGAATGATCTTTAGAAGATTCATGTGATGATAACTTTAGTCCTTAATCAATGAAGCTTGCCAAATAGACTCCTTAATTTCTTATTCAGAACTAAGGATTAGATCCTTATAGTATGAAAATGAAATTGAAGGATCTTCATAGATCTATCCTTAGATCTTAGAAGTACTAAATTGTAATTGTAAACTCTTGGAGAGTTAATGGCTATTCTCAAGGAGACAAACCCAAAGTTTGCAATAAGGCAAGAAGCGCAAGGCGCACCTTACTTCGACATCCCAGAAGGCCAAGGCTTGGCAAAGGCTTATGGAGTGTGGAAAAGGGGCAAAGGCAAAGTCATTATAATCTTCTGGGAAGACAAAGGACATATCTCAAAATGTCTGCCTAAACTGTGGCAAACGGGGTCACTGAAGCGTGACTGCCGTATGGACAAGGCAGACTTGAAGGAATTGAAGACGAGCAAGGCTCCGACTTCAAATATATTTGTTATAAACATGTTCGCTACTAGTATTAAAATTGGATTTTAGATACTAGTTGTGGTACATAAATATGTACTGGTGTGCAGAATCTGCTGATAAGTAGGATACTGACTTCAGTTGAGATTTATCTGCGAATCAGAAATGGGACGAAAGTCGCTGTTTTAACCGTAGAAACCTAAGTTTAGGAACTACCCTTCGGGTGTGTACTTAAATTAGGAAACTGTTACAATGTAACTAGTTTGACTAGATACATTATCTCTATATCAGGGTTTAACCCGTTGCGGGTATACCTTTATATTCTAGAACACTAAAGTGTTTTATTATATAAAGATGATATTGAGATAAACAATTAGATGTGAATAACAGTATTTATATTTTGAATATAAACAAATCTCAAACATATAACATGAAAAACAAATAGCTCAAATAGAATTAATCAGTTGAGACTTATATGTGGCATTGTTGTCTGGGACACAATTAAACAAGACTCGTATATCCCCACTTTCGAAGAGTGGGTACTAGGACGGATTTGATTCCAATCAAATAATGTCTACGAATCTAGTTTATTAGGCAAAATGCCTGAAACACCTTTACTTGGTAAAATTGCAAAAGCCACCGATCTGTTAGCCCTTGTTCATCGTGACGTAAGTGGGCCCATGTCTAGCTAGGCTAGATGTGGATATGAATGTTTCGTGAACTTTACGGATGTGGCATCGCGTTATGGTTATGTGTTTCCTTAGAAACACAAATCGAAAACTTTTAAAGTTTCGACACGAAGTAAACAAACAGATCGGCTAAAGTATAAAACCATCATGGTTAGACCATGATAAAAATACTTAAGCAATAAGTTTCTCATATACTTAAAAGAGTATAGTATTCTTTCAATGAGGACTCCTCCCGGAACACGTCATTTGACGGTGTGTCCGAATAGAGAAACCAAATTTTGTTGGACATGATAAGGTTAATCATGAGCCGCTCTGAGCTACCATTTCCTTCAACGGATACGCATAAACAGTGCAAAACTTATTTAGAATAAGGTTCCATAAAAATATGTTAGACAGACTTCATATTAGATATGAACAGGAAAGAAACTAGGTTTTCTCATTCCTGAAGATTTTGGTATGCTAGGCATATGTTTGGATGATACCAAACTAGAACCCAAATCGGATAAGTGCTAAGTTGTAGGTTATCCTAGGGAAACCAAAGTATAGTACTTATACAACTCACAAGAGAACAATGTAATTGTTGCTCACCATGCGGTTTTCCTAAGAGGAATACCGATATGCAGTGGTAAGTGGGAGGATAATAAAACTCGATGAAAATCGGTGTAATACTTTTCTAGGTGCCGATTCCTTAACGGAACATAAATAGTTCATCAAGGATGAAACTATACCAATAATCTTCGAATACACAAGAACCGCATAAGTCGGAGAGAGTCAGAAAACAACCTAGGAGGTATGGGTTTCTGATCTCACCTCATAAATATGTCAATCTTATTGAGGAATTTGAACTGACTACATATGAGGAAGTGATACAAGGTATTGACTCCCTATTATGGAAAAGTGCCATGATATCCGAAATGGATTCCATGTATATCGACTACATTTGGATACTAGTTGTTGTACCGGAAGGCATTGTGCCTATTGGTACTATATAAGTGTTCAAGGAAGACATACATGGAAGGAAACATACCAATGTACTAAGCTAGGCTTATAGCGAAAATGTATCGTTATCAAAATTGTGTCGATTACGACGAAACATTTTACTCGTTGCCATTGTTAAATCCATTTGGATAATACTTGCTGATGCTGTATGTTTCATTCATGAAATATGGCAGCTGAACATCAAAATCATTTTCCATAAATGGAAACCTCTTGGAGGATGTTTATAACATCCCGACGGTTTTGTCGTACCAAAACGAGCAAACAAGGTTATTCGATTAAGTTATTCGATCCATGGATGGATTGAAGCAAGCATACCATTGTTGGAATTATTGTTTTGATGTAATCATAATGGTATATGATTTAATTCAAAACGAAAATGATTCTTGTGTATATAAGGAATTTAGTGGGAGCGCACTGACAGTGATGTCCTAAATAATGATGACATGTCATTTCTTGGAAATGATATTCCCATAATACAATCGGTGAAAGCTTGGCTTTCATGAAAAATTCTCCGTAGAATTCTTGGGAGAATCAACCTTTATTCTAGGAATAAAGATCTACTGGGATAGATCTAAAAGTTGTTAATACTCTTCGAGAACTCGTACATTGAAATAAATGTACACGACCTAGTGTCTCATACGCTTTGAGCATATGGATTCACAATCGGGACAATCCAAGTGATAGTCATTGGATAGATGTTAAGAGCATCCTTTAGTATCTTAGAGGATCTAAGGATGTTGTCTTATACTATGGAGAATGAGAACTTGAAGTGACTGGGATCACTATTGCAAGTTTCCTAACCGATAACAATGGTACTAGACAAAGTTTGAATAACAGAACAGTAAGCTGGAAATCTTCCATGCAAGATATTGTTACCGAATAAACAATAAAAGTGGATTATTGCTGCAGCTGAGGAAGCAATAGAAGCCTTCTGGATTGATAATAATCTTAATCAGATTAGGAGTAGTTCTGTTATCAGCTGAGCTAGGCTACAGTGCAGGCTAAAGAATTAATGGTCTCATCAATGATCCAGATAAATACTTTGAATATTCATCTAATTCGTTCGGATTATACATCATGGCGATGTGATGATCGAATAAATTGCATCAGATGATAATCATGCAAATCCGCAGACGAAAGCCTTTCCTCAGTAGAAATTTGAGCGAACCGTACATAGTTTGGGTGTAGGACACTTGAGTGACTAGTTATAGGCCAAGTGGGAGATTTTTGGACAGTTATGACCCATAGCGTCACTATTTGTACAGATCATGGTGTTATTGTACAAATTAACTATGTGACAAAGGAAATTGCTCTTTTATCATTTGTGATTAGATCACCAAGATAAATAAATGATGAAAGGTCCATATGATTAGTTCCGGATTGATAAGATATGAGACAGTATCAATCCATGAAGGTTTAATAATTAAATATACCTAGTCGTATTATTATCGAGACTGGACATCTATAATGTGGAATAAACTAGTATTGTACTTGTGCTTGTTATGGGAGCATAACAACGTAGTTATCATATATTTGGGTATAGGATACTCATGCAAGTGTAATAGGAGGTTGTGTTTACCGATGGTACGGGAAACAGCTTTGCTCTGTATAGACCCCTCGGAATTCCATTGGTAGTATGACTATGTGTCTATTGAAGTCCGAATCAGGGTAGGTGTATTTGGTCTTAACCTGAGACTTACAGCGCTAATACTTGTGACAATCAATGTACTTTGGTTTGGGTCGTCCAGGGTTTTAAAAGGTTTTGTGTACCCCTCTTCTGGGTATATTGAGAATCGTAGTGTATTGGGTGTGATGTCGAGATGGAAGTATCACTCCAGTCATAGTGGAGATGATGATCACGTAGGATACGGAATTCGTTCTCTTATATGCTGCAGCTATCGGGATACTATGACTAGGTCATGTTTATCCAATTATATAGACTAGTTACCAGAGATCCGATATGTGCTTTGTACGGGGCAGACACAATTCCAGCCCCAGGCCTTGCACGTGACATCCGAGATTGGATCGTTTTACGCAATACTACGTATACTATGCATGATATAGATCGTATATTCCAATAAGAATATTTCTGGAGAATTGGGTAGGCATGGCGCTTTGCTAGAAGCCAACCTTGTCTTGTAAATCGATATAAACGTAGTACTAGGTACATACGTGTTCGGATAGTCCGACGACCGGATTTACTGCCAACATATCCGGGGATTTCATTGGTCGCTTCCTGAAGATTCACCGATGACGTATGACTCGCACTTTATTAATCTGAGATTAATTAATGAGAGAGATAAGATTAATCTGGGATTAATTACTGATATATTTTATCTGGGATAAAATATTATTTAGAAAGAGAGAGAACGATTAATTTGTAATTAATCGATAAATTAATATATTCGATATATTAAACGAAATTGGATTTCGACACGGAATTAAAATTAGATTTTAATTCGGGCGAACGAGTTAATTTAGAATTAATTCGTTAGCGACATTTATAGTGATTTTGCTAGGCATAATTATTTAATTACTTCGCGACGGAAAATTCGTTAATTTGGAATTAGCGAACCCGAGCCCGAGAGTGTTTGTGGCCGCACTCGCATTTCGAATTCAAGTGCGGCCCACAAGTCACATCTAGCGTCAAATCACTAGTCAATCAAGTGATGGAAGTCACATCACTTTGAGTGAAGTGATGCTCGTCATCATTGATTGATGTGAATAGTGATGTGAGAGGTTGATAGCATTTAATGCCATTTTGGAGCCAAATTTTGTTGACCTTTTTGAAACGCTTTTTACAAAATTTTATTAATTAAAAATTGCCTAAGTTTTGCTATAAATAGCAAGCTTTAGGAATGTTTTAATTACAAGAAAAATAACAAGCATAAGCAAATTCTTGAGAGATTAGCCTAAGTTAGAGAAGTATTTCGAGAAGCTTGTGAGGTGTCTACAATATTTCATCTATGAGAAATCAAGATTGGATCTTGAAGTGAAGCTTGGAAGTATTGGAAACAAGATTGGATCTTGGTGTCAAGCTTGCACACCTTGGAGGTTCTCCAACAATTTCAACAAAGGAGAAGTAGATTGGATCTTGCATCATGCTTACTAGGTAATGTTTGATCTTCTCCAAAACTATGTTCATTTATGTATTAGATGCATGATCACATAGCTTATTGTTGAATAAGGCTAATCAATTGTGTTAGGATACCTTGTGAGCTGAAGGTAATGATTTGAAAAGAAAGCAAAAGAATTTAAAAATATAATAATAGAAGTTTCTATGATGCGTACACAGTGTGCGCGCGCAATGTAGATCGCGCGAACACGGTGCGCGCGCGGGAATTTTTTTTTTCCTCGTTCTGGAGCTTCCAGACTATGATTCACTCCCGGTTTTTTCCTATACACTCGTAATGAAATATAGTATTTCACTAAATGATTTAAAATTATACCCATACTTTATATCCATGGGTTAGACCCATTTCCACTGCATAGGGCACCGATCCGACCCTAGGGGTTCCACAACTGTCCCAACAGTTCCAATATTTATGCCCATGGTGTCGGTCTAAAGCTAGGGGCTGCATCAAAATAGTTCATACATTCTAGAATCTCCTCATCTAAATTTTCGTGAGACATGTTAGTAACGCATGCTTCTATTTTGTCAATTAGGGACTGTATTGCATATGTGCTCTAAATAACACTATCTACTATATCAAGTTTAAAGCACTCATCCTCTCCTTCGTCAAATGAAAATATAATTGCTTTAAACACATTAAAAGTTACTTCTTGATCTTGAGCCCTCGTGGTTAGCTCACCCTTTTGCACATCTATGATGGTTCGTCCTCTTGCCAAGAATGGCCTCCCAATGATGATGGGTACCTCTTTATCTTCTTCCATGTCCATCACAATGAAATCTGCTAGGAAAAATAATTTATCCACCTTGACAAGTACATCTTCCACCGCTCCTCTTGGGTATGTGACCGATTTGTCAGCAAGTTCTAGAGTGACTGAGGCGGGCTTTGTCTCTCCTAGCTGCAGTTTTCTATAGATAAATAAATGCGTCAAGTTAATATTGGCACCCAAATAACATAAAGCCTTTACAAAATAATGGTTCCCTTTGGTGCAATGAATGGTGAAACTGCTAGGGTCCTTTATTTTTGGAGCGAGCTTCCTTTGAATGATGACACTGCATTCTTCAGTAAGTGCTACTGTTTCAAAATCACATTGTTTTCATTTTCTAGACATGATATCCTTCATGAATTTGACATAACTGGGCATTTGCTCTAATGCTTCTGCAAATGGAATGTTGATATGCAGTTTTTGAAAATTTCTAAGAATTGATCGAACTCCTTATCCAACTTGTATTTCTGGAGACGCTGCAAAAAACGTGGTGGTGAGGTCAGTTCTACTAAATCACTTTCTCTTGTGCCTCTATCCTTTGTCTTCTGATTTGCTTCATTGTTTCCCGTTATTGTGGGGATTTGCTCGTTAGGTTTGTGATTCCAATCTTTGTCTATTATAGCACTGCTATTCTACGTGATAGATTATCATTGTTTCTTTCCTCCACTTCTGAGATTTGGTTTTGTATCGCTAGGAATGGTTTCTTACGATCTATAGCTCTGAGCGTTGGCCAGCTGTCCCAATTGATTTTTCAATGTCTTCAAGGATGATACTTGACTCTGAAACAAGGTTTCATATTTCGCTTCTTACTTTTTAAGCATCTCAGCAAGCAAATCCTCTATTCATGGCTTCTTCTCATACCCTTGTCCTTTGTTCTGCAATTGGAATCCAGAGGGAGGATTGCTCATTTTGTAAGGTCCCTGCCCAGAATTATTGTTCCATGCAAAGTTAAGGTGGTTCCTCCATCTTGGGCTGTAAGTGTTGTAATAGGGATTGGGTCATTGTCTATTGAAATTGCTGACATATTTTACAAACTCGTCATGTGGAATGTGGACTCTACGTCAGACCATGCTCCATATGGTGCACTTGTAGATCCAGCATTCTTCACAACCTGCATGTTGAGAATCTCCAAGCATTTGCAGATTTGACCTAGCTTAGCACTCACATAAGTGTTGACTCATACCACGTGGATTCCTGCTACTTGATGAGGCATACTTCTCTCTGTTGGCCACAAGAAGTTTTTGTTAGCCATTTCTTCTATTAAATCCCAAGCTTGATTCTCTCTTTTTCCCATTAATGCACCTCCAGTGATTGCATCTATTGTGGTCTTCATCATCATAGTAAGCCTATTATAGAAAGTTTGGACTTGCAGCCACTTTGCAATCTCATGATGGGGACATTTTCGAAGCAGTTCCTTATATCTTTCCCATGCCTCACAGAAGGATTTAGAATCGTACTGCACAAAGGATGTGATGTTGTTTCTTAACTTCGATGTCCTGGCTGGGGAAAGTATTTTGCAAGAAAATCAGTAGCGAGGTCATTCCAAGTTGTTATGGTTCCTGCTGGTAGCGAATGGAGCCAGCCCTTAGCTCTATGTCTTGATGAGTATGGAAATACACGCAAGCACATTGCTATATCTGCCCCTAAGTTGTAATTGAATGTGTCGCAAACTTCCAAGAAGTTACTGATATGGGCAATGGGGGTCTTCAATTGTGCTTCCCCCAAACTGGACCGACTACTGTATCATCTAAATACAAGTCTTGATGTCACAAGTGTTTGCAAGCAGAGGTGGTAAGAAAATTCAAGATATGAGGCCGTCAACCATTAGAATCATCCTTTCCCGAATGAGAATTGGTGGTGCTTCTTCCAAAAGTTCTGGTTCCTGAATATTCATGTTAAGTTGTGCTTCTTGATCTTCTCGCCTATCCCTTCTCAAATGTCTCAGAGTTCTTTCAATTTTTGGGTCAAGGGGGAGAAACTCGAAACCTCTACTTCTTGTCATATAATTGCCCAAGAACCTGAAACAGATTGTATACAAAAAGAAAAAATAAATCACTTAGATAACAAGTGAAGTATCTAGTCTCAAAATTAATAGTGAAAGATAAATAAGTCAGTGGCAACGGTGCCATAAACTTGTTCGTGATTTTCACACGTTACGCATGCGCACGTATCGCTCAAGTAGTACAAAAGTTATCGATAGCACGAGGACTTATAACCTACGTTATTAGTTATTGAAACTAACTACTTACGAGTATCTAATTGAAATTAGAATGTGATTGTTGGTTGAGTTGATTTTAACTAAAGCAAATGGAACTAAGATAAATTCCAAAGGAAATCAATGAAGAAACAATATCTAGGGTTTTGAATCCTCCCAATATTTCATAATATTACACACTGCATTAGTTATGGATTTTTAACCTAGCAGTGCCTCCCACTACTTTACGTAATACTGTAATCCCCAACAGAAAATGAGAATTCAATAATTAAATCGAATTCCATAATGGGAAGTGGACCCCATGAATATATTTCAACTCGCAACTTTGGCACATTCTCACCTACGTATATTCACGGGTAGACAACTTATTGTCAATCACACTCGTTGTGACTCCTGATTTTGTCATAACCGTTTCTCGTTGGGACAACTTTGGCACGTTCATAGGAGGCGTATCAAGACTTCACTTGTCAATGACAAACTCAAGCTACCGATGTAGTCCTGACAGCTTTGGCAGTTCAGGAATTTCACTTTCAATTGAATTTCTCTCTTATCATATAAGTTCTACAGGCGAAAATGAACTACCTTCGACCATAACTGCATAGTTTTGGCACGATATAGCTATAGCATCATGAAAACATTCACATCCGTATTGACAAGGCGGACTAAGAAACAAGTATTCGTAATACTAGTCACTTTATAAAATCTTATTTAACGGGGAATTTCCTAAAAGATGTAATTCACTTTATTTAATCAAATTAAATAAATACATGTAAAAAGTAATGATTAATTAAATGTCCAAATTGAAAGGGCTAATCATATCATGGGTTCAGAATCAGACTCGCTCTGATACCATTTTGTTCGGGTTTTATCATCATCAAGGTATGACAGCGGAAGAAGCACGGTTCGGGCGAAATCGTAGTTTAAAATTTTTAAACTTATGAATAAATTATTTAATATTCAATATTAATAATTCATTCATATTTCATCTAAATATATTTATTCAATATCAAATAACGATATAAATAATATAGAAACTCGAAACTTTTACGAAAATATTTTTCTGCAAAATAGCATAAAAAGCGTTTCCTGCGAAACAACTGACTAATGCACATGGGGACTGCCCAGGTCAGCCCCAAAAACATTTGGACAATTCATGGGCTGCCCGAATAGTGACCGGTTCACTATTTCGACACCTGTTACCTGGTAACGCCGTTTTTCACCGTTTTCGTGTATTTTCACTCTGAAATAATTTCCGATAATTATTTTTTCTTGGGCAATTAAAATAAACTAATTTATTCTAATTACACAATACTAAAAAACATATTTTTATCACAAAAATCAGATTTTTCTCATAATTACCGGGAGACCCCGATACTTTACATTTTGATCATTTTAGTCCAAATTTGTCAAATATAAATTTGGATGATTCCAAATCCATTATAAAATGATTTTCAACATGTCCAACAGATCAAAATATAAATTACAATAAAAACCCCACTAAATTCCAAAATTACCGAGAGCACCCTAAAGGTTTCCAAATTTTACAATTTAGTCCAATCTTGTTCAAAACAAGTCAAGATCAAATCCAATCAATCCAAAAATTTAATATACATCATAATACATCACATATGTGAAAAGCCCCAAAATTGGAATAGGTTAAGATCCCTAATTTCTCAAATTACTCAAATTGATCAATTTACACTAAATTGAATAAATTCAACACTTTAATCAATTATTTAACACACAAACAAGTCTCACCATTTTGAAACAACTCAATAACAATTCTAGGTCATCAATGGGTAGCCTAACAACTCTAGAATGACAACAAGATCATCAAATGATCAAAAGTGTGCTTATACACCATTTATAAGCATACTTTGTTAAACATACATGCATACATCTTTCATTCATACTTCCAACCATCAAAACACAAACATAAGAGAGTAGAAAAACTTAAGAACTACACATGTTGTAGCCAATAACATAAGGAACAAGTTTCCTTCTAATAGAAAGTTGGAAAAACTTACTTAAATCCTAGCATTCTTCAATTTTATTCTTGGTTTCTTTTCTTTTTCTCTCAACACTTTTTTTTTTAGTTTTTGGTCGCTTGAACTTGTTTGAAGCAAAATGAAAAATAAAACTTTAAATACTAGGTCAAGTTGGTCGATATTGGTGTAGAAAAAAGATTAGATATTTTGTAATTTTTTAAACAAATATCTAACAAGCCAAATGCCATTTGACTTCCTTTTTCTTTAATGTAAAGTAAAAAATTTCCACTTATTAATCATGACCTAACTTTATCATAAATGTAGATATTCATATTTTAATTACTTTAATCATTTAATAATTAAATAATTAATTAAATACAAATATCTCAAATATATGGATTATATTTACTTTAAATATTTCAAATACATATATTAATAATATATGTCAAATATCACAATTTGACATTTAATTAATGTGTATTTAATAAGATCAAATATTAAATACAAATACGTATTAATTAGGAAATGACCAAAAGGTCTCTTTACATGTATCTTTCATTTAGCCGTTAAACGATTTATAAATAATCAGTATTATTCATAAAAGTTGCCATAGTACTCTACGAGTATATTTCATTAGTGAGACTCTCTAGGTTTAGGCATATCCGTCACAAAATCCAATTTCGTGTCCATAATTTACCCACCCGTAAATTATGACGACCATAGATAAACTCGCTTAACCATACAGGTCGAGGTCATCACATACGTATAATCCATCTGTCACAGGTATTCGGATTATTCCAGAGATATATAAATTAAAGTCAAATCTCTATAGGTATAATCCTGTCGACGATTCTATTAGCAATCTTATAAAAACACTTAGAACTCACTTTCTATAGTATACCACGGATCCATGAATTTAACGGATTGCTAATCCCATAATGAATACATATGCTCTGTACACAGAACTGACGGATCCTATCTTGATACACATTGGATATCATGAGCATGAGTCCACACCCAACCAAAAGACGGAGGTCTGATATTAATAGATTGGTGATGTGACTGCCATCAAAGTGTGGAGGATAACTCATATATCCACCGTGGTATCTCAAGTGTGATTCATGAATCAGACATAAATATGATCTGGATTGATGCTCCGAGCACCAACCCTAATAATTTCTCCCACTTGCTCTAGTGTCAACCCACGGTATCATATACACATCTCAATGTGTATCACATTCTCATGGCCCTCAAGAACTCACCTAACGCTCAAGAAGTAAGCAACAACGAGTAGGTCTGTTAAAACATATCGAATTTGTCAAACAAACCCAATTGTTTCCCTTAGCCAACATCATTGATATTTTGTAGAAACTAAGTTCTACATCAATATGACTCAGATGCCACATCAATATTGTGCTTCACCTACTAAGTTGTCTAATATTTACGGATCAAATCCAAAATATTATTCAGACAACCGCAAACACAACAATAATATCAAACTTCTTATCTAGACGGTCACTATGCAACTTCATAAGTCAATACTTCTTAAGTTGCAACTAATTTCACTCTCACAGTAGAATCATTCGTGACATTCCCACTATATTTTTTGTGACTGTTTATGACGTAGACAGTCTAACGTCATAATGAGACTCAAAACTAATCTGACCCTAATGGTTGCAGACTTTATTCTCCATTAGAAAGAAACTCGTTATTAATATCTCAAATATAATAAAGAACATGTTTCAAGACCCATCTTATAGTCTACAACATTTCAAAATAGCTCGTATCAATTATGATTCATAATGAAAGCTCAATCAAGTTCTAAACTTGATCGTAGTCAGCTATGGACAATCTTAGATCTATAGTTTAATACTAACTTCCAGAATCGATATCAAATATCGCTCCCACTATAAGTTATAGGATAATTTTCTTCAATAAAAAAAACAACAGAATCATTAAGTATCAAATACTTTTCAAATGATTCTGACATCCTACTAGACTTATATGGAAGATATCTAATGGTCGTTTCATCTTATTAATTATGTAGTTCCATTTGTAGTTTATCATTCTCACAATTGACTTCAATAAGTCAAGTCTTTTCTACAATCGTCAACATCTGATAAGTGCATGAAAGTGTACTTTGAACATCGTTAACTCGGCTTGTTTATCATGTATTTAATCTTAATTAGAGTTTATTTTGTGTCTTGTTATTAAAAAGCAATGAACATGAAGAATGGAGCAATTACATATGTTTCGGGACCTAATTGACGTAACAGACGCATGCTGGAAGAGTAGAGACACAGAGCGCGCAGCACCAAAAATTTACACTAGCACCGCGGTGCCCACTTCCAGGCGCCGTGGTACCGCTCCAGCTTCACCCCCAAAACCTAATTTAGATGTCTTTTATGCGCACAATGACTCCATGGTTTCTCTATATAAAACCCAAATTCATCCAAAACACTAAAGGAGGGGAAAAAATAGAGAGAAACTGTAGGCATTGCATTTTTGCATGTGAAACCCGATGATGAGTCTCAGTTGGAGGCACTACCTTTTAAGTCACGGAAGTCGCGAGAAACGATATCGGAAGGGGAAATTCAGGATGAGTATGCTATCAAAGTCGTTTCACATGTTCACTGTTTCCGTTCGTGCTGCATTCTTAAACGCGTTCGAACGTCAGGCAGATTGTGGGCATTCGTGTCATGTTCGAATTGGCGTTCGAACGGTATCGGTATTTCTGGTTTTCCTGTTAGCCTCATGACCCGAGCCCATTTAGCCCACATGCACCCTAGCCTAGCCCAAGCCCACTTAAAACACACCCAAATTAAATCAAATATTAAGTTAAATATTAATTAGATAATGTAATTAAATAAAATAATTAAGTCATATACCAAATTAAATAAAACAAATACAATCTAAATAATCACCTACCAAAATAAATAAAATATTTACCAAACATAAAATAAGTATATGCCTAATATAAACTAATCAAATATAATCATTCCTAACTAAATAATATATTTACCAATCTAAAATATTTGACTTCCTAATCAACACCAATCTAATCTTGTAACTTCCTAATTTATAATATTTTATCCCCCCTTAATCTTGTGTATGCCATTCTTGAGAAGCCTAAATTAGAAACCAAGATCCTATTCCTTGTGAGACAAGGTGAAGCCCTAGCCATTCTCTATATAAACAACCACCACCCAAAGCCTCTCCTCCTCTCTCTCTAGTCCACGTTTTTCATAAGCAAAAGAAGCCAAAAATTCTGTCCACTCTCCATTCTCTCAAGTTCACACATACTACAAAGAAATAACACAAAAATATCTTCGTCTCCTTCCCCTAATCACCGAAAATCATACTTCCATTTAGCAACCTAAATCACCCCCAAAAGAAAACGCCAAAAACAGCAGCCATACACGCCCAAAACAGCAGTAAAATGACCTTAAAACAGTACCCCGAAATCACCTTAAAACAGCAGCAAAAATACCCCAAAACAGCCCCTAGATCACCTAAACCAGTAACTAAAAAAATTGTACTTTTAATCCTTAAAACATTAACTAAAAAACTGCACTTAAAGCCTTCAAAAAACACCAAAACAGTCCATTAAAACACCAAAACAGTGACCTGAACAGCAAGCAGAAATACAGAGGAAATAGTAGCAAAGTGGAGGCCAAACAACAACAAAACGGAGGCCAAACAGCAAGCAAAATAGCAAAATAGTGAGCCAAGACGCTAAACAAGTGAACCGGAGAAGTAGCGGTGTGATAGCCCTTCCGACGGCCGTGAAACGCGAGTTCGAAAGTCGACATAAAAGGTTAGACCTGAGGGTATTTTCCACATTCATTTTCTGTTTTATTTTTATTATTTATTGAATATTGCTTGCATGATTGTTATGTTGAATTGCATGTTGTGGCCCTTGAGTAGATAAATATGCATGGATTATGAGATATGGTATGTTGTGGCTTTAGAATAAAACGAAAGATGTGTCAAATCTCGCGGTATATCGGATGAAAACCGGGACATAAATTTCATAGCCGATTCAGAATGGACGGTAGTATGATCTGTACTCGGGATACAACTCCACGTATCGCTTGAGTAAATGACATTTTCTTTTGTCTTATATTGCTTCGATTTATTTATTTTTCATCATTTGAATTCTGCATGTTACTTTTGTATGCGTGATTCAATCGAGCGCATGGGCTTAGTAAGTGCGATGAAAGGTCCCCTACTTGGAGGGGTTAAAATCCTTTACCACGATGTTTTGCCGCACCGGTTGATTTATGTTCGGTTGAATGCAAGATACGTTCAATCGGGCATACTAAGTTTGATATTATTGTTTTTAATTCTTTGTATGCATGATTCAATCGAGCGCATGGGCTTAGTAAGTGCGATGAAAGGTTCCCTACTTGGAGGGGTTAAAATCCTTTACCACGATGTTTTGCCGCGCCGGTTGATGTGTGTTCGGTTGAATGCAAGATACGTTCAATCGGGCATACTAAGTTTGATATTATTGTTTTTTAATTCTTTGTATGCATGTTTCAATCGAGCGCATGTGCTTAGTAAGTGCGATGAAAGGTCCCTTATTTGGAGGGGTTAAAACCCTTTACCACGATACTTTGCCGTGCCGATTGGAGTATACTCGATTGGATGCGAGATGAGTTCAATCGGATACATGAGGTCCCACATTGTGGATTTGTTTGTCTATGAATGTGTTGCATGCATCAGGTCTGGTTCCATTCGAACGCGTTCTCGAACGCCACACGAACGTGAACCTTTTGTTTACCATTCGAACGCGTTCTCAAACGCTACGCGAACGCGCACATATTTTCTTAGTTTCATCATGCATCAGGTCTGGTTTCGTTCGAACGTGTTCTCGAACGCCACACGAACGTGAACCTTCTGTTTACCGTTCGAACGTGTTCTCAAACGCTACGTGAACGCGCACGCATTTTTTAGTGTGTCATGTATCAGGTCTGGCTCCGTTCGAATGCATTCTCGAACGCTATATGAACGCGAACCTTCTGTTTACCGTTCGAACGCGTTCTCGAACGCTACGCGAACGCGCACCCACTGAACTGAGTCCTTTTCATCAGATTTCATACATAATTGTTGCTAGTAGCTATCCCTTCGTATGATGAATCTGATTGCTTCTCTGTATTACCCAAGATTGTGTAGATATCATTCACATGTATTCCCCACATGTATGAGTATAATGTGTGAAACGTATTACAATTCATATATCCATGTCGTGATAGCATTTGAGTATTATTTCTTGTGGTATATCGGATGGAAACCCAGACATAAATTCCGTAGCCGATTCCGAATGGACGGTAGTGCGGTCTGTACTTGGGATACAATTCCACGTACCACTTGGAAAAGTTCTCACATGTGTGCTTGTGTCCATATTAGTTATCTTCTTTTGCACCACATCATAGCATGCTCACTTTAATGCCTAATTGCATCCTTAAGTGTCTTTTTGCATTATATACTTAGTTGACTCTTTTATTTGCGCATGAACATATAATGGCTATTTGTTTATGCTTCCGCATGTATAAGTATGATATGTCTATGAAATCACATGTTCACTGTTATTTGATTCGCTTTTATGTGTGCCTGCGTGGTTATTGTGTGCTTGTGTTTCCATGAATACGATATGCATATGAAGTTGTATGTTCGTTGTTATTTTGATGTACTTTCAAGCACACAATCTTATAAGTGAAATATATGCAAATTTAGGTGTAAGTTTTATGTTTGCGCATATGGATTTAGAAGCATGATACTCTTGGAAATAAGTGTTACTTAAGCTTGATTAAATTATTACACAAATCCTTTCATTACAAGTGACATAAGTAAGAGACCATTCTGAACCCAACGGTTTGAGGTCTTCCCTTGCGAGGGGTGAGTGCGGCCTTAAATCTCATTTTCCCGGTTCGCACCGGGTGGCGACTCCATTATTCTCCGGTTTAGTCCCCCGTGGCTACTCCGTACTCCCAACCGGGCCACGAGCCTAGGACAGCATGCGTCGTCCAGTTCCTGTGTCCCACAGAAACACACAACAAAGAGCCACAAACACAAAATCAAGAGAGGAGAACAAATAACTTCAAGGAAATCATGACGTCTCTCCGATCTATCAAGGCTGCATCTCTTTCTTATATGGAGAACTAATCTCCTAGGCAATGCTAAGGATGAACTCTTGTATTTGATTTCTTATATTTATGTTGTTGATTCCTAAAGTACCTTTTTAACCTTTAATACAATTGATGGTTGTTATTCTTTATTATTTTACAATTTCTGAATCCAGAAACTGTATTTTGTCAACTCCCATATAGATCCAGTCATGTTTCTTCAATGTGTGATTTGCAAACCCAGTTGTGACTGGTGAAGTTGTTTTATGTGTTTGTCTTCTGCTGCAGTATTGCCTGAGGGTATATTGTCAACTTTAGATAGCTTGTAACGATAACTTTGTGTGCTGTTAACATAGAGAAAATAATTCATCAATTACCCTAGAATTTGACATGTTTAGAATTGAATATTTTCTGATTGTTGGTTTGGGATGTGAAACCTTCAATTGAGTAATAAAAGGAATCAATAACTGAATATAATGAGTTGATACAAGAGAAATTTCTGATGCTTTGCTGTTTATCTCTATTGATATTCTTCAACGTATATTCTATAGTTTTTATTCTATATTATCAATTCAATCACTATCTATCCATATAGTTACTGCTAACGTTTTGTTTAAGTAAATAAGTTCTTTGTAACCATCTCTCTGAGGAATCGACACCCCAACTATACTGCGATAACAACAAGTACTTTTTGGGCGTAATCAACATCCGATGTTACACTCTAAGTCATAAAACAATTTCATTACTTAGGGTCGTAGAAATGATATTCTATCAAATAGAATACAATATTCTATTAAATAGAATAAATGATAAACTTTTACTTATACCTCATAGGCGCAAATACTTTCAATTATATAACCATTATACAAAAGAAAGATTCAAATCTTAAACATTTCAAGATTCGAATACTCTACTTGTACATATCATATAAGCAACTGTAGAAACTAATGGAGCCTTAATTAAATGGATGAATAAGTATTTTTGGAGCATATCCCTAAGAGTATTGAGACTAATTCAGTAACACTCAATATCAAGCGAATCAAATCGTATAAGATTCGATTTCTCCCACTAACCAATTCCATTACGATGGAATCGTAGAAGAATCATATTCATTTAATAACCTTAGAACTAATTGCCTTAAATTCATATGTTTGATCATATCAAGCAACTTTGAACAATTCACAAACTCACGATGAACTTTAAAGATACAGTTTTCAAACTACAGATCGAATATCTTTGAACCAGCCAAAATATTCTATATGCGTTTCATCAGAAACATGTAACTAAGTCACGACGATTCATTGACTAAGTTACGAAGTAAATAGAACTACCTTGAGTAATTTACAACTCATTAAAGTACATACATCAAATGTATCAGTTTAATAAATTTTCTGGTCCAATGACAATGATTCGAATCTTTAATGTAAAGTCAACAATTTCCACTTATTAATCATGACCTAACTTTATCATAATGGTAGATATTCATATTTTAATTACTTTAATTATTTAACAATTAAATAATTAAATAATTAATTAAATACAAAAATCTCAAATATATGGATTATATTTACTTTAAATATTTCAAATACATATATTAATAATATATGTCAAATATCACAATTTGACATTTAATTAATGAGTATTTAATAAGATCAATTATTAAATAGAAATACGCATTAATTAGGAAATGACCAAAAGGTCCATTTGCATGTATCTTTCGTTTAGCCGTTAAACGATTTATAAATAATCAATATTATTCATAAAAATTGCCATAGTACTCTATGAGTATATTTCATTAGTGAGACTCTCTAGGTTTAGGCATATCCGTCACAAAATCCAATTTGGTGTCCATAATTTACCCACCCGTATATTATGACGAACACAGATAAACTCGCTTAACCATACAGGTCAAGGTCATCACATACGTATAATCACTCCGTCACAGGTATTAGGATTATTCCAATGATATAGAAATTAAAGTCAAATCTCTATAGGTATAATCCCGTCGATGATTCTATTAGCAATCTTATAAAAACACTAAGAACTCACTTCTATAGTGTACCATATATCCATGAATTTAACGGATTGCTAATCCTATAATGAATACCTATGCTCTGTACACAGAACTGACAGATCCTATCTTGATACACATTGGATATCATGAGCATGAGTCCACACTCAACGAAAAGACGAAGGTCTGATATTAATAGATCGGTGATGTGACTACCATCAAAGTGTGGAGGATAACTGTAATGACCGGTAGTTCTTACTACTGCCTACAGTGATACCGTGACGTACGAGGCAAAGGCATGTAAAATAAATTAAGAGGGAACTCAAAAATATTTACGAGGCGAATTTAGAGATGATCGGTAAACTTCTCGAAGTCCCGGGACGGGACGTTATCGTATTTATTTTGGACCGCTCATAGTATTTTGGGCATAAAATTTTCGTACGATCTCCGAATTTTATGGATTTTATATTGTTAAAAAGCTGAGAGCGAGACCTACAACTTCCGAGTTTAATATTTTTCCAAATTCGGAACAGAACCGGGTCAAAAACGCAATTCAAAATCTGGATGAATAGTAAATTCGGACTCAAATGATAAAAGCTCCAAATTTCTCCATTTCTCTAGATATTTCTACATCCTTATTTGTATCAATTAAGTCCTATTATAAAAAGGACCCTATTCACTATTTCTCAAAAATGAAAAATGAATTTGAAGGAAAAATAAAAGAAGAAAATTTGAAGGAAAAATAAAAGAAGAAACTGTGAAAGAAAGATGAGGGAAAAGAAGAAGAAGAATAAGAAGAAGAATAGAAGAAAAGAAGAAAGAAGGGGAAGAAAAGAAATAAAGAAGGAGCTTAGAAATCCTTGGAGGGCTTAGGAAGTGAAGAAAACAAAAAAAAAGGTAAGAAAGAATGCTTCAGAGTTGATGTTGTTGACAGTATCGTTCAGGATACTAAGCCAAATCCCACAGATACACTCGAAGCTTGCATCACCAACATGACTGACAGCGAGCTAGAAGCTGAAATCCTAGAATGTATCAACTACCTTGACAAACCATTCCGATTTAAAGCAACACCACCAGTTGAAAACTTGGAACTGCCAAAGAAAGATCGAATCAAGCCTTCGATCGAAGAACCACCACAGCTGGAGCTGAAGTTACTTCCGAGCCATCTCAGGTATGCATTTCTTGGAAACTCTTCTGAATTACCTATTATTATTTATTCTTCACTAACATTGGAACATGAAGAAAAGTTACTGAGAGTATTACGAGAACACAAAAGAGCCATTGGCTGGACTATAGCAGACATTCGAGGCATTAATCCATCATTTTGCATGCACAAGATCTTAATGAACGATGAGTACAAACCCATAGTGGAACATCAACGGAGACTCAATCCAATCATGAAGGAAGTCGTGAAGAAAGAAATCATCAAATGGTTGGATGCTGGCATCATTTACCCCATCTCAGACAGTACTTGGGTGGGTCCTATGCAGTGTGTGCCGAAGAAAGGAGGAATCACTGTGGTTACCAATGAAAAGAATGAGCTGATCCCAACAAGAATGGAGACTGGATGGAGAGTATGCATAGACTACAGAAAGCTGAATAAAGCCACGAGAAATGACCATTTTCCGCTACCATTCATTGACCATATGTTAGACAAATTGGCGGGACATGAATTCTATTACTTTCTTGACGGATATTCAGGATACAATCAGATTGCCATCGCCCCAGAAGATCAGGAGAAAACCACATTTACATGTCCCTATGTTACTTTTACTTTCCGCAGGATGCCATTTGGATTATGTAATGCCCCCGCCACTTTTCAGCGTTGCATGATGGCCATATTCTCAGACATACTGGAGCAGAGTATGGAGGTATTCATGGATGACTTTTCTGTGTCTGGAGATTCTTTTGACCATTGCTTGCAAAATTTGGAACAGGTGTTACAAACGTGCGAAGATACAAACTTGGTGCTCAATTGGGAGAAATGCCATTCAATGGTATATGAGGGCATTGTTCTTGGACACCGGATCTCACAAAAAAGAATCAAGGTAGACAAAGCAAAGATTGAAACAATTGAAAAACTACCTCCGCCGACATCTGTCAAAGGGATTCGGAGCTTTCTCGGACATGTAGGTTTTTACAAGAGATTTATCAAAGACTTTTCCAAGATTGCTAAACCTCTATGCAATCTTCTGGAAAATGATGTGCCTTTCAACTTTACCAAAGAATGCCAGAAAGCTTTTGAGATCTTAAAACAGAAGCTGGTCTCTGCCCCTATCATTGTAGCACTAGACTGGACCCTTCCATTTGAAGTTATATGCGATGCTAGTGATTTTACTTTAGGTGCAGTTTTGGGACAACGCAAAGCAAAGATTTTCCACAACATTTATTATTCCAGCAGAACTTTGAATGAAGCTCAACTCAACTACACAAGTACTGAAAAGGAGTTTCTTGCAGTTGTGTACGCTTTTGACAAATTATGCTCCTATCTGATGGGTCCCAAAGTGGTGGTCTACACAGATCATTCAGCAATCAAATACTTGATCACGAAGAAAGATGCCAAACCCATATTGATCCATTGGATACTTCTTCTACAAGAATTTGACGTGGAGATTCGAGACATGAAAGGGACAAAGAATCAGATGGCAGATTATCTATCAAGGTTCAAGAATGGAGAAACAGCTGACAAAGATCTTTCACTCAAAGAAACTTTTCCAGATGAACAGCTGTTTTCCATGAAACAACAATAAGTCCCTTGGTATGCTGACAATGTAAGCTACATTGTGTCAGGAAAATGGCCATTGGAATGGACAACTCAGCAACAGAAAAAGTTCTTCAAAGAAGTCAAGCATTATGTCTGGGATGAGCCGTACATGTTCAAACGGTGTGCTGATCAATTATTGAGATGATGTGTTCCACATGAGGAGGTCAACAGTGTTTTGCAGCACTGTCATTCATCACCATATGGCGGACACTACAGCGGAAACAAAACTGTAGCCAAAGTCCTTCAATCAGGTTTGTTCTGGCCCACTCTTATTAAAGATTCTTATCTTTTTGCTTTTCAATGTGACAGGTGCCAGAGAATGGGAAATATTTCCAAGAGAAATGAATGACCGTTGCAAAACATTCTAGAAGTGGAAATATTCGATGTGTGGGGTATAGATTTCATGGGACCCTTTGTTCAATCATTCGGAAACCTGTACATCCTGGTTGCTGTAGACTACGTCTCCAAATGGGTTGAAGTAATTGCATTGCCATCCAATGATTCAAAAGTGGTGATCAAATTCATGAAAAAAGAAAATTTTCACTCGGTTCGGAACACCTCGTGCAATCATCAGTGATGTTGGCTCTCATTTCTGCAACAGATACTTCGATGCACTCCTATCCAAATACGGAGTTACTCACAAGGTTGCCACAGCTTACCATCCACAGTCAAATGGACAGGTTGAGGTTTCAAACAGGGAAATCAAAAGAATCCTAGAAAAAACCGTTGGATCAACAATGAGGGACTGGTCTACAAAACTAGATGATACATTATGGGTCTACCGGACAGTTTACAAGACACCCATTGGTATGTCCCCACATCGATTGGTGTTTGGGAAAGCGTGACATCTGCCAGTTGAGCTTGAGCACAAGGCGTACTGGGCACTGATGAAGTTGAATTTTGATTCACAAGCTGCAGGAGAGAAAAGACTTCACCAATTCAACGAATTGGTTGAATTTCACCACAGGCTTATGAGAATGCCAAATTGTACAAGGAAAAGACCCAAAAATGGCATGACCGAAAAATAGTGCACAGACAGTTGGAACCAAGGCAGCAGGTGTTGTTGTACAACTCGAGGTTGAAACTTTTCCCTAGAAAGTTCAAATCTAGGTGGTCAAATCCATTTGTGATCACTCAGGTTTTACCTTATGGAGCTGTTGAGTTAATGGATCCAAATACCAACAACACATTCAAGGTTAACAGTCAGTGTGTGAAGCACTACTGGGGAGAATCATTTGAGCGACAAAAAGAAAGTGTCACACTTTCAGATCCAGCCTAACGTTCGAAAAGTCACGTCTAGCTGACGACTTTAAACTTAGCGCTCGTAGGGAGGCAACCCATGCAATTTTTGTATATATTGTGATTTGGTGTGATTTAATTTTGTGTGTTTAGTTTTTGCAGATTAAGTCATTTCAAGATGGAAGAAGCTCTAGCAAATTTTCACAAGCAATTTCCTTCTCTCCCTCAAAAATCTCTGATGAAAGTTTACAAAGATCGCTTGGAACGGATGAGGTTACTGACAATCCATGGTGTTCCTAATGACATTCGTTGGGTAATTGAAGCACGAGTCTGATTGGCAGGTGAGTCTTCTGACTCTTTTATTTCACATCTGCCTGTTTTGGAAGAAGCACTTATGCAAAAAAACGTAGAGCTAAGCAAATGGGTGTTTGTTACAAATGTGCACGCTGGAATTGCAATACTCGTTGTCGTTCTTTAGGAATGGTGTCTGATAATCGCGAATATAAAATTAAATTCATTAAGGATGGCTTGAGTAATGAGTCTTTAGATGATATATCTTCGACTCTTGAGACGTATCCCAGTGGATATGTTCACATAGCCTTTCGCAAATTACATACACAATTTCTAAAAGAAAGACAACAGTTAAGCCTCGGGAATCTGACTCAAAAAGACCCTGTTTGCCAATTTATAAGAAAATTGGATGGGAAGCTTGTCCCTGACGCATACACGCCAATCAAGCCGCTACTTTTCTTGTACATATTATATCTCTTTGTCTTTTCCTAATAATTTTGATTTGTTTTGTTGTTTTCTTTTATTTTCTCCGACAGGCTCCAGACCTTTTTGACTATCACAATTTGTTTTACTTTTTAACTAATAATTTTCATTTGGCAGGTACTAGTGCTATTATTTTACTCATGCTTTTCCAGTATTATAAATTCAACTCATCATTGCACTTTTGAAGACATTCAAAGTAAAACATGGAAGCCACTTCAAGAAGACGAGTTGAAAACATCTATGTGTTTTGCGATAGAAGTGTTGGTACTAAACCACAATACGTAGAGGCAGCACAAGAATTGGGTCGAGTCTTAGCTGTAAGGAATATGCACTTAGTAAATGGCGGAGGCAATCTTGGACTAATGGGGATCGTTTCAAAAGCCGTACAGGTAGGAGGCAGTCACGTTTTTGGAATCATTCCAAAACACTTGGCAGAGGCAAATCTTATTAGATCATCAAACGGAGAGGAACTGATCGTGCCAGGTATGTCTGAACGACTGGTAGAAATGATTAACCATGTTGATGCTTTTATTGCTTTGCCAAGTGGCTTGGGCACATTGGAGGAAATATTTATAGTACTATCTTGGGCGAACCTGAACATACACCAGAAACCAATTGAGCTGTTTAACGTTGATGGATTTTATGATTTTCTCTCTCTGTTTCTTGATGATGCTCAGAGAAATGGGTTCGTGTCAAAAACTTTAAAAGAACTCCTCTTTACTGCCAGAACTGCTCCAGATCTAATTGACCAACTCTTAGCCTATGAACCACAAGTTGACCCTATCCTTTCAAAGATAAATTGGTCCGAGGACGATCGTGGTAAGAGGCGTCGGATTAATTTGGATCTTAACCTTTAATTTTTCGTAGATTTTCAGCTAACCAGATACGACCTTCTTAACTCTCATTCTACTGTTTAAGATATTGGGGACAATGTCTCATTTAGGTTTGGGGGAGGGAATTAGTTGATCAGTACCTTGTTTTTAGTTGTGTGTTATTTTTATTTTTAGTCCAAAATTTTTCGAAAATTACAAAAAAATTGAAAAATTTTAAAAAATTACAAAAAATATTTTGCGTTTTTGTGTTGATTAAAAAGGTGAAATTGGTAAAAGATAGCTGAGTAAGGAGTTTCCACTCCTGAGACGTATCTTAAACTATTTCGAAATAAGTTAATTTTTGTTTATTTCCTTTTTGAGATGCTTATGGATCAGAGATGTTGCCGAATAAATATATATATCTGAAGTCTGAGTAATTAAGTCCGTAGGGGTGTCTTAACACCTGGTGCCCTAAAGCCAACTGGTTTGGGAGCCACCGACCCAAAGCTCGTTACATAGATGGAAGATATTGTATATAAAAAAAATAGAGAAAAAATCAAAGAAAAAATCAGAAAAATCCAAAAAATTATTTCATTGCTACAAAAAGGTGTGAATTCTGATAAACCTTTAGGACAAAAATATTACTCTCTTATCAACTGCACTTATGAGTGTTGTGGGCAAAAATGAGTTGATTAATATTTTGTTGGCTGTGTATATGAAGAATGGTAAAAATAATCGGAGAATTTACTTATTCTGTAATTTAGAATGAAACAAAACAACTAGTAACTTGGAGTAGAAGTTTCACTTGATTAGTCACTAACTTCTTTATTCTCTTTTCGCTTGTCTTTTTGTTTTTGTGTGCATTAGTTTCACTACCTTTTTACTTTTATAAAATGTTTGTGGGTATCATTGTTGTAAACCCTCACGAGACTGCAACTCGTCCACTAGGGACACCTAAGGGTTTAAAGGCTTGTTGCATACGCTAAATGCAACCGTGATCCCTACGAAAGTGGCTTAATTAAATTTTATTTTAAAGATGTTTATTTTATTTTGTGTTTTGCTCGAGGACTAGCAAAATGTTAGGTTTGGGGGTGTGATGAGTGGTAATTATATCACTATTTCCCACTCATTTAACCTAATATTTTGTATAGTTTCTTGAATCTTGTGAATATTTTGATGTGTTTTGTGTTATTTTGTAGATAAATAAAGTTTCAGGACATTCTGGAGGTGATTTGGAGCAAAACAGTGAAAATTGGAAAAAAAAAAGGCATTTTTCTACTTTGGCCGCGTCGCGACGCGCAAACCATTGGCGTCGCGACGCGCAAACCATTGGCGTCGCGATGCCTAACATGCGTCGAACAGTGCTAACGTGCGCCGGGTCAACAAGTAAGAATCTGAGAAAATTTGACTTTGCTAACGTGCGCCGTGCCACGTGTCACCATCACAGTCGATCTGCTAACATGTGTCGTGCCACGTGTCATCATCCTACGGTGCTGACAGTCCCCATCGCCACATGTCGCCATATGTCATTCCATCTGTCAGCCACGTCATCGTCCACATCACCGGTTGACTGAGTCAAACTGCCACGTCATCATCAACCAATCACAGCGTGCCACGTGTCGCAATTCTATGGTACCGACAGTCAAATTGCCACATGTTGCCACGAAAGTGCCACGTCAACATCAATTATTGACTGACTTATCCTTATCTGACACGTGGCGGATAAGAATCTGAGCCAACCAATCAGAAGCCGCCACGTGTCACAATAATTGAGCTCCAACCACCTTGCCACGTGTCACCTTATCACCTTATCCAGAATCGCCACGTGTCATCACCTCACCATGCCACGACCAAAAGAAGCTGGCGTAGCGACGCCAAAGGCCTTGGCGTCGCGACGCCGAGAGCCCACCGAGGCCTATAAATTGAGCTCGAGATTTCAGTTTTAGTTGTACCATTCTCTCTCATTTCTTTGATGTAAATAGAGAGTTCTCTCTCTAGTTTCTTTTATTTTAAGTTTTGTAATTAATTTTAATTACGTTCTGTAATAATAGTAATTTACTTTCTTTATTTTTACAGTTTTTACTATTCAACATAAGTAACTTCCCCCTGCTAGGGTGAAAGGTAATTTTTTACTATTACTATTTAGATTAATCTCTCTTAAATATAATATATTCACTATTTAAAATTTGACTTAAAAATGATACCGCTATATTGGTCGGTTGGTAATTTATTTTAATCTGGTTTAAACCTGACTAATCAAGGATACCGCCAGATTGTTCGGTTGGTAATTAAACTTTCTTACCGCCTATATGGCAGGTTCATGGACAAATCTTTTTACCCCTTAATGGCTGGTTGGACTTAATTTGACTTAATCAGGTTACCGCCTATATGGCTGGTTGGTAATGTTATCACAAGTTTATATATTATATTATGGGAGATATCTAAATTAGTAGTAGTAAAAATAATTCATTTTACCTTAGCATTTTATTTTATTGCAATTTACTTTTCAGCTTTTACTTTACCGTAATTATTTTTCAGCATTTTTACTTTATGTCTTTTACTTTTAAGTTTTTATTAACCCTAGTTATGTGTCTTAACTAAGTTAGATATCTGAGGTTGTGATGAATTCCAATATCACCGGTTTATAAGGGCTTAAATTATAGTTTGGGTAATATGAAGATTTATTTATTGAGTCTTAATCTTAATGCTTTTTCATCAACTGGCCATTAATAAAATTGAACTTGTAAACTTAAAATGAACTAGACATAGGGATTTTAAGTTTAAGACCTTAGACTCAATAGCTCACGATCTTCCTTGAGGATAGATAACCCTTTAATAGATTTCCTTACATGATAGGAATATACCTGTCGGGCGGGGGTAGCCATAATTGGAATTTAATCTTAATGAATCCAGGTAATTTGGTTGACATATACATATGGTTCAATTGGGTTATACTGGATATTTGTAGTTGACCATCGGAAGAGGCTTTTACATAATTTAGTGTTCCAGGTTAATAAATCAATATATTACCCAACTATAAAATAACCACTTCATCTTTAAAATGATATTGGAAGAAATCACAACCCTAGATAGTTTTTAATATTGAATTTTTTTAAACCTACTTTCGAACAATTTTATTTATTTGTTTTTAAATTTAGAATCGTCACCATTTCAAATCAATAAATCAACCTGTTAGATACTAGTAATCATTTGACCTCATAAAATTAATAGATTAGGTATTAAGTCCTCGTGGGATCGATACTTTTTATACTACTTGAACGATACGTGCGCTTGCGTTATAAGTGTGTGTAAGCACCGGTCAGCACTGTAGCACACGTTTTTGGCAGTATAAAAGAAGCATCATAGCTTTGTAATAAGCATCCCTAAAGAAGTTGTAAACATAAAGAGAGTGAGGTTTTTTGTTTAAAGTTTCATGTGTAAACTTGGTATCTATTCTTGTAGTAATAGAAAATAGATTCGGTTTTTCCTCAAATCTTCTCTAAAGTGATCGGTGAATCACAACAAGTGGTATCAGAGCTTCGGTTGTTCTTTGGGATCGTAAAACCGAGTAACAGAGCTTCCGATCGGAAAACCGATTCCGACGAAAGTTGTCAAAAATCCAATTTGAGGGCACCATTAGCTAGTTCACGTCGAGACAAGCTCGGTGGTATTTTCCGGCGACCGAACCGACGTCCAGAGGCTCCACACGCACCGGACGCGTCGACCAGTCCACTGCCCACGGGCCCCCACGCTGCACACGTGCCGTACGTGCTAACCAAGGTTGAAGACGACACATGTGGCGCCACGTCAGCAGTCAAGTCAGCGCCACGCAATCTGCCACGTCAGCAACACTGCCACATCAACTGCCACGTCAGCACAGCCGGTCTCACTTGTCGCGTCAGCACAGCCACATCAGCACCACGTCAGCAGCCTGGTAAAATTTCATTTAGCCCCCTGAAGTTTAGAAATTTACAGTTTTGCCCCAAAACTTTTAGGAATTTACAAATCAGCCCCTGTGTCGGATTTAGACTAACGAAGTGTTTATTCCACCATTTTCGACCGTTCCGGACGCAACGGTGACCTCAAATTTGTGAAATTCAACCCCTGTTTTAATCTATTTTTCATTTTAAACATTAAAACTTAAAATGGAAATGGAAGATTCTCATTCTGGCGCAATGATTAAACTGGCTGCAACTAATTACTCCCTTTGGAGACCTCGGATGATAGATTTTTTCCATTATAAAGATCTGTTTAATGTCATCGAGTTGAATGGAGTGAAACTGGAGTCTGTTAAGGAGTATGACTGGAATAAACTCAACAACAGAACTTTGGGTCAGATTAGGCAGTAGATCGGTCACTGTGTGTTCCACCATGTAGCACATAACACAGATGCTTATGAAATGTGGAGGAAATTGGAAGACATGTTTCAAGCCAAAACAGCTCGGAATAAAGCCTTAATCATGAGGCGTTTGGTGAACCTGAAGCTACGAAGTGGAACTCCATTGCAGAACACACCAACGAGTTCCAAAGCCTGGTGAACCAATTGTTTGCATTAGACATGTAACTGGCAGATGAATTTCAAGCCCTCTTGCTACTCAGTTCTCTTCCTGATAGCTGGGAGACTCTGGTGGTTACTCTCAGCAACTCAGCTCCATGAGGCAAACTTACCATGATAGCTGGGAGACCCTGTCAAATGAAGAAGCCAGAAGAAAAGACGTGGGCTCAGATCAAACAGAAGCCCTTGTCTCGGAGCAGCGATGAAGACAACAAGAGAAACATCAAGGTGGGAGGAGAGGCAGAAGTAAAAGCAGGGGCAGATCCAAGGACGGGAAAAAGACATACAAGTGCTTCCACTGTGGCATAGAAGACCACTTGAAGAAAAATTGCCGAAAACTGCAACGAGAGCAGAGAAAAGGCAATAACCAGCCTAAGAATGATGAAGGAGAGACACTGGTCGTTGTCCAAGCAGATGTAGCAATATACTCCATGCAGGAAGAGACATGCCTTTACAACGCAACCAAAGATGTTGAGTGGGTGGTAGATACTGCAGCATCTTACCACGTCACTCCTCACACAGATTTCTTCATAACCTACAAAGCGAGAGACTTTGGATCAGTGAAGATGGGAAATATCAGTTCCTCTGGGATAATAGGAATGGGTGATATTCAGTTGCGGAAAAATGTCGGGTGTACATTGACCTTGAAGGATGTCCTGCATGTTCCAGAACTTCGGCTGAATGTACTCTCGGGGATAGCTCTTGACAAACAGGGCTATGACAATCACTTCAGAAATTGCACATGGAGAATGATGAAATGTGTCATGGTTGTCGCCCGAGGACATGCTTGCGGCGCACTATACAAGACTCATGTGAAGATTTGTGCAGACAAAATCTGTGGAACCGGAGACTCGGACACATGAGTGGGAGATGGTTGTCTACCCTGAACAAGAAGGAGCTTACCAAGGATGTTGCACGAGGTCCTTGCAACCACTACTCGATTGGTAAGCAACGCAAAGTCTCATTTGATTTCTCTTCAGAGAGAAGATCAGAGTTGCTCAGTCTGGTGCACTCTGATGTTTGTGGTCCCTTGGAGGTTGATTCATTGGGCGGTAACAAGTATTTTCTGAATTTCATTGATGATGCTTCTCTGAAAATCTGGGTGTATTTCCTCAAGACGAAGGATCAGGTCCTAGATCAATTCAAGTTGTTCCACGTCATGGTAAAGCTTGAAACAGGGACGAAGCTAAATTGCCTTCGCACAGACGATGGAGGCAAGTACAGTTCCAGAGAGTTCGAAGCCTACTGTTGGAGACATGGGATTCGACATGAGAGAACTATTTCATACACACCACAACATAATGGTGTCGCTGCGAGAATGAACCGCACCATTATGGAGAAAGTCAGAGGAATGATCAGTATGGCTAAGCTGCCAAAGCCATTCTGGGGAGAAGCTGTTCGTGCTGCCTGTTACTTGATCAACAGATCACCATCTCTACTATTGAACTTGGAGATTCCGGAGAAATTGTGGTCTGGTAAGAATCCCTCCTACACTCACCCAAGAGTATTTGGTTGTTTAGCCGTTACACATGTATCCAAGGAGCTCGGGAAGAAGCTCGATGCAAGGACAACTCCATGTATATTCCTAGGCCATGGAGATGAAGAATTTGGATACAGACTATGGGATCCAAAGGTGAAGATGGTCATCAGAAGCCAGAAAGTATAGTTTCTTGAAGACCGAACAATTGAAGACATTGAAATACCCAGAATGTCTTCCAATTCCAGTGCCAACAGAAATCCAGACCCAGCACGATTGGCCACAGATATGGTGCATGAGGAAATTCCAGAAGCAGAACCAGAGGAGGCAGATAGAGATGTTGAGCAGGGGGAGACACTGCATGTTCCATCGGAGATTACAGAAGAAAGTGTTGAGTAGGGGGAGCTGCAACCCACTCCACTATAAGCTGCAAGATCATTCACAGAGATGGATGATGACAGACCTCCAGAAACCAGTAGACCTCAGACAAGAAGATCTGAGCGAGGCAGGATTCCATCAACCAAATATCCGGGATCCTAATATATTCTGCTTACTGATGAGGGGGAGCCAGAGAGTTTCCCACAAGGCAAGAAAGCACTGAAGAATAAACGGGTGAAGAAACATGGCAGCAGAACTGTGCAGAGACACAACAGAAGATTACTATGTAGAGACACAGTGGATTGTACTATACAGAGACATAGTAGAAGAATATTGTACAGAGATGCAGTGAAGTGTGCTGTGCAGAGACACAACCGATATGTTAACAAAGGTGGTTACTCGGGATAAGCTAGAGTTTGCAGAGACATAACCGGGATAGCTGTCAGATGACGATTGTATTGAATGCAGATGGAGGGGGAAAATTGTGAGAACAACATGCATACAAGCTGTGATCCAGCTGCATGTAATCCAGCAACCATCATCATCAAAGGCATAAACCACCAATAAAACTTTCGATGGGAAGCTTCCTGCAAATTGGCAAAGAAGCTGGCAAGCCAAGAGTGTGTGACAATTGCCAAAAACGTGTGGCACTGTAGCACACATTTTTGGCAGTATAAAAGGAGCATCATAGCTTTCTAATAATCATCCCAAAGAGAGAGTGAGAGGTTTTTTGTTTAAAGTTTCATGTGTAAACTTTGTATCTATTCTTGTAGTAATAGAAAATAGATTCGGTTTTTCCTCAAATCTTCTCTAAAGTGATCGGTGAATCACAACAGTCCACTCACTGATTGGGGCTTGACGGCGTCTTTTCACGGCGTCGACGGTGGTTGCGAGTTCTGACGTTGATCTATAAGAATAAAGGGATTGTTAGAACAAAGAAATATTTAATGAACTTAGAAGAATAAATGAACCAGAATTTTCCAGGTTTTTTGGGTCAGATTTGGAATTTTCCTGGGAGCAATTGGTAAAGAATTTAGACTTGAAATTTTTATGAATGAATCCCCTATGAGTCTAATTTACCACAAATTTTACGGATCCTTATTTCGATTCCCGGAACTCCGTAAACAAACAGATTTCTACCAGCTGTTCAGCAGGGACAGAATCAGATCAGTCCCTGCTGATCACTCAAATTTGAAACTCCGCCAAAAATTCTTATTATGTCCAATGATTCTGATTTTTTATATGTCGGGCTCCTATGTGTCTAATTTATTTTGGCGCTGACGGCTCATCGTTTGGACACCCGAAACTCATTTTAAAAATCAAAAACCGAGCCTAGGGCATCAGATCGCAGGTGCAGACTTTACTGCCGATCAGTTGACTTTGGAGATTTTTCTACATTAGCGTCTAAGTCCAAAAATTCTGATTTTTGGATATATTACTCTTCTATGTGTCTAGTTTACTAAAACATTTACGGTTTATCAATCGGGCATATAAAACTCGAGTTAGAAGCAACCAAATATAACCTGTCCGGAACTTATTGTAAACCAACACCGTTACCTAACTTTCTTATTTCGTCTTCTTTTCTAATTCCATCAATCCAACAACCCTCAACAGAATTTTAACCATTTTAAGCACCATTTATAACATGTGAATTGTGTTTATTTTCTTCAATTAGTTTGAGTGTGGCATTATATCGAACACTTGGTGTGCGGCATACCTAAATCCTCCATTCTTACAACCTTAAGTAACTCTACCCCATTTCAACACTTCCAAACCAAAAACCAATATACAAAACATCCTTATATACTCATTTTAATGTACATCAAACCTTCAATTCATTTTGTTATACTCTAAATCATTTACTAATCTCAAAGCTTTTAACCCATTTTTAATCACTTTCATTCCATAACAAAAATAATATCAAAACACCTAATCTTTCACTCATTTAATCATGCATCGAACCCCCAAATTATCATTCAATCCATCTTCCCATCTATATTACATATTTTACCATTTCATAACCAAACTTACCAAATTGAGGTTTATCACAATTTCATTGTTTCAATCAAAGAAATCATACAATCATCATCATACTCACATCCTCCACATAATAGAAGCATCAAATCATCAAATTCATCATTTAAGCAAGACTCTAAAGTGTGCTAGCACTCGGTAATTTTTGCCGCAAAAATCACCTAGCTTCTCCTTCAATCTCACGGTGAAACCAGAAAAAGAAGGAAGAAAAAATTGCCCCTTGGGCGTGAATGAGAGAAGAGAGAAGAGAGAAGAATGTGTTAGGTTGTTACAAAAATTGTATTAGTTAATTGTTTTCAAAAAACAAATAAACATATACCATTTTTCCTTTTCCAAAAAGTCAAAGCATTAAAGCTTTGCCAACAACCACCATCAATCACAATGACAAGTTGTCACATCACTCAAAGTGACTAGACATCACATCAATCGATTGACTAGTGATTTGACGCTTGATGTGACTTGTGGGCCGTACTTAAATTCGCAATGCGAGTGCGCCCGTAAACACTCATGGGCTCGTGTTCGCTAATTCCAAATTAACAAATTTTCCGTTGCGACGAAATTAAATCTAATTTAATTAAATAACTTTGCCTAGCAAAATTATTATTCACGTCGCTAACGAATTAATTCTAAATTAACTCGTTTGCCCGAATTAAAATCTAATTTCAATTCCGCGCCGAAATCCAATTTCGTATAATATATCGAATATATTATTTTATCGATTAATTCCAAATTAATCGTTTTCTCTCTTTAATTAATATTTTATCCGAGATAAAATATCTCCGCAATTAATCCCAGATTAATTTTCTCTCTCATCTAATTAATCCCAGATTAATAAAGTGCGAGTCATACGTCATCAGTGAATCTTCGGGAAGCGACCAATGAGATCCCCGGATATGTTGGTAGTAAATTCGGTCGTCGGACTATCCGAACACGTACGTACCTAGTACTACGTTTGTACCGATTTACAAGACAATGTTGGCTTCTAGCAAAGCGCCATGCCTACCCAATTCTTTAGAAATATCCTTACAGGAATATGTGATATATATCAGGCGTAGTATACGTAGTATTGCGTATCTCGATCCAATATCGGAAGTCACATGCTAGGCCTGAGGCTGGAATTGTGTCTGCCCCGTACGAAGCACATATCGGATCTCTGGTAACTAGTCTCTATAATCGGATAATCATGACCTAGTCATATTATACCGATGACTGCAGTACATAAGAGAACCAGTTTCGTATCCTACGTGACCATCATCTCCACTATGACTGTAGTGATACTTCCATCTCGACATCACACCCAATACACTACGATTCTCAATATACCCAGAAGAGGCGTACACAGAACCTGTTAAAGCCTTGGACGACCAAAACCAAAGTACATTGATTGTCGCAAGTATTAGCGGTGCAAGTCTCAGGTTAAGACCAAATACACCTACCCTGATTCAGACTTCCATACTACCAATGGAATTTCGATGGGCCTATCCAGAGTGAAGCTGTTTTCCGTACCATCGGTAAAACACAACCTCATATTACACTTGCATGAGTATCCTATACCCAAATATATGATAACTATGATGTTATGCCCTCACAACGCGCACAAGTGTAATACTAGTCTTTTACGCATTATCGATGTCCAATCTCGATAATACTCTGACTAGATATATTTAATGATTAAACCTTCGTGGATTGATATTGTCTCATATCATCTCAATCCAGGAACTAATCATAAGGACCTCCTATCATTTATATATCTTGGTGATCTAATCACAAATGATAAGAGAGCAATTTCCTTTGTCACATAGTTAATTTGTACAACAACACCATGATCTGTACAAATAGTGACGCTATGGTCATAACTGTCCAACACATTAACCAACAGATCTTTAATTGTTCAATTAGTGCAACTAGAGACAAGTTTCCTCAGAATCTACAATAGATTACTGAGTATAACTTTTCTCACTATCATACTTTAAAGGTCAAACGTTTAATAAGCTCACTTTGTTTTGTTGCGCAAACCATTTGTACATTTTATGAACGATTCATAATGAAAGCTCAATCAAGTTCTAAACTTGTTCGTAATAAGCTATGAACAATCTTAGATCTATAGTTTAATACTAACTCCCAGAATCGATATCAAATATCGCTCCCACTATAAGTTATAGGATAATTTTCATCAATAAAAAAATAACAGAACCATTAAGTATCAAATACTTTGCAAATGATTCTGACATCCTATTATACTTATATGGAAGATATTTAAGGGTCGTTTCATCTTATTAATTATTTAGTTCAATTTGTAGTTTATCATTCTCACAATTGACTTCAATAAGTCAAGTCTTTTTACAATCGTCAACATCTGATAAGTGCATGAAAGTGTACTTTGAACATCGCTAACTCGGCTTGTTTATCATGTATTTAATCTTAATTAGAGTTTATTTTGTGTCTTGTTATTAGGAAGCAATAAACATGAAGAATGGAGCAATTACACATGTTTCGGGACCTAATTGATGTAACGAACGCATGCCGGAAGAGTAGAGACACGGAGTGCGCAGCACCAGAAATTTACACTGGCACCGCGGTGCCCACTTCCAGGCGTCGCGGTGCCGCTCCAGCTTCACCTCCAAAACCTAATTTAGATGTCTTTTATGCGCACAATGACTCCATGGCTTCTCTATATAAACCCAACTTCACCCAAAACCCTAAAGGAGGAGAAAAATAGAGAGAAACACACAACAAAGAGCCACAAACACAAAATCAAGAGAGGAGAACAAAGAACTTCAAGGAAACCATTACGTCTCTCCTATCTATCAAGGTTGCATCTCTTTCTTATATGGAGAACTAATCTCCTAAGCAATGCTAAGGATGAACTCTTGTATTTGATTTCTTATATTTATGTTGTTGATTCATAAAGTGCCTTTTTAACGTTTATTTTGTGACTGGTGAAGTTGTTTTATGTGTTGGTCTTCTGCTGCAGTATTGCCTGAGGGTATATTGTCGACTTTAGATAGCTTGTAACGATAACTTTGTGTGCTGTTAACATAGAGAAAATAATTCATCAATTACCTTAGAATTTGACATGTTTAGAATTGAATATCTTCTGATTGTTGGTTTGGGATGTGAAACCTTCAATTGAGTAATAAAAAAGAATCAATAACTGAATATAGGAAGTTGATACAAGGGAAATTCATGATGTTTTGTTGTTTTTCTCTATTGATATTCTTCAACGTATTTTCTATAGTTTTATTCTATATTATCAATTCAATCATTATCTTTCCATATAGTTACTGCTAATGTTTTGTTTAGTAAATTAGTTCTTTGTAACCATCTCTCTGAGGAATCGACACCCCAACTATACTGCGATAACCGCAAGTACTTTTTGGGCGTAATCAACATCCGATGTTACACTCTAAGTCATAAAACAATTTCATTACTTGGGGTCGTAGAAGTGATATTCTATTAAATAGAATAAATGATAAACTTTTACTTATACCTCCCAGGCGCAAGTATTTTCAATTATATAATCATTATACAAAAGAAAGATTCAAATCTTAAAAATTTCAAGATTCGAATACTCTACTTGTACATATCATATAAGAAACTGTAGACACTAATGGAGCCTTAATTAAATGGATGAATAAGTATTTCTGGAGCATATCCCCAAGAGTATTGAGACTAATTCGGTAACACTCAATATCAAGCGAATCAAATCGTATAAGATTCGATTTCTCCCACTAACCAATTCCATTACGATGGAATCTTAGAAGAATCATATTCATTTAATAACCTTAGAACTAATTGTCTTAAATTCATATGTTTGATCATATAAAACAACTTTGAACAATTCACAAACTCACGATGAATTTTAAAGATACAGTTTTCAAAACTACAGATCGAATATCTTTGAACCAATCAAAATATTCTATATGCGTTTCATCAGAAACACGTAACTAAGTCATGAAGATTCATTGACTAAGTTACGAAGTAAAGAGAACTACCTTAAGTAATTTACAACTCATTAAAGTACATACATCAAATGTATCAGTTTAATAAATTTTCTGGTCCAATGACAATCATTGTTCAAATGAGATTTAATCGCATTCCCGAATACAATATTCATTAAATGGATAAGGATATTTGGTGTGATCTAATATCATACCATCCTTTACCATATGGAATAAGCATATAATACTTAAGTGATAAAATCTCATAAAATATTGTTCTAAGTTATTTACTTAACTGAATATTTTTCTTAATGATTATCTATACGTCAGTGACACTACTAGTTGTATTAAAAATATGTAACAATTGTTCATAAAGAAAAAGTAACTATCAAATAGTAGCAAGTTCTAATATCAAATATCAAAACAATCATTCAACAATATTTTAAATAAGTAGACGGGAGATCTGGTATCCAACACCTATAGTTGTCGTATTGTGAAAATCGATATTTTCTACACACGACTATACACATTTTCCTTTTTTAGCTTTATTATTTTACCTTCAACTATTTACAACAATTGCAAATAATTGAAAAGCAAATAGTGTCGGACATGTGACCTTTAAACGTCACTAAAGTCCATAAACGTCATTATTACATAAACAAATACCTAATGGGGTTTTTTTAATGCCAGTGAAGAATCTCAAGACATGAACCAATTCATGTCAATCTTTACTGTATAAGAAACTATTCTCTTTAGAATTATTATATCATAAAACCTATTCTAGAAATCTGCAACCATAAGTGAAGTTAGAAAATATATAAAATATGTATGCAGTGGATAAAAGTTTAATTCTATCTAAATAATAGAATAAGGAAAAAACATAAGCGACAATTTTCATAATATTACACACTGCATTAGTTATGGAATTTTAACCTAGTAGTGACTCCCTCTACTTTACGTAATACCGTAATCCCCAATGGAAAATGAGAATTCAATAATTAAATCGAATTTCATAATGGGAAGTGGACTCCATGAATATATTTCGACTCACAGTTTTGGCACGTTTTCACCTATGTATATTCACGGGTAGACAACTCATTGTCAATCACACTCGCTGTTACTCCTGATTTTGTCCTAACTGTTTCTCGTTGTGACAACTTTGGTACGTTCACAGAAGGCGTATCAAGGCTTCACTTGTCAATGACAAACTCAACCTACCGATGTAGTCCTGACCGATTTGGCACATTCAAGATTTCCACTATCACTTGAATTTGTCTCTTATCATATAAGTTCTACCGGCGCAAATGAACTACCTTCAACCATAACTGCACAGCTTTGGCACGATACAACTATAGCATCATGAAAAAATTCACATCTGTATTGACAAGGCGGACTAAGAAATAAGTATTCCTAATACTAGTCACTTTATAAAACCTTATTTAACGAGGATTTTCCTAAAAGATGTAATTATATTTATTTAATCAAATTAAATAAATACATGCATGTAAAAAGTAAAGATTAATTAAATGTCAAAATTAAAAGGGCTAATCATATCATGGGTTCAGAATCAGACTCGCTCTGATACCATTTTGTTGGGGATTTATCATCATCAGGGCGGTGCAGCGGAAGAAGCGCGGTTCGGGAGAAATCGTAGTTTAAAACTTTTAAACTTACGAATAAATTATTTAAAATCCAATATTAATAATTCATTCATATTTCACCTAAACATATTTATTCGATATCAAATAACGACATAAATAATATAGAAACACCTCGAAACTTTTTACGAAAACGTTTTTCCGCAAAATAGCATAAAACATGTTTCTGGCCGAAATGACAGACCAATGAACATGGGGACTGCCCAGGTCAGCCCCAAAAATATTTGGACAGTTCGTGGGCTGTCCGAATAGTGACCAGTTCATTGTTTGGGCAGCTGTTACCTGGTAACACCGTTTTTCACCGTTTTTGCGTATTTTCACTCCGAAATAATTTTTGATAATTATTTTTCTTGAGAAATTAAAATAAACTAATTTATTCTAATTACACAATACTAAAAGACAGATTTTTATCACAAAAATCAGATTTTTCTCATAATTACCGAAAGACCCCAATACTTTGTATTTTGATCATTTTAGTTCTAATTTGTCAAATATAAATTTGGATGATTCCAAATCAGTTCTAAAATGATTTTCAACATGTCCAACACATCAAAATATAAATTTCAACAAAAACCCCACTAAATTTCAAAATTACCGAGAACACCCTAATGGTTTCCAAATTTTATAATTTAGTCCAATCTTATTCAAAACAAGTCAAGATCAAATCCAATCAATCCCAAATTTAATATACATCATATATACATCATAATACATCACATATATCAAAAGCCCTAAAATTGGAATAGGTTAAGAACCCTAATAGCTCAAATTACTCCAATTGATCAATCTTTAACACACCAAACAAGTCTCACCACTTTGAAACAACTCAAGAACAATTCTAGGTCATCAATGAGTGGCCTAACAACTCTATAGGTATAATCTCGTTGACGATTCTATTAGCAATCTTATAAAAACACTTAGAACTCACTTATACACTGTACCACGGATCCATTAATTTAACGAATTGCTAATCCCATAATGAATACCTATGCTCTGTACACAGAACTGACGGATCCTATCTTGATACACACAGGATATCATGAGCATGAGTCCAAACCGAACGAACAGGTGGAGGTCTGATCTTAATAGATCGGTGACATGACTGCCATCCAAGTGTGAAGGATAACTCATATATCCACAATGGTATCTCAAGTCAAAGATTCAATATGCTACTCAACCCGAGAAGATTCCTATTGACGTTGGTGTACCATTTATTAGGAAATCTTCGGTGATTCGTTCAGTGTTTATCAAATAAACACATACACGTCTATACGAGTCTCCCGAAATTCATGGTTCATTAGGATAAACCATCAGACGCTGTCACGATATACGACATGTACTGGTCTCAGCGGATTTTACTAACCGACCTGTGTTAGTAAATCTTGACCAGGAATTTTATTTGATAATATATATATCGTAGTGACACTTCCTAATATCAATTACAAGCTACGTTGTAATTGCGCACTACGTTATATATTATCGTGTATTTGTCTAATATATATAAATCACTACAAATGATTTAGTTTCAATCTAATGAATTAGATCAAATATATATAATAAAAGACAAGAGGTGTTGCCATAAATAAGTAATATTATGGAAAAATGTATTGTTCATATTCATGAATCAGACATAAATACGATCCGGATTAGCACTTCGAGCACCAACCCTAAAAATATTGACTCATTAACCTGGAACACTAAGATATCCACGAGCCTCTCTCGATGGTCATGTGAAAATATTCAGAATACATTAATCAACTATATTTCGATGTCAATTAATTAATCCCACTTCATTAAGAACAAGTTCTAAATATGGCTACACCCGCCCGCCAGGTTCCAAATATGGCTACACCCGCCCGCTAGGTTCCAAATATGGCTACACCCGTCCGCTAGGTATATTTCTATCATGTAAGAAAATCCCTAGGATAAGATCATGTGCTATCGAATCTAAGACAAAACCTAAAATCACTTTGTCAAGTTCATCTAAATTTATCACATCAATCCTATTGTTGATCAAGCAACAAGAAACATTAAGATCAAGATTCAATAAACAAGCCAAAATATCACAGAAGATATAAGAAAACTTAATTTATAACTCATAAATTATGAGGTTCATCACAACCCTAGATTGTAAATTTAGTTATTACAAATGCTCATAAACTCTAGATAAATATTTAACAATAAAAAAAACATTATAGAGTTCAATGGAAGAAGAAACTTTATCGAGATCGTCAATCCTTCGCTCCTTGTTGTTGAGTTTCCGAGTTGAGCTCATTTGATGTATTTTGCTTTCTCTCTAAGATCACATTGGAAGCTCTGAAATTATGGTATGATAATCCCTAAAAACCTGATATCTAAGGCTTGGAACGAGCTCTCTTATATAGGGGGCTATGGTTCCTTATTTAGTACACTTCTTGAATAGCCTGGAAAACGAGGGCGCATCGCAACTCGAAAGATCCAGTGTCGCGACGCGCTTGACTATTGTTTCAGCGTCATGACTCTCACAAGGTTGCGTCGTGACGCATGGATCAGCATCGCGATGTCAAATGGTCAGCGGCGTGACGCGGTAGTGTTAGCAATTCAACACTCTCTGCCTTGTTTTTAGCCTTTGGCGCGTCTCGACACGCGTTCCCACGTCGGGACGCGCATCTGAATTCCAATTTTGCCCATTTTTGCTCCATATTTTGCCACTTTCATCATTCGTTGATTCTATTGGGTCTCGATATTATTTTTACCTACAAAATGAACCCAAAATATATCAAAACGCTCATAAACCTTGAGATAACATACGAAACATCAAATTAGAGGGACAAGAAATATGTGAATATTGGTCGCTCATCACCCTACAATATAATTATCCCCCATAGCAGTTTATTTCAAAAATCTTGTTTTGCACATTTAGGAGAAAATGTATCTCAGATAACTAGAGGCTTGTAGTTTTCGCCACTACGACAGTAAGCCAAAAAGTTGCGAAAGAAGTTATATGCCTGCCTATTCATTAATTTTACTCTCCCAATTCCACTTCCGTCAGACTCTCCTATCAATGAGAGATGACAACATGTTTCTTTTTTGGAAAATATCACATCAATGTGTAAACAAGATACATATCACATCAGATATATACACACACTTGTGTGTACTATGTGAATCATCTCTAAGACAGTAAGACTACATTTTTTAAAAAACAAATGAGTTCCAGATTTTCGGGAGATTTAAAGAAAAAGGATTAATTGACCTTGTTAAATATGGTGTCCTAGGTTATTTTGAATACCTCTTATTTAACATCACACTGTTTACAATTGTTAGGTCATTCATATTCTATGGCAACCGCCTTGAACTATAACAGTCAACTCCATCTTAAATATGAAGAATAGTGCACAAACTTTCTACCATATTATATATCAATTTCATATGTTCTTTTTTCCCCGGCGATATCACATGGTGAGTACCGAGTACCAGAGGCATCTAATAAATTCACTTTCCATGACACATTCAACTTCTTCCGAATCGCATCTACTGTTTGTCAGAAAGAATTTCAGTAAATTTCTCAAGAACCCATCTGGCAAGGTGCTTATGAAAGGTGCTTTAAGTTACAAAAAGTGAGGAAAAAAAAAAAAGGAATGGATGACATTTGCAAACATTAAAATGGCACAATATGTCACACTTCAAGGATCATCAACAGGCAAGAAAAAAAGGTTGGATCTCAAACTAAAAGTTAAAACACTTAAAGATCAGAGGGAGTTTTAGATCTACTCTGCTGCAACAAGTTTTTTTTGTTGTGTCTATCACACCGCAGCCCATGTACATTGGGCTTATAGCAACATGGCCATATCAATTTGGCACATTACATCATTCATTATCAAAGATCACAACTGGACCTTCTGAACCAAACAGGGTTCCAATATATTTTCCCTTCTAAACTTTCCCTTGATATAATGCTGACAGAAAGCTAACAATGAGGAGCACACTTAAACCGAATAACCAAGGTCTACCTTTGCATCAAAATATCACATAATAAGTTGCTAGCCTTTTTCTTTTTAAGCAAAAAATTTACTTGTCGGGCCAATGTCAATTTGACTGTCCCTATCTTATAGAGCAGGAAATTTATAAAGTTTGTCCGTCTAAAATTTGTTTAATAAAGTGTTTTTAATCATTGACAAAAATTAAAGAATGCAAGTACCATAAAAGAAGTAAATAATTTGCTGCCATGAGTACGTGCAAGTGTTAGGAGGAACGGATATGCCGAGTGCAGCGGAACGCGCGCGGGATCAAATCCCGTGCAAATATTTTTATTTTTTAATTATTTCGGCAATACCCTAAAAAGTGTGTTAAAATATTTATTTCCATAAACTTAAAATTACTCCAATGCACTAAAAACCTTATATCATCGTATATTAATTTTTCATGCATCAATATAATTGCCATAAGCTTAAATAAATATTCTACACACTTTAATAAATTTATCAACACTTAATAAATTAATCCAAGAATCAAAAATCAATATATCAACCATACATTAATTTTCCATACACTTTAATGCTTAAAAATTCCTCACATACATGCTTACAATTATCCAACAATTCCATAATTAACTTTTTCCAACAACAACAACCCAATCAATAAATTTACAAAATAAATTTACCTATAATAGCTTTTAATCCTTGGCAATTTGAGAAGCTTTGCAAGTAAGCCCTAAATCCACCAAGCTCTTTGATCTTCTTCTACCTCCACCAAATCAAGTTTCTTGATGAACAAATCTTGGTGACTAAAATGTGGTTTGATCACTCAAAAATGGCAACAAAAATTTCACTAAGATTTAATTAACTCTTAAACACTGGAAAAATTTACATCTCAAGCACACAAATTGATCCTTAAGGATTATTTCCATGCCCTTGATAATTAGTTGGGTAATCTTTGGTGAGATTTAGGCTTGGATTTTGAAAACAAAAAATCAATTCTTTCTTCCCTTGTTCGGCAGTGGAGAGAAGCCAAAGAAGGAAAAAAATTTCAATTCATTTATATTTCTTTGTTCGGCAGCAAACAGAGGTTGGAGCAAAGAACAACCAAAACCAATATTTTGCTTCTCTTTGTTTTTGGTTCGGCAGTAAGCAAATAATGGAGGGTGATGAAATTTTTTGCCTTTGTTTTATTAATTAAAAATATAGAAAAACACACCAAACCAATTAAACAAACCATGGTATAAGAGAATTTTTTCTCTACACCACATATTCAAAATTAACTTAACCAAAGTTAAAATAAAATTATCTCACCAACTAAGGTAACTAAAATACAATTAAATGATTTTAATTAGTTTAACTAAAACATTCAATTACATTAACTATAATTACCTTAAATAACTAATACTTTATTTGTATAAACTAAGTAATTAATTTTGTATATTAATTTAACAATTAAATTAATTCACTAATTAATTACTAATTTTATGTAAATCAAATTTACATCTATTATACAATAAACTTATATCAACTCTTGATATAAAATTAATTAATTCAATTAAATTAATTCATCTCATGAATTATCGGATCAAACAATTTAATCCTTAAACCCATAACACTTTGTCAACATTTGACGAAAGTCGCCCTAGTGCTCAACGAGTAAACTTAATATAGTGGAACTCTCTAGGCTCACGTACGATTTTTACTTATATATATACATATATATATCTCATATACTTGCATACATATTCATGAAGCTCTGCCCACCTATAAATCATGGCTAAAAACAACACGACACGCTCAACCATACAAGTTGAGATTAAAACGTTAATGTATAGTCCTTTCGTCATTACCGTTTCCTATTGAGTAAGGTTATAGTTTTACTGTCAAAACATTATCTACTCAATAAAATAAATTTTCATAATTATATTTCATTAATAAATAATATATGCAAAACTCTTTTTCAATATTATTTGTAATGTTAAAGAAATAATTTCTTCAACGAACTTTCGGCCGAAAGATTTCCGGAATATACTCTGAAAATTTTTGGAAACAAAATCCAACCATATGGGCTGACGAATCCTTATATTAACACACATCGATCTTCGTGAGCATCGATCTATACCTAACAGTCATCCAGAGGTCAGACCATAAAAGGTTTTTGATATGCATGGTATCAGACATAGAGGATCACTCACAAGATTATCGTTGTGTCTCAAGTCAAAGGACCATAATAACTACTCAACTCGTAAAGATAATTATTGACAGTTTTATGGAATATCTATTAGTCATCTTCTATGAGTTTGTTCGATATGCATTCCACTAATGAATATCCACATTTCTATACGAACTTCCGCTAAGCTCATAGTCTGTTGAGACAAACCATATGTCTATTACATATATAGACAATGCACTAGTCTTACAAATATAATGACCGACCCATGTCAATAGATCTAGACGATGAATAATTTATATTCGAGAGAATGCGTGATATTTCTCAACACCATTTGCAACTCTTGCAATTATATCACCATATATTGTAACTCTCGGGTCTTTACTAATTTCATATAAGGTTCCGAGTAAAACTCGAAATCTCTAACTTTTAGAGTAATCTAACACTTAGATTTACAATATATAAATAAAAGTAAGAAATTACCATACAAATAAATAAATAATCATGATAAAGAAAATATTACATTGCATAAATAATAAATATGCATACAAAAGTGAATGGTGCTCGATCACCATTTCCAACACTCCCACTTGATCTAGTGCCATTCATGATGGAATCTAATACCCATAGACTCCACGTGCTTCTCAAACAACTTGGGAGTTAAGGCTTTAGTCAGTGGGTCCGCTACATTTTCTTCAGTTCGTACTTTACAAATTATAATGTCACATCTAGCCAAAATTTCTCTAATTATGTGATACTTTCATTCCACATGCTTAGATTTCTGATTAGCGCGAGGTTTCTTGGCTTGAGCTATCGCACCATTGTTGTCACAGAATAATGGAATAAGATCTACTATAGATAAGACTACTCCAAGCTCCGCAACAAATTTTTTGATCTAGACAGCTTCCTTTGCGGCTTCTGAAGCAGTAATGTATTCTCCCTCGGTGGTGGAATCAGTAGTCGAACATTGCTTAGTGCTCTTCCAACTAATGGCATCGCCGTTGAGAGAAAACACAAATCCATATGTAGACTTTCTATCATCTGGATCAGATTGAAAATCTGAATCCATGTAACCTCTCAATTGTAAGTCATTTTCTCCATAAATGAGAAACTTATCATTTGTACCCTTAAGGTATTTCAGATTATTTCACAGCCATCTAATGGTCCTGACCCGGATCAGACTGATAACGACTTGTAACACTTACAGCCATACTGATATCAGGTCTAGTACATAACATGGCATACATTATGCTACCAACAGCAAAAGCATAAGGCTGGCTAACCATTTTAGCCCTTTCATAATCTATCTTAGGATACATTTTCTTAGACAGATGAATACTATGTTTAAAAGGTACATTGACTGTCTTACTGTCAACAAAATTATACCTTTCTAGGATCAAATCAATGTACTTGGACTAAGAGAGTCCTATCAACCTCCTCGCTCTATCTCTATAAAGCTTTATACCTAATATATAAGAGGCATTTCCCAAGTCCTTCATGGAGAAATTCTTACTTAGATAGGTTTTGACAGATTGTAACATACCTATATCGTTTCTGATAATAAGTATATCATCAACATAAAGCAGACACATGATTCCCCTTCATTTTTAATGAAACCAGACAACCTGATCACATCGTCAAAATGAAGATTCCAACTACGGGAAGCTTGTTTAAGTCCATAAATACATTTTTTAAGCTTACATACAAGATTGGCATCTTTGGCGAATGCCAATCCCTCAGGTTGTTCCATATGGATATCTTCCTTAAGATTTCCATTCAGAAAAGCCATTTTCACATCCATCTGCCAAATTTCATAATCATAATGTGCGGCAATAGCTAATAAAATCCTGATATATTTAAGCATGGCTACAGGAGAAAAGGTTTCCTCATAATCAATACCAGATTTCTGAATATATCATTTTGTTACTAGTCGGGCCTTAAAGGTTTCAACCTTTCCATCGGGCCCCCGCTTCCTCTTGTAAATCCATTTACAACCGATAGGAACAATTCCGTCGGGAAACGGAACCAAGTCCCAGACTTGATTATCATGCATTGAGGCAATCTCGGATTTCATAACTTCCAGCCATTTCTCCGCATCGATGTCTAACATCGCCTCTCTGTAGGTCAAATGATCATTTTCTTCGATTGAGAAAACATCGAGGCTATTATCAGATGTCATCATGTGCCTGACAGGGGGTCTCGATATCCTTTGTGACCTATGAGGTGGTTTTGTCAAAGGTATCTCATCTTTCTAAACTTCTGGTTCTATCGTCGATTCAATGTTACTTTGATTGACTTCATCAAGATCAATCATTCTATGATCTACACTTTTTAACACAAATTGTGTTTCTAAGAAAGTTGCATTTCGAGCAACGAACACATTTCGGTTCTCGGGATCATAGAACTGATATCCCATGGAATTTTTAGGATATCCAATGAATCGATACTTGTACCCTCTTGGTGCAAGTTTATCCCCCTGTGTAACTCTTACATGAGCAGGATAACCCCAGATCTTAAAATACTTAAGACTCGATTTGCTTCCAGTCCATAACTCATTCGGAGTGGTCGGAACGGCTTTCGATGGAACTTTGTTTAGAAGATGAGCGGCAGTGTCTAGAGCATGGCCCCACAAGTATATAAGTAGATCAGTAAAACTTATCATCGATCGAACCAGATCTAATAAAGTTCAATTCCTCATCTCTGAAACACCATTATGATGAGGAGTGCCTGGAGGAGCATACTGAGCGAGAATCCCATTTTCTTTTAAATAACTCACGAACTCATTGCTCATGTACTCACTGCCCCGATCTGATCGAAGGCATTTCAAGATTTTTTCGGTTTGTTTCTCTACTTCAAATCGATATTCTTTGAACTTTTCAAAAGTTTTCGATTTGTGTTTCATAAGAAACACATAACCATATCGTGACAAATCATCGATAAAAGTTACAAAGTATTGAAACCCCCCCATGGCAGCATGATTTATTGGACCACATACATCGGGATGCACAAGTTCCAATAAATCATTAGCACGGTGTCCAACACCACTAAATGAGAATTTGGTCATTTTACCTTGAATACAATATTCACAAACTGGTAAAGGTTCTATGGTTAGATCCGATATCAAACCATCCTTAACTAATTTGGTTAGGCGTTTTATGCCTATATGACATAATCTCATATGCCACAGTTCTGTATTATTTACTTCATCCGATCTTTTCCTTTTAGATTTCTCTATATTAAAAACATCACGACTTTTTGTTAGAATGTAATGACCATCAACCATGGGACATGAAACAAGCAAAACATTCATATTATCATATAAATTCAAAAGACCATCTTTAATATTTACATGAAATCCTTCGCTGTCAAGTACAATAAGTGAGATGATTTGTCGTATCTTAGATGGCACAAAATAACAGTTATTAAGTTTAATATTACATTCATCAGAGAGTTTCAAAAACAAAATTCCTACTGCTTCTACTTGTAAATGAGGTTTCTTTAGAAGTGTTATGTAATTGGGTAGAAGTAAGAATAGTGCTAGCGGGAGAGAGGAAATGGAGAGATTTGTTCTACGAATAAAATGTTTTAAATATCCATCCGCATATCATTATTAATTTATTTATCGCGCCTTATTATGCTTTTAGAATGCATGCTTAAGGGTATATGATGAGACCTAATCAAAGATAATTAATTGGTTGCCAATTACGCGAAAAACCATCAACAAATATTAAGCGATTTCGTTCCATTGAATGATTCTCTCTCAAGATCCAAGATTGGAACTGGTTTGTTTGCCAAAGTCAAGACCTTTGTCCATCGCGAATGTGTTTGAATCATGAAGGCTTTGTTCCATATCGCATGTCTTGTCCAAGTTGTGATTTGTTGGCCAAAGTCAAGATCACTTCTTGTCCATCGATAGTGATTGTCCTAAATAATGATGATATATCATTTCTTAGAAATGACATTCCCATAATACAATCGGTGAAAGCTTGGCTTTCATGAAAATTCTTCGTAGACAACTTGGGAGAAACAACCTTTATTCTAGGAATAAGGATCTACTGGGTTAGATCTAAAAGTTGTTGGCACTCTCCGAGAACTCGTACATTTTGAAATGTACGTGACCTGGTGTCTCATATGCTTTGAGCATTTGAGTCACAAATGGGCCGATCCAGGTGATGGTCACTGGATTGATGTTAAGAACATCCTTAAGTATCTTAGATGAACTAAGGATGCTTTCTTATGCTATGGAGAATGAGAACTTGAAGTGACTGGGTTCACCACTGCAAGTTTCCAAACTGACAAAAACGACTATAAGTCGTAATAAGGGTACTATATAGTTTGAATAACGGAACAGTGAGAAGGAAATCTTCTAAGCAAGATACTGTTGCCGAATAAATAACACAAGCGGAATATTGCTGCAGCTGAGGCAGCAAAAGAAGCATTTTGGATCTACATAATCCTAATTAGATTAGGTGTAGTTCTGTTAGCGGCTGAGCTAGGCTACATCACAGGCTAAATAATTAATTGTCTCATCAACGATCCAAGTATATACTTCAACTATTTCATTTGATTCGTAGGATCATACATCATGGTGATGTGATGATCGAATAAATCACATCAGATGATAACATTGTAAATCCGCTGACGAAAGTTGTTTCTCAGTAGAAGTTTGAGCGACCCGTACATAGTTCAGGTGTAGGACACTTGAGTGATTGGTTATAGGCCAAGTGGGAGATTGTTGGACAATTATGACCCATAACATCACTATTTATACAGAACATGGTGCTGTTGTACAAATAAACTATGTGACAAAGGAAATTGTTATTTATCATTTGTAATTGGATTGCTGGGATATATAAATGATAAAAGTCCATATGATTAGTTCCGGATTAATAAGATATGAGACAGTATTAATCCACTATGGTTTAATCATTAAAATATCCATAGTCGTAGTATTATCGAGATTGGACATCGATAATGCGGAATAGACTAGTATTGCACTTGTGCGTGTTATGGGAGCATAACGGTATAGTTCTCATATATTTGGGTATTGGATACTCATGCGAGTGTAATAGGAGATTGTGTTTACCGATGGTACGGAAACAGCTTCGCTCTGGATAGACCCCTTGGAATTCCATTGGTAGTATGACTGTGTCCATCGAAGTCCGTATCAGGGTAGGTGTATTTGTAGGGGTTTTATTACGAAAATCCGGTAACGCAGCGGAACATAATCAAAATTTTCCGATTTCAAAAATTTTTCTCGGATTAATAAAATAAACTTATTTATTTTATTATCCAATAATCAAATTATGAAATAAAACACATTAAATCAAATTCATGTGAATTTACCGAATTACCCTTAAACATAACAATTTGTTTATTTTAATCCGAAATTGTTCGAAACAATTTTGGATGATTTTAAATCATTACATATATGAATTTAACATGTCATACATATAGAAATTAAAATTGCAAAATAAATTTCCCAAAATTTGGCCTAAAGCCGAGAGCTACCAATAAGAAAATAATTGTGCATTTTGCATTTCCAAAGTTAAAAACACATCAAGGCAAAATCCAATCAACCCAATATTTTATATGTATCATATGCACATCCAAATACACCATATAAATTAAAATCCCTAAATTTGGAAGTGGTCTTAAACCCTAATTTTTCAATTTCTTCAAATTGGACAAATTAGACCAAATTGGTTAAATCCAATACTTCAATCATGTTTCTTCCATCCAAATCAAGTCTCAACACAATGAAATCACTATAGATCAAATCTAGGTCATTTAAGAGTGGGTCAACAACTCTAGATTAGCAACAAGTATCTAAAACCATGAAAAGAATGCTAGTTAACATCTCATAAGCATTCTATTAACTTTATACATGCTCAACCCTTTTATCAAACTATCATCCACCAAAAATTCAAAGAATACAGAATGGAAAAAACAAAAGAACATCACAAGGTTAAGCCCACAACAAGAGGAACATTTTTCTCTCTAATGGAAGGTTGGAAATACTTACTAAATTCCAAGGTTTTCTTGATTTTTGCATTTCTTTCTCTCAAGCTTCTTTTCTTTCTTCAATGGAGTATTTTGATAAAGTGCATTAGGTTAACAAACCCTAAATGAAACAAAACAATATATACTTGCACAAAAATAGCCTTGGCCGAATTTTGAAAGCCAAAAATATCTATATATTTATTTTTTGTTTCATTTAATTTTGCTTTACAACTTGTTAACTTTAATCATCAAACTATTTAATGAATTAAAGTTAGTCAATAATTGCAAATCAAGCCATTAATAAAATATCATAACTTTAAAATATATATACTTTAATTAATTTAATCATTTAACAATTAAATAATTAATTAATTACAAATATATTAAATATACGTATAATATTTACATTAAATATTAAATACATATATTCATTTATGATATTAGTCAAATATCTCATTTTGACAATTAATTAATGTGTATTTGAATTAATTAAACATTAAATGCAAATACACAAAAATTAATGAAATGGCTATTGGGTCCCTACACATGTATTTTGCGTTTAACCTTTAAACGACTTTATAAATAATCAACATCATTTATAATTATTTCCCTAGTGCTCTATGAGTATATTTCATTAGTGAGACTCTCTAGATTCAGACATACCCGTCACAAAATCCAATTTTGTGTCCATAATTTATCTACCCGTAAATTATGATAATCACAGATAAACTCGCTGAATCATACAGGTCGAGGTCATGGCAAATGTATAATTCCTCTATCACAGGTATCCGGATAAATCCTAGAGATATAGATGTAAACGTCAAATCTCTATAGGGATTATCCAGTTGACTATTCTATTCGCAATCTCAAAAAAGAACATTTAGAACTAACTTCTAAATTGTACCACGGGCCCATGGTTTTTATTTGATTGCTAATCATATGGACTACCTATGCTCTGATACACAGAACTGAAAGATCCTATATCGATACACACAGGACACCCTGAGGATCTATCTACACCCAGCGAACATGCGGAGGTCTGATCTTAATAGATTGATGACATGACTGCCATTTAAGTGTAGAAGATGTCTCATGTGCCCACAGTGTTATAAGAATCACAAGTGCTACTCAACCCGTTAAAATTCTTATTGACGTTGGTGTACCATCCATTAAGAATCTTCGGTGAGTCGTTCAATTTTTATCCGCTATAAACACCTACACGTCTATACTACTCTGCAAGACTTATGGTTCATTGAGAAACCATTGGAATCATATATTTCAGTATACGACATGTACCGGTCTCAACGAGTTTACTATACTGACCAAGTAGTGTAAACCTTGACCAGAAACTGTCTGAGAATGACAACCTCATGATACAACTCAATGTCAGTTGCGACGATTTTGCAACTGCACCATGACTAGTCATTCTAAGGTCATTACATCTTTACCATATTAAAAGATACATTATATTATAGAAACTGCATATATTATTCAAAATAATAATGTTTTACAAAAGTATTCTTAAATAAATACAACCGGGAATTGGCGCTCTGAGCACCAACCCCAACAAAAACTCCCACTTGCTCCAGTGCCAATAACGATTGTATCTAATACCCATCGACTCCACGTGTTTATCAAACAACATCAGAGGTATGGCCTTCGTCAGCAAGTCTGCTACATTATTTTCACTCGGTACCTTACACACGACAATATCCCCTCGCGATATAATCTCTCGAATGATGTGGTACTTGCGTTCCACATGTTTCGACTTCTGATGCGCCATCGGTTCGTTTGCTTACGCAATGGCTCTAGTATTATCACAGTATAATGGAATCGCATTCTCGTAAATTGGGACAACTCCCAATTCTGTGACAAAGTTCTTTATCCACACAGCCTCTTTTGCAGCTTCAGAAGCTGCAATATATTCCGCCTCAGTGGTGGAATCTGCTGTTGATCCCTGTTTGGAACTCTTCCAACAAACTGCACCTCCGTTAAGGGTAAATTGGAATCCAGATTTAGACTTTCTATCATCGGGATCCGATTGGAAATCAGAATCCGTATACCCGTTAACTTGTAGTCCGTTTCCTCCATAAATTATTAACTTATCCTTAGTACCTTTAAGATACTTGAGGATATGTTTAATGGCCATCCAATGGTCATTACCTGGATTGGACTGATATCTGCTAGTTACACTAACAGTGAAACTGATATCAAGCCTTGCACATAACATGGCATACATTATGCTACCCAAACACGAAGCATAAGGTTTGTTAGATATTCTAACCTTCTCATCTTCTGTTTGTGGACTCATCTTCTTTGAAAGATGAATCCCATGTCTGAACGGTATGTTTGATGTCTTACAGTTACCAAAATTATATTGTTCCAAGATCTTATCTATGTACTTTGATTGGGATAACCCAATCAGCCTCCTTTGTCTATCTCTATAGAGTTTTATTCTTAAAACATAGGAAGATTCTCCCAGGTCCTTCATGGAGAAATTCTTACAGAGGTACGCTTTGATGCTTTGTAACATACCTAAATTATTCCCAATGATTAGGATGTCATCGACATATAGGACTAAAAATACGACCATGCTCCCACTGGCCTTCTGATACACACAGGATTCTTCCGAATTCTTGAGAAAACCTGACGATCTAATAATCTCATCGAATCGAAGATTCCAACTTCATGAAGCTTGTTTAAGTCCATAAATGGACTTCTTAAGCTTACATACCATACCCGAGTTTTCGCTGGATGCAAAACCTTCCGGCTGTTCCATATAGATTTCTTCATCAAGAAATCCATTTAGAAAAGCCGTTTTGACATCCATTTGCCAAATCTCGTAGTCATGATATGCAGCTATAGAAAGAAAAATCCGAATAGACTTAAGCATTGCTACTGGCGAAAAAATTTCATCGTAGTGGACGCCAGGTCGCTATATGTAACCTTTTGCTACCAGTCGGGCCTTGTAAGTTTCAACCTTACCGTCAGGCCCACGCTTCCTCTTGTAAACCCATTTACAACCGATAGGAACAATTCCTTCGGGAAGCGGAACCAAGTCCCAAACTTGATTCTCATGCATTTAGTCTAACTCAGATTTCATGGCACTTTGCCATTTCACAGAGTCGATGTCCAACATCGATTCTCTATAGGTGAAAGGATCAGTCTCTTCAACTAAAAGAACATCTAGACTTTTTTCTTGTAAAAAATACAAGCGTTCAGGAGGTCTAGATACCCTTTCTGACTTACGGAGTGTGTGTGTTGAAGGTCATTCATCTACTTAAACTTCAGGTTCCTCCGTTGGTTCGTTGTTTTCAGGTTGGACTTCATCAAGTTCAACTTGTCTATGATTACCTCCTTCTAATAAAAATTCTACTTCTAGAAATTTTGCGAAGCGAGCTACGAACACATTTCGATGCTCGGTATCATAGAACAGATATCCCCTCGTATTCGAAGGATATCCGACAAACCTAAACTTTTTCCCTCGAGGCGTAAGCTTATCTTACTAAGTCACCCTGACATAGGCAAGACAACCCCAAACCTTAATATAACTAAGATTTGGTCTCCTACCAAACCATATCTCATACGGAATCGTAGGAACAACTTTTGAAAGGAATCTTATTCAAAAGATGTGCAGCTGTTAAAAGATAGTAGCCCCATAAATAATAGGGAAAATCTGTGAAACTCAACATCGATCGGACCATATTCAATAAAGTATGATTTCTCCTCTCAGATACTCCATTGTGCTGTGGAGTACCTAGAGAAGTATATTGAGCGTGAATCACATTCTCCTTCATATAATCCATGAACTCACCACTCATATATTCACCGCCTCGATCAGATCGAAGGCATTTCATATATTGACCAGTTTGTTTTTCTACTTCATTTCGGAACTCTTTGAACTTTTCAAAAGTTTCTGATTTATGTCGCATCAAATACACATAACCGTACCGTGACAAATCATCGATAAAGGTAACGAAGTACGAATAACCACTGTGAGCAGTCTTACTTAGTGGACCACATACATCAGAATGTACGAGTTCCAGTAAGTTGGTGGCATGGTGTCCAACACCAGAAAATGGGGCTTTGGTCATCTTACCCTGAATACAGGATTCACAAGTTGGATAGGATTCAATGGTAAGATCTGGTATCAAACCATTCCTAACCAATTGGGTAAGGCGTTTTGTTGGATAATATGACCCATAGCGTCACTATTTGTACATATCATGGTGTTGTTGTACAAATTAACTATGTGACAAGGAAATTACACTCTCATCGTTTGTGATTAGATCACCATAGATATATAAATGAAGAGAGGTCCATATGATTAGTTCCTGGATTGAGAATGATATGAGACAATATCAGTCCACGAAGGATTAATCATTAAATATCCCTAGCCGGAGTATTATCGAGACAGGACATCGATAATGCGGAATAGGCTAGTATTGCACTTGTGCGCGTTGTGAGTGCACAACGGCATAGTTCTCATATATTTAAGTATTGGATACTTATGCAAGTGCGATAGGAGGTTGTGTTTCACCGATGGTACGGGAAACAGCTTCGCTCTGGATAGACCCCTTGGAATCCCATTGGTATTATGACAATGTGTCTATGGGAGGCCGAAATCAGGGTAGGTGTGTATGGTCTTAACCTGAGACTTACATCGCTAATACTTGCGACAATCGGTAGACTTTGGTCTTGGTGGTACAGGGCTTTAACCGGTTCTGCGTACACCACTTCTGGGTTTATCAGAAAGTCGTAGAGTATTGGATGTGATGTCAAGATGGAAGTATCACTCCAGTCATAGTGGAGATGATGTCACGTAGGATACGGTATTAGTACTCTTAAGTGTTGCGCAACCATCGGGATATTATGACTAGGTCATGTATATCCGATTATAGAGACTAGTTACCAGACATCCGACATGTGCTTCGGACGGGGCAGACACTTATCCAGCCCCAGCCCTAGCACGTGACTATCCGATACTGGGCCGATATACACAATACTTGGTATACTACGCTTGATATAGATCTTAAATATTCTTATAAGAATATGTCCGGAGAATTGGGAAGACTTGGTGCTTTGCTAGAAGCCAACCTTGTCTAGTAAATCGGTAAAACGTAGTACTTGGTACTTACGTGTTCGGATAGTCCGACGACCGATTTGACTGCCAACATATCCGGGGATCTCATGGGTCGCTTCCCAAAGATTCACCGATGACGTATGACTCGCACTTTTATTAATCTGGGATTAATATGATGAGAGAGAAATTTAATCTGGGATTAATTACAGAGATATTTTATCTGGGATAAAATATCAATTAAAAGAGAAAGATTGATTAATTTGGAATTAATCGATTAATTAATATATTTGATATATTAAACGAAATTGGATTTCGACGCGGAATTAAAATTAGATTTTAATTCGGGCGAGCGGATTAATTTAGAATTAATTCGTTAGCGACGTGAATAGTGATTTCGCTAGGCGTAATCATTTAATTACGACGCGATGGAAAATTCTTTAATTTAGAATTAGCGAATCCGAACCCGAGATTATTTGCAAGCGCATTCGTATTTCGAATTCGAGTGCGGCACGTCAAATCAAGCGTCAAATCGCTAGTCGCATCAAGCGTCAAATCACTTGTCACTTTGAGTGATGTGACTTGATTAATTGATGTGACTTGAGTGATGTGATGAGTGATGTGTGTGGTTGGCAATTAAAGCCAAATGTGTGTGAAATGAAATGTAAATTCGAATTTCATGTGTATTAGATACACAACACACACACAAAAACGTAGAACAAATTTTTTCCCTCCTCTCTCTCCTCTTCTTCTTCCTCTCATCACTCACGCCATTTCTGTTCTGGTTTTTCTGGGTACTGCCGTGAACAAAATGGAGGGAAGCAGTGCATTTTGTGGCAAAACAAGAGTGCTAGCACACTCCGAGATCAATGCGAAGGTGATAGGGAAGTTTACCCATGAGCCGGGATTCAAATGATGAAGCTTGGAGCTTCAAAATCTTGTTGAAAATGGCGCAAAACAGACCACCAAACTGCTGCAGTGGGCGCACATGAGCAGTGGGCAGTGAGCATAATTTCGATTTTGTTGCCCAAATCGTCACTCAACCGTTCGATGTAAGTATTCCGCAACTTTCGTCGTTGTATTCACTTGTGTATCATGCTTGAGTTTTGACCTTGGGACCTATAGAAACTCCAACAATGGCATCAAGAGCTTAGGTTAAAAGCATGAAAAAGTTAGGGCTAAAATTTGGGCAAACTTGATTTTGAGCATGATAAATTAAATTGGATGGATTTGTATGCTTAATTGTGTTTGAATTGAAGATTGATTGGGTCAATTTCAACAAATTGTGATTGGATCATTTTTTCCCCAAATTACTACCTTGGCCGAAAATTGATGCTGATTTAATGTCTTGGGATTTTTGATTTTTGACAATTGGATGTGTTGGAAATCATTCGGGAATATGATTTGATGTCGATTGCGGAATCAATTGGATTGAATTCGAATCGGACGAAAAATCCCCAAATTGCCAAGTATGTCATAAAGCTTGAAATTGGGTAAAATTGATTTAAGCATGCAATTATGAAATTGGATGATAAAGTATGCTTGAATGTATTTTAATTGATGATTGGTTGGATCAATTTGATTAAATATTGTTTGGAAAAAATTTCCCCAAAATGCTTATGTTGGCCGAATAGTAACTCAGCCCTAAAGTCTTGGAATTTTGATTTTTAATTCATTGGATGAGTTAGAATCAATTAGGATGTTGATTTAATATCGATTGTGGGATTAATTGGATTGAAACCAAATCAGATATAAAATCCTCTCCTTGGCCGAGACTTAAAGAGCATGTAATGGGTTTGATTTTAATCAAAATGTGTTGGACATATGATGATGAAAATGAGCATGATTAATTGTATGAATTGATGTTTTAGAAATGTTAATTTGGGTGATTAATCATGATATACACTTTAGGTAATTAAATTGCGAAATTGGATTTGTGTAATTTAATTAATTGGGCTAATTTTGGAAATTGAGCTTGAATTTTTGTTATTGGGCTTTGTTGTACAAAGTTGGGTTAATGCAAATTGGATTGGATCCAATTGGGCCCAAAACCACTTCCATAAAGCCCAAATGCGACATAATGGACCTTTGTAATTTAATTGGGCCTAATGGGCCAAAATTAATTTATAGGCTTATGGGGTAACTCCCGGATTGGACTTTGGTTGCGGGTTTGACCCGAGTTGACCAAAAGACCACGCCTTAAGAAATTAATTAAAAGCCCATTAGACTTTAATTAAATTAATATTGGATATTAATCGGGCTTTGAGACCCGTAGCGATTAAATTTGGAATTTAAGTCGAAAAGGGTTTATTATTAAAGTGTGTTATTTAATTGGAATTAAATAGTGAATTAGAATTAAATACAAATTGAATTGGATTTAATTGTGTAGTTTAATTTAATTCGGGAACTCGTACTTTAAGTACTTATTCGCAAAAACGAGTTTGACTCGAACAAAATCAAATCGTTGTTTGAACATTGGATGATCACTAATTATCAAGATTAATTAATTGGATTAGATTGATTGATAACATGCTTGAGTGAATACATGGTTGTGATGCATGAATAATGTATATCGGATGGATATTAGATGGGTGGGGCAATTTTAGAAATTGTTGTAATAAATTCGATTTATTAATTGGACCTGCGTGTCCAGCCTTATCACCTCCTATTCTTTGTATTCTCTTCTCACCTATTCCCCTCAATGTAGATGAGGTTTCTTTAGAAGTGTAGTGTAACGGGTAGAAGAAAATTTTGTGCTAACGGGAGAGAGAAAGTGAGAGATTTGATCTAGGATCAATGTAAAGTATCCATCCGCATATCATTATTATTTATTTTCATACTCGCTTTATTATGTATTTAGAATGCATGTTTAAGGGTGTATGATGATGAGACCTTAACAAAGATAATTAAATTGGTAGCCAATTTGCACACGAAAAACCCTCATCAAATATCATGCGTTTTTCCTTCCATTGAGTGATTCTCACTCAAGATCCGAGACGGCATTGGGTTGTTGGCCAAAGTCAAGCCCTTTGTCTATCGAAGATGTGTTTGAATCACGAGGCTTTGTTCCATATTGGTGTCTTGTCCAAGTTGTGGTTTGTTGGCCAAAGTCAAGACCACTTCTTGTCCAACGACATTGATTACGAAGCGACATGAATAGTGATTTCGCTAGGCGTAATCATTTAATTACGACGCGATGGAAAATTCGTTAATTTAGAATTAGCGAATCCGAGCCCGAGATTATTTGCGAGCGCATTCGTATTTCGAATTCGAGTGCGGCACGTCAAATCAAGCGTCAAATCGCTAGTCGCATCAAGCGTCAAATCACTTGTCACTTTGAGTGATGTGACTTGATTAATTGATGTGACTTGAGTGATGTGATGAGTGATGTGTGTGGTTGGCAATTAAAGCCAAATGTGTGTGAAATGAAATGTAAATTCGAATTTCATGTGTATTAGATACACAACACACAAACAAAAACGTAGAACACATTTTTTCCCTCCTCTCTCTCCTCTTCTTCTTCCTCTCATCACTCACGCCATTTCTGTTCTGGTTTTTCTGGGTACTGCCGTGAACAAAATGGAGGGAAGCAGTGCGTTTTGTGGCAAAACAAGAGTGCTAGCACACTCCGAGATCAATGCGAAGGTGATAGGGAAGTTTACCCATGAGTCGAAGATGTGTTTGAATCACGAGGCTTTGTTCCATATTGGTGTCTTGTCCAAGTTGTGGTTTGTTGGCCAAAGTCAAGACCACTTCTTGTCCAACGACATTGATTACGAAGCTTCCATGGTCAATGGGTCCACGCTTGACTGGGATCACTAGGTTTGTTGTGCCAAAGCCAAGGCCTAGTTGATTCAGAGGAAATAGGTTAGGGTATATATTGGATATATAGGCATATATATGATATATGTTTAGGACTTGGATGTCCACCTACTGGATCTAGGAATTGGATTGGATCCAATTGATCTTAGAGATCTACCTAGTTAATTATCATACAATTTGTTGGCCAAAGTCAAGATTGTGTGATATTTAACGGGATACTAGCCCACTAGGAAACACGGTTTCCCGAGTACTCGACAGAGGGTTAGAGGCTCGACGAAAAATAGTGGGAGGCAAGAATTGAATTTGCAATATTCGTTCAATTACTCGCCATACGCGCTCATTCAAATTATTTCGTCGTAATATTAAATGTTAGTTGGACTAATATTTAAATTGTTGTTTTAATAAACAGTTGGACTGTATTATACTTGATTATATATAATTGGATTATATTAATCAATATATTTGAATTAATTAATTTCAGTTTACAGTTGATTTTATAATTAGATTATAGTAATCAATGTAATTGAGGTTAATTAATTTGGATTATATTTGATTATATAGTTGGACTATTATAATCATTATAATATATATAGTACCACTAATCGTTGATTAAATAGTTGGACTATTGTAATCAAGATAAAATTGAAAAGTTGGATATTTAAAATATAATCTGGGATTAAAATATTTTAAATGATTTAATTTTCAAATTGGGAATAAATAATAGGTTACTTTATTTGATAAAATAACTTATTATACCTTACGCCCAAAATTAAGCAAAATAAGTAGAGCATAAAATCTTTGGAAGATTTATGTGATGATGACTTTAATGCTTAATTTAATATACTTGTCATAAATCTAATTTTAGATTTAAGAAGTATTAAAATTGCAATTTATAATTCTTGGAGAATTAATTGACTATTCTAGAGGAGATAAAGTCAAAGTTTGGAATTGGGCATGTAGCACGAGGTGCACATCGTTTCGATATTCTAAAAACCCAAGGCTTGGCCTAAGGTTCCTAAAATATTGAAAAAGATAATTGACATATACCAAAGCGACTACCATTTGGATATGGCAGACACGAAGGAATTAAAGAAAGGGCAAGACTCTGACTTTAAAAATGTTTGTCAAAGTTATGTTCACAACTAGTATTGAAATTAGATTTTAAATACTTAGTGTGGTACATAAAATATATGTATTGATGTTCAGAATCTGCTTTGAGCAGGATACTGACTTCAAGCTGAGATTGCTCTGCGAATCGGAAACGGGACAAAAGTCGATGTTTCGACCGTAGATACCTAAGTTTAGGAACTACCCTTTGGGTGTGTACTTAAATTAGGAACTGTTATAATGTAACTAGTTTGACTAGAGACATTATCTCTATATCAGTGTTTAATCCATTGTGGATAAACCTTTATATTCTAGAACACTAAGTGTTTCATTATATAAAGATGAAACTGAGATAAACACATTAGATGTGAATAATAGAATTTATATTTTGAATATAATTAAAATCTTAAAACATATAAAATGACAAATAAATAGCTCAAATTGATTTGATCAAGTAGAGACTTATTTGTGGCATTGTTGTCTAGGACAGAATTAAACAAGACTCGTATATCCGCACTTTTGAAGAGTGGGTACTAGGACTGATTTGACTATTCAAATAAAGTCTACGAATCTAATTTGTTAGGTAAAGTACCTAAAACACTGTTTACTTGGTAATAGTGTAAGTGCCACCGATCTGTTAGCCCTATTCATGGTGAAGTTAGTGGGCCCATATCTAGCTAGGCTAGATGTGAACATGAATGTTTCGTGACCTTAACGGATGTGGCATCACGTTATGGTTATGTGTTTCTTTTGAAGAACACAAATCGGAAACTTTTAGAGTTTCGACACGAAATAGACAAACAGATCGGCTATAGTATTATACCGTCACGGTAAGACCGTAATGGAAAATACTTAAGCAATAAGTTTCTTATATACTTGAAAGAGTATAGTATTCTTTCAAATGAGGACTCCTCCCGGAACACGTCAAAGTGACGGTGTGTCCGAACAGATTAACCGAATTATGTTAGACATGATAAGGCTAATCATGAGTCGCTCTGAGCTACCATTTCCTTCAACGGATACGGATTAACAGTGCAATAATTTATTTAGAATAAGGTTCTATTAATAATTTGTTTGACAAATATCATATTAGATATGAACAGGAAAGAAACCGGGTTTCTCATTCCTGACCATTTGGGATGCTAGGCATATGTTTGGATAATACCAAACTAAAACCTAAATTGGATAAGTGCCAAATTGGTTATCCTAAAGGAAACCATAAGTATAGTACTTATAAATCTCACATGAGAACAATATGATTGTTGCTCACCATGCGGTTTTCCTAAGAGGAATACCGATATGCAGTGGTCAGTGGGAGGATGGTGATACTCGATGAAAATTGGAGTAATACTGTTCGAGGCACGAAATCCTTAATGGAACACAAATAGTTCATCAATGATGAATTTATACCATTAATCTTCGAATACACAAGAACCGCGTAGATTGGAGAGAGTCAGAAAACAACCTAGGGTATGGGTTTCTGATCTCACCTCACAAAGATGTTAATCTTTTAAGGTATACCAACTGACTACGTGTGAGGTAGTGATACAAGGTATCGACTCCCTATTATGACAAAGTGTCATGAGTCCGAAATGGATTCCATGTATATCAACAAGTTTGGATACTAGTTGATGTACCATAAGACATTGTGCCTATTGGTACTTTATAAGTCTTCAAGGAAGACATACATGGAAGGCAACATACCAACGTACTAAGCTAGGCTTGTAAAGAAAAGGTAGAGTTATCAACATTGTGTTGATTCCGACGAAACCTTTTACCTGTTGCCATTGTAAATCCATTTGGATAATGCTTGCTAAAGCTGTGTATTTGATTTATGAAATATGACAGCTTAACGGAAAATCGCTTTCCTGAAAAGGAAACCTTTCGGAGGATGTTTATAACATCCTGTCGGTTTTGTCGTACCATAACAAGCAAACAAGGTTTGCAAGTTATTCGATCCATGTTTGGATTGAAGCAAGCATAGGTTCTAGGAATTATCGTTTTGATGTGATCATAATGGAGTATGATTTAATTCAAAACGAAATGATTCTTGTGTATATAAAAGGGTTAGTGGGAGTGCACTGACATGAATGTCATGTAAGATAATGATAATATGTCATTTCTTGGAAATGATATTCCCATAAAATAATCGGTGAAAGCTTGGCTTTCCTGATAACGACTATAAGTCGTAACAAAGGTATTATACAATAGTATAACGGTACAGTGAGGTTGAAATCTTCCAAGCAAGATACTGTTGCCAAATAAACAACAAATGCGGATTATTGCTGCAGCTGAGGCAGCAATAGAAGCCATTTGGATCGATAATAAATCTAATTAGATTAGATATAGTTCTTTTAGCAGCTGAGCTAGGCGTCAGCAATTTGAGCGAACCGTACATAGTTCGGGTGTTAGACACTCGAGTGACTGGCTATGTGCCAAGTGGGAGATTGTTGGATAATATGACCCATAGCGTCACTATTTGTACATATCATGGTGTTGTTGTACAAATTAACTATGTGACAAGGAAATTGCACTCTCATCGTTTGTGATTAGATCACCATAGATATATAAATGAAGAGAGGTCCATATGATTAGTTCCTGGATTGAGAATGATATGAGACAGTATCAGTCCACGAAGGATTAATCATTAAATATCCCTAGCCGGAGTATTATCGAGACAGGACATCGATAATGCGGAATAGGCTAGTATTGCACTTGTGCGCGTTGTGAGGGCACAACGGCATAGTTCTCATATATTTAAGTATTGGATACTTATGCAAGTGCGATAGGAGGTTGTGTTTCACCGATGGTACGGGAAACAGCTTCGCTCTGGATAAACCCCTCGGAATCCCATTGGTATTATGACTATGTGTCTATGGGAGGCCGAAATCAGGGTATGTGTGTATGGTCTTAACCTGAGACTTACATCGCTAATACTTGCGACAATCGGTAGACTTTGGTCTTGGTGGTACAGGGCTTTAACCGGTTCTGCGTACACCACTTCTGGGTTTATCAGAAAGTCGTAGAGTATTGGATGTGATGTCAAGACGGAAGTATCACTCCAGTCATAGTGGAGATGATGTCACGTAGGATACGGTATTAGTACTCTTAAGTGTTGCGCAACCATCGGGATATTATGACTAGGTCATGCATATCCGATTATAGAGACTAGTTACCAGACATCCGACATGTGCTTCGAACGGGGCAGACACTTATCCAGCCTCAGCCCTAGCACGTGACTATCCGATACTGGGCTGATATACACAATACTTGGTATACTACGCTTGATATAGATCTTAAATATTCTTATAAGAATATGTCCGGAGAATTGGGAAGACTTGGTGCTTTGCTAGAAGCCAACCTTGTCTAGTAAATCGGTAAAACGTAGTACTTGGTACTTACGTGTTCGGATAGTCCGACGACCGATTTGACTGCCAACATATCCGGGGATCTCATGGGTCGCTTCCCAAAGATTCACCGATGACGTATGACTCGCACTTTTATTAATCTGGGATTAATATGATGAGAGAGAAAATTAATCTGGGATTAATTACAGAGATATTTTATCTGGGATAAAATATCAATTAAAAGAGAGAGATTGATTAATTTGGAATTAATCGATTAATTAATATATTTGATATATTAAACGAAATTGGATTTCGACGCGGAATTAAAATTATATTTTAATTCGGGCGAGCGGATTAATTTAGAATTAATTCATTAGCGACGTGAATAGTGATTTCGCTAGGCGTAATCATTTAATTACGACGCGACGGAAAATTCGTTAATTTAGAATTCGTGAATCCGAGCCCGAGATTATTTGCGAGCGCATTCGTATTTCGAATTCGAGTGCGGCACGTCAAATCAAGCGTCAAATCGCTAGTCGCATCAAGCGTCAAATCACTTGTCACTTTGAGTGATGTGACTTGATTAATTGATGTGATGAGTGATGTGTGTGGTTGGCAATTAAAGCCAACTGTGTGTGAAATGAAATGTAAATTCGAATTTCATGTGTATTAGATACACAACACACACACAAAAACGTAGAACACATTTTTTCCCTCCTCTTTCTCCTCTTCTTCTTCCTCTCATCACTCACGCCATTTCTGTTCTGGTTTTTCTGGGTACTGCCGTGAACAAAATGGAGGGAAGCAGTGCATTTTGTGGCAAAAGAAGAGTGCTAGCACACTCCGAGATCAATGCGAAGGTGATAGGGAAGTTTACCCATGAGCCGGGATTCAAATGATGAAGCTTGGAGCTTCAAAATCTTGTTGAAAATGGCGCAAAACAGACCACCAAACTGCTGCAGTGGGCGCACATGAGCAGTGGGCAGTGAGCATAATTTCGTTTTTGTTGCCCAAATCGTCACTCAACCGCTCGATGTAAGTATTCCGCAACTTTCGTCGTTGTATTCACTTGTGTATCATGCTTGAGTTTTGATCTTGGGACCTATAGAAACTCCAACAATGGCATCAAGAGCTTAGGTTAAAAGCATGAAAAAGTTAGGGCTAAAATTTGGGCAAACTTGATTTTGAGCATGATAAATTAAATTGGATGGATTTGTATGCTTAATTGTGTTTGAATTGAAGATTGATTGGGTCAATTTCAACAAATTGTGATTGGATCATTTTTTCCCCAAATTACTACCTTGGCCGAAAATTGATGATGATTTAATGTCTTGGGATTTTTGATTTTTGACAATTGGATGTGTTGGAAATCATTCGGGAATATGATTTGATGTCGATTGCGGAATCAATTGGATTGAATTCGAATCGGACGAAAAATCCCCAAATTGCCAAGTATGTCATAAAGCTTGAAATTGGGTAAAATTGATTTAAGCATGCAATTATGAAATTGGATGATAAAGTATGCTTGAATGTATTTTAATTGATGATTGGTTGGATCAATTTGATTAAATATTGTTTGGAACAAATTTCCCCAAAATGCTTATGTTGGCCAAATAGTAACTTAGCCCTAAAGTCTTGGAATTTTGATTTTTAATTCATTGGATGAGTTAGAATCAATTAGGATGTTGATTTAATGTCGATTGTGGGATTAATTGGATTGAAACCAAATCGGATATAAAATCCTCTCCTTGGCCGAGACTTAAAGAGCATGTAATGGGTTTGATTTTAATCAAAATGTGTTGGACATATGATGATGATAATGAGCATGATTAATTGTATGAATTGATGTTTTAGAAATGTTAATTTGGGTGATTAATCATGATATACACTTTAGGTAATTAAATTGCGAAATTGGATTTGTGTAATTTAATTAATTGGGCTAATTTTGGAAATTGAGCTTGAATTGTTGTTATTGGGCTTATTGGGCTTTGTTGTACAAAGTTGGGTTAATGCAAATTGGATTGGATCCAATTGGGCCCAAAACCACTTCCATAAAGCCCAAATGCAACATAATAGACCTTTGTAATTTAATTGGGCCTAATGGGCCAAAATTAATTTATAGGCTTATGGGGTAACTCCCGGATTGGACTTTGGTTGCGGGTTTGACCCGAGTTGACCAAAAGACCACGCCTTAAGAAATTAATTAAAAGCCCATTAGACTTTAATTAAATTAATATTGGATATTAATCGGGCTTTGAGACCCGTAGTGATTAAATTTGGAATTTAAGTCGAAAAGGGTTTATTATTAAAGTGTGTTATTTAATTTGGAATTAAATAGTGAATTAGAATTAAATACAAATTGAATTGGATTTAATTGTGTAGTTTAATTTAATTCGGGAATTCGTACTTTAAGTACTTATTCGCAAAAACGAGTTTGACTCGAACAAAATCAAATCGTTGTTTGAACATTGGATGATCACTAATTATCAAGATTAATTAATTGGATTAGATTGATTGATAACATGCTTGAGTGAATACATGGTTGTGATGCATGAATAATGTATATCGGATGGATATTAGATGGGTGGGGCAATTTTAGAAATTGTTGTAATAAATTCGATTTATTAATTGGACCTGCGTGTCCAGCCTTATCACCTCCTATTCTTTGTATTCTCTTCTCACCTATTCCCCTCAATGTAGATGAGGTTTCTTTAGAAGTGTAGTGTAACGGGTAGAAGAAAATTTTGTGCTAGCGGGAGAGAGAAAGTGAGAGATTTGATCTAGGATCAATGTAAAGTATCCATCCGCATATCATTATTATTTATTTTCATACTCGCTTTATTATGTATTTAGAATGCATGTTTAAGGGTGTATGATGATGAGACCTTAACAAAGATAATTAAATTGGTAGCCAATTTGCACACGAAAAACCCTCATCAAATATCATGCGTTTTTCCTTCCATTGAGTGATTCTCACTCAAGATCCGAGACGGCATTGGGTTGTTGGCCAAAGTCAAGCCCTTTGTCTGTCGAAGATGTGTTTGAATCACGAGGCTTTGTTCCATATTGGTGTCTTGTCCAAGTTGTGGTTTGTTGGCCAAAGTCAAGACCACTTCTTGTCCAACGACATTGATTACGAAGCGACGTGAATAGTGATTTCGCTAGGCGTAATCATTTAATTACGACGCGACGGAAAATTCGTTAATTTAGAATTAGCGAATCCGAGCCCGAGATTATTTGCGAGCGCATTCGTATTTCAAATTCGAGTGCGGCACGTCAAATCAAGCGTCAAATCGCTAGTCGCATCAAGCGTCAAATCACTTGTCACTTTGAGTGATGTGACTTGATTAATTGATGTGACTTGAGTGATGTGATGAGTGATGTGTGTGGTTGACAATTAAAGCCAAATGTGTGTGAAATGAAATGTAAATTCGAATTTCATGTGTATTAGTTACACAACACACAAACAAAAACGTAGAACACATTTTTTCCCTCCTCTCTCTCCTCTTCTTCTTCCTCTCATCACTCGCGCCATTTCTGTTCTAGTTTTTCTGGGTACTGCCGTGAACAAAATGGAGGGAAGCAGTGCATTTTGTGGCAAAACAAGAGTGCTAGCACACTACGAGATCAATGCGAAGGTGATAGGGAAGTTTACCCATGAGCCGAGATTCAAATGATGAAGCTTGGAGCTTCAAAATCTTGTTGAAAATGGCGCAAAACAGACCACCAAACTGCTGCAGTGGGCGCACATGAGCAGTGGGCAGTGATCATAATTTCGTTTTTGTTGCCCAAATCGTCACTCAACCGCTCGATGTAAGTATTCGGCAACTTTCGTTGTTGTATTCACTTGTGTATCATGCTTGAGTTTTGATCTTGGGACCTATAGAAACTCCAACACGTTTAACGCCTATGTGACCGAGCCGCATGTGCCAATGTTCAGTATTATTAATTACAGGTAAACTACGTTTATTAACTCCAGTATTTAAAATATCTTTGGAAGTTTTCAATGTATAATGACCATGCTGGTTTGGACAATAAAGGATCTGAATATTACTTTTATCATATAAATACAAAGAACAGTTCTTAATATTAATATAAAAGCCTTATGTATCCAATACAAAAAGTGATATAATATCAGCTACACATCCAGGCACAAATGACAGTCATTTAACAAAAGTGTCCCATTCGTCAATGAGATCTCACATACTCCTACTGCAACTGCATCCAGAGAGTCTCCACTCTCGAATCGCAACTGCATCTCTCCAGACTTCAGTCTTCTACTTTCCTTCAACACCTGCAACGAATTGCAAATTTGAATGGGACAAGCAGAATCTAAAATCTAGTTGGATGTAACGGCTTCACAAGCCAAAGATATATCAATAACTAGAAAAATAAATGTAACTGATGTAGATGCTCTATCCCTCATCAGCTGGGCTATGTAGTCAGGACAGTTCCTTTTCCAGTGCCCGACTTTGCTGCAGTGATGGCACTTGTCTTCAGAAGCCCTCTTGGGCTTTGCTATCTTTGCCTGTGGTTGAGGACCAAAACCCTTATTCTTCTTCCATTTCTTCTTCTTTCCCTTTGATCCAATCAAGGAAGAAGCAGAAAGTGAAGTAGGTCTCGGTGGGCGAGTCGGTACTCATTTCTTGAGGTCCTCTTCCGCCGTGAGTAACATCATATGTAGCTCTTGGTAGGTGCAGACAATCCCATTCATGTTTGAATACATCACAAATTGGCGATAAGAACTGGGAGCGAACCAAGAATGAGACTCCTACCGAGAATGTCATTCAGAATGAGATTATGTTGCCTCAGTTGATCGATCAAATCAATCATCTGAAGAACATGTGGGCTAATAACTTGCCCCTCATCCAATCGCGCATGGAACAGCTCCATTGCGACCTTGTGAACAACTACTTTTTCTTGGTTCTCAAACGATTGTCTTAATCATGTCATCATACCATAAGTCTCTAGCATGCCATAGTATTGTTTCTTGAGTCCCGGGGAAAGCGAACTTAAGATGTATGATTTAACTCATAAATCATCATCCTTCCATCATTGGAAGACTTCGCGTTCTTCCGGAGTAGCATCCTCTGCCACAGTAAGGGGCAGTGGACCCTCAAGAACATATCCCACCTTCTCGGAGTCGAGGACAATCCTCAAATCAAATTCCCAATCGGCGAAGTTATCAGCGCCTTTTAGTTTGTTCGCATCAAGAATACGCGCAAACTGATTTGTGGATGGTGCCGCCATCGAAAATCTATCATATAGATCACGAAAAACGGTTAGCAGAAATTTAAGCAATTTTATATAATATCATAAGCATAAACAAGATCATGGATTTTTAATCTAAAAATGCCCCTCCCATTAAATTATGCAATACTGTAATCCCCAAACATAATACAAAGATTTAATAATTAAATTAAATACAAATAGTGAAAAGTGGATCCCGTGAATATATTTCAGCTCACAGCAGAGGCACGGTCTCACCTACGTATATTCATCAGGTAGACAACTCATTTGTCAATCACTCACTAGTGACTCATGGGTTTCCGGTCCTGGTCGTTTCTCGTTTTCGCTGCTAAGGCAGGCCCACAAGGAGACGTACCAAGGTTAAACTCGTCAATGTTAAACTCAAGTTACTTGCGTAACCCTGAAAACTAGGGCACGTTCAGGATTCCGCTTTCGCTTGAATTTATCTAGTATCTGATATACATCCGGTATAAATAAATCTCTATCAGCTACACCCTCACAGTAGAGGCACGGTCTCGGATGTAGTCACAGAGAAATATTTATAAACCGTATTGACAAGACGGACCACATAACATGCATCAAATACATAATTACATTTAAACCTTATTAATTATTGATTTTCCGCTAAATGTCATACACCATAAATCTAATCAAATTAGATTATAACATGCATGTATAATGTTAAGAAAACATGATTAAACATTGAATTAAAGGGCTAATCATATTAGGGGGCCCAGAATCAGACTCGCTCTGATACCATTTTGTAGGGGTTTTATTGCGGAAATCCGGTAACGCAACGGAATAGTGGAAAATCAAAATTTTCCGATTGCAAAACTTTTTCTCGGATTAATAAAACAAACTTATTTATTTTATTATCCAATAATCAAATTATGAAATAAAATACATTAAATCAAATTCATGTGAATTTACCGAATTACCCTTAAATATAACAATTTGTTTATTTTAATCCGAAATTGTTCGAAACAATTTTGGATGATTCTAAATCATTACATATATGAATTTAACATGTCAAACATATTGAAATTCAAATTGCAAAATAAATTTCCCAAAATTTGACCTAAAGCCGAGAGATACCAATAAGAAAATAATTGTGCATTTTGCACTTCCAAAGTTCAAAACACATTAAGGCAAAATCCAATCAACCCAATATTTTATATGTATCATATACACATCCAAATACACCATATAAAAGAAAAGCCCAAATTTGGAAGTGGTCTTAAACCCTAATTTTTCAATTTCTTCAAATTGGACAAATTAGACCAAATTGGTTAAATCCAATACTTCAATCATGTTTCTTCCATCCAAATCAAGTCTCAACACAATGAAATAACTATATATCAAATCTAGGTCATTTAAGAGTGGGTCAACAACTCTAGATTAGCAACAAGTTTCTAAAACCATGAAAAGAATGTTAGTTAACATCTTATAAGCATTCTATTAACTTTATACATGCTCAACCCTTTTATCAAACTATCATCCACAAAAAATACAAAGAATAAAGAATGGAAAAAACACAAGAACATCACAAGGTGAAGCCCACAACAAGAGGAAAATTTTTCTCTCTAATGGAAGGTTGGAAATACTTACTAAATTCCAAGGTTTTCTTGATTTTTGCCTTTCTTTCTCTCAAGCTTCTTTTCTTTCTTCAATGGAGTATTTTGATAAAGTGTATTAGGTTAACAAACCCTAAATGAAACAAAACAATATATACTTGCACAAAAATAGCATTGGCCGAATTTTGCAAGCCAAAAATATCTAGATATTTGTTTTTTGTTTCATTTAATTTTGCTTTACAACTTGTTAACTTTAATCATCAAACTATTTAATGAATTAAAGTTAGTCAACAATTGCAACTAAAGCCATTAATAAAATATCATAACTTTAAAATATCTATACTTTAATTAATTTAATCATTTAACAATTAATTAATTAATTAATTAAATACAAATATATTAAATATATGTATAATATTTACATTAAATATTAAATACATATATTCATTTATGATATTAGTCAAATATCTCATTTTGACAATTAATTAATGTGTATTGAAATTAATTAAGCATTAAATGCAAATACACAAAAATTAGGAAATGATTATTGGGTCCCTACACATATATTTTGCGTTTAACCTTTAAACGACTTTATAAATAATCAACATCATTTATAATTGTTTCCCTAGTGCTCTACGACTATATTTCATTAGTGAGACTCTCTAGATTCAGGCATACCCGTCACGAAATCCAATATCGTGTCCATAATTTATCCACCCGTAAATTATGACGATCACGGATAAACTCGTTGAATAATACAGGTCGAGGTCATAGAAAATGTATAATTCCTCTGTCACAGGTATCCGGATAAATCCCAGAGATATAGATGTAAACGTCAAATCTCTATAGGGGTTATCCAGTCGACTATTCTATTAGCAATCTCAAAAAAGAACATTTAGAACTAACTTCTAAATTGTACCACGGGCCCATGGTTTTTATCTGATTGCTAATCATATGGACTACCTATGCTATGATACACAGAACTGACAAATCATATCTCGATACACACAGGACACCCTGAGGATCTATCTACACCTAACGAACAAGCGGAGGTCTGATCTTAATAGATCGGTGATGTGACTGCCATCTAAGTGTAGAAGAAGTCTCATTTGCCCACATTGGCATCTCAAGTCTAAGAATCACAAGTGCTACTCAACCCGTTAAGATTCTAATTGACGTTGGTGTATCATCCATTAAGAATCTTAGGTGAGTCGTTCAGTGTTTATCCGCTATAAACACCTACACGTCTATACTAGTCTCCAAGACTTATGGTTCATTGAGAAATAATTGGAATCATATATTCCAGTATAAGACATGTACCGGTCTCAACGGATTTACTATACTGACCAAGCAGTGTAAACCTTGACCAGGAACTGTCTAAGAATGACAACGTCATGATACAACTCAATGTCAGTTGTGACGCTTTTGCAACTGCACCATGACTAGTCATTCTAAGGTCATTACGTCTTTACCATATTAAAAGATATATTATATTATAGAAACTGTATATATTATTCAAAATAATAATGTTTTACAGAAGTATTCTTAAAGAAATACAACTGGGAATTGGCGCTATGAGCACCAACCCCAACAGTATTCGGTCTTAACCTGATACTTGCATCGCTAATACTTGCGACAATCAATATACTTTGGTTTTGGTCGTCCGGGGCTTTAACAGGTTCTGTGTACGCATCTTCTGGGTATATTGAGAATCGTAGTGTATTGGGTGTGATGTCAAGATGGAAGTATCACTTCAGTCATATAGAGATGATGATCACATAAGATAAGGAACCGGTACTCTTGTATGCTGCAGCTATCGGGATAATATGACTATGTCATGTTTATCCGATTATAGAGACTAGTTACCAGAGATCCGATATGTTCTTCGTACGGGGCAGACACAATTCCAACCCCAGGCCTAGCATGCGACATCAGATACTGGATCGTAATATGCAATACTACGTATACTACGTCTGACAAAGATTACATATTCGTTTACAGAATATTTCTAGAGAATTGGGTAGGCACGGTGCTTTGCTAGAAGCCAACCATGTCTTGTAAATTGGTAAGGACGTGGTACTAGGTACGCATGTATTCGGAGAGTCCGATAACCGTATTTACTGCCAACATATCCAGAAATCTCTTGGGTCGCTTCCCGAAGATTCACCGTTGAGATTTGACTCGAACAGAAAATTAATCTTGGATTAATTATGAAAGAGAAAATTAATCTGGGATTAATTACGGCAATAATTAATCTGGGAATTAATTATCAAAAGAGAGAATTAATCTGGGATTAATTGCGTCGAGAGTTTATCTGGGATTAAATTCGTCGATAAGAGAGAACTCGATTAATTTGGAATTAATCGGTAAAGTAAATTTAATAGTTAAATTAGATTTTACTATTTAATTTATTTAATTGGGCTAAAATAATATATTAGATATGTTAATTGAAATTAGATTTCAATGCGGAATTAAAATTGGATTTTAATTCAAGCGAACGAATTAATTTAGAATTAATTCGCGAACGACTTCCGTAATGATTTTTTGCTAGGCATTATTATTTAATTAAATTAGATTTAATTACGTTACGTTGGAAAATTCATTTATTCGGAATAAACGAAACCAAGCCCGATGTGTGTTGAGCGAACCACTTGAATTTTGAATTTAAAGTGGGTCCCACCAACTTACATCAACTTGTCACTATTTGTGATGGAAGTTGTTGGGAGCTTTTATGGAAACTTGTCCAACACACTTTGTATTTTATTTTTTGGAAAAAGTATAAACACCTTTTTGTTTTTTTTGACTTTTGGTAATTTGTTTTTAGAAAAACAAATACAAAAACACAAAAACTTATTCTCTCTCTCCCAACCCTCTCATGGCCGAAACTTCTTGCTTCCTTGGAGGAAATTTTTTCTTTCAATTTGTTCAAGCTAGCACTTAAAGGAGTGAATCAAGGTGATAGGGAAACTCACCTAAGGGTTTAGAACTTCATTCAAAGCTTGGAGCTTCCATGGAAATGCATAAAAAGTCTTGAAATCCATCCGATCAAAGTAAGTTTTTCCACAACTCTCTTTGATTATTCGCACTTTAATCATGCTTAGTGATCTTAGGACAAGTCTTGGAGACTAACAGAAACACGTCGATGATGATGAGCAAGCAGTTTGCATAATGCTTGGCTCTATGTCGGACAAACTTCAGAAAGCTCATGAAGATATGGATGCTCAAACCATCATCTTTCACTTGAAAGAGTTGTATGCAACTTCCGCTCATACCGTGATATTCCAAGTGTCATTTGCCTTATTCCAAACAAGGTATAATAAAGGATCTGTTATTGGACATGTGCTTAAGATGATTGGCCACATTGAAAAATTGGCCAACCTCGGGTTCATCATTGATCATGAGATAGGTCACGATCTAATTCTTCAGTCCTTACTAAAAGACTTCTCTAACTTTATTATGCAATTTCATCTGTCTGATAAAGAAGCTACTTTAGCAGAATTGCACAATTTGATAAAGCAAGCATAGAAGGACTTGAAATCGGAGCTTAAAACCTCCATCAAGCTTACGGGTACGGACCTGAAGCCACGAGGTCCAAAGAAAAAGAAGGGCAAGGCCAAGGCTCCAGATCACCTAAAGCCCAATGGTAAGGTAGAGAAGAAAAAGGGAAAAGGGGAAATGTTTCTTTTGTGGAAAGAATGGTCATTGGAAGAAAGACTGCAGATCCTTGAAAGCCAAGGAAGCTAGGTAAGCCCAAGAGGCCAAGAAGCCCAATGCTTCAGGTATGTTGTATATGATTGAACTATATTCTCAAAACTCTGAACCTTCTACTTTGGTGCTTGACAGCGGTTGTGGGACTCACTTGTGTAACAATGTACAGGGCCTGAGAATCAGTAAGAGACTCCGTCATGGGGAGGTTGACTTAGGCATGGGTAATGGAGCAAAATTGGCTGCATTGTGCGTGGGGACTTATTCATTAGTTTTTCCGAATGGTTTAGTTTTAGACATAGAAGATTATGTTTATGTACCTTCTCTAGTAAAGAACATCATTTCAATTTCTTCTTTATGTAATAAAGGCTTTTCATGACTAATAAGTTGTAATGAATGTTCTTTTTATTTCAATGAAATAAAATATGGAGATGGTATTTTGAATAATGGTATCTATGTCATACAAACTAACAAAGACTGTTCAACCTCTAATATATACAACTTTAACTCGAATAATCTCAATGAATCACTTCTATGGCACAATCGCTTAGGTCATATCAATGAAATAAGATTAACTAAGCTACATAAGGATGGGTATTTCAGACCCTTCAAATATGAACCTTATAGAACTTGTGAGTCTTGTTTACTTGGTAAAATGACCAAATTACCCTTTAAAGGTAAATGACAGCGTGTAGCGGAGACATTAGAACTCATACACTCTGATGTATACGGACCAATGTCAGTCACCGCTAGAGGTGGATTCTCCTACTTCATTACCTTTATTGATGATCACTCGCGATATGGGTATGTGTACCTTATGCGGTACATATCTGAAGCCTTTGAGAAATTCAAAGTCTTTAAAGCTGAAGTAGAAAACCAGCTTAATAAAAGTATTAAGTCACTAAGATCTGACCGAGATGGTGAATACTTAAGCGATGAATTTCAAGATTACTTGAGAGAAAATAGAATTGTTTCCCAATGGACTCCTCCGGGAACTCCACAGCATAATGGGGTGTCCGAAAGGAGAAATCGGACATTGTTAGATATGGTTCGATCAATGATGCTAGACACGGATCTTTTGGTTTCTACTATAGTCCCAAGATCATTCAAGCAATGAAAATAATGTGAATACAATAAAGAAGTATGGCAGAATCATACTTACAATGAACGGATTTGCGATGCGAATAACACAAAAATCCTCCTTGTAGCATTCGGCCAAGGTCCATTTGTGTGCTCCTTGTGTTTCGGTCATGCTCCTCCATGGATTTCCTCCAAGCTTTAAGTGTGATTCCATGCTCATGAATGGGTTTCCCTCTCACATTTGTAAGACCCCTTGGATGTGCTAGCATCTTGGAAAAATTTGCCACAAATCTTCCTAAGCTTCTTGTATCTCTCGGCTATGAGAGAAATTAGAGAGGAATTGGCTTCTAAGGCCGAAAATGGAGAGAGGAGAGGGAATAGAAAAATGGGTGTTGTGTATTTGGTTTTTAATTTCAAAAATCAAATACCAAAAATTAATTACCATTTTTCAAAATTCAAAATTTTAGTTCAAGACTTTAAATTCTTCAACCACCCCCATCAATCACAAAAAGTGGCATGCATCACATCACTCAAAGTTGATGTGACTTACATCACAAGAATGACTAATGATGTGACGTGTGATGTGACTTGTGGGCCCCACTTGATTTGAAATGCGAGTGGGCCCGCAAACACTCCCGGGCTCGGGTTCGCTAATTCCGAATTAACGAATTTTCCGTTGCGACGTAATTAAATCAAATTTAATTAAATAATTATGCCTAGCAAAATTACTATTCACGTCGCTAGCGAATTAATTCTAAATTAACTCGTTCGCCCGAATTAAAATCTAATTTTATTTCCGGGTGGAAATCCAATTTCGTTTAATATATCGAATATATTAATTTATCGTTTAATTCCAAATTAATCATTCTATCTCTTTAAATAGTATTTTATCCCAGATAAAATATCTCTGAAATTAATCATAGATTAATTTTCTCTCTCTAATAATTAATCCTAGATTAATTATATCTGAGTCATACGTCATCGGTGAATCTTCAGGAAGCGACCCATGAGATCCCCGAATATGTTGGCAGTAAATCTGGTCGTCGGACTATCCGAACACGTACGTACCTAGTACTATGTTTTTACCGATTTACAAGACATGGTTGGCTTCTAGCAAAACACCGTGCCTACCCAATTCTCCAGAAATATTCTTGAAGGAATATGTAATCTATATCAGGCGTAGTATACGTAGTATTGCATATTGCGATCCAGTATTGGATGCCACATGCTAGGCCTGGGGCTGGAATTGTGTCTGCCCCGTATGAAGCACATATCAGATCTCTGGTAACTAGTCTCTATAATCGGATAACTATGACCTAGTCATACTATCTTGATAGTTGCAGCATATAAGAACACCAGTTCCGTATCCTACGTGATCATCATCTGCACTATGACTGGAGTGATACTTCCATCTTGACATCACACCCAATACACTACGATTCTCAATGTACCCAGAAGAGGCATACACAGAACCTGTTAAAGCCCTGGACAACCAAAACCAAAGTATATTGATTGTCGCAAGTATTAGCGGTGCAAGTCTCAGGTTAAGACAAAATACACCTACCCTGATTCGGACTTCCATAAACATATAGTCATACTACCAATGGAATTCTGAGGGGTCTATCTAGAGCGAAGCTGTTTCCGTACCATCGGTAAAAAAAACCTCCTATTACACTTGCATGAGTATCCAATACCCAAATAAATGAGAACTATGTCGTTATGCTCCCATAACACGCACAAGTGAAATACTAGTCTATTCCGCATTATCGATGTCCAATCTCGATAATACTCCGACTAGGGATGTTTTAATGATTAAACCTTAGTGGATTAATACTGTCTTATATCTTATTAATTTGGAACTAATCATAAGGAATTTTATCTTTTATATATCCTGGTAATCTAATTACAAATGATAAAAGAGCAATTTCCTTTGTCACATAGTTAATTTGTACAACAACACCATGTTGTGTACAAATAGTGATGCTATGGGTCATAATTGTCCAACAATCTCCCACTTGGCCTATAGCCAATCACTCAAATGTCCTACACTTGAACTATGTACGGGTCACTCAAACATCTGCTGAGAAATAGCTTTCTTCAGCGGATTTGCATGGTTATCATCTGATGCGATTTATTCGATCATCACATCGCCACGATGTATGATCCAAACGAATCAGATGAATAGTTGAAGTATATACTTGGATCGTTGATGAGACCATTAATTCTTTAGCCTGTGCTGTAGCCTAGCTCAGCTGCTAACAAAACTACACCTAATCTAATTAGGATTATTATAGATCCAAATGGCTTCTATTTCTGCCTCTGCTGCAGCAATATTCCGATTTTGTTGTTTATTCGGCAACAATATCTTGCTTGGAAGATTTCCAGCTCACTGTTCTATTCTTCAAACTATATAGTACCTTTATTACGACTTATAGTCATTTTTGACGGTTTGGAAACTTGCAGCAGTGAACCCAGTCACTTCAAGTTCTCTCTCTCCATAGTATAAGACAACATCCTTAGTTCATCTAAGACACTTAAGGATGTTCTTAACATCAATCCAGTGACCATCACTTGGATTGCCCTGATTGTAACTCCATATGCTCAAAGCATATGAGACACCAGGTCACGTACATTTCTTTCAATGTACGAGTTCTCGAAGACTGCCAACAACGTTTAGATCTATCCCAGTAGATCCTTATTCCTAGAATAAATGTTGTCTCTCCTAAGAATTCTACGGAGAATTTTCATGAAAGCCAAGCTTTCATCGATTGTATTATGGGAATATCATTTCCAAGAAATGATATATCATCATTATATAGGACAATCACTGTTAGTGCTCTCCCACTAACTTCCTTATACACAAGAATTTTTTCCGTTTTGAATTAAATCATATACCATTATGATTACATCAAAACGTTGGTTCCAAGAACGCAATGCTTGCTTCAATCCATAAATGGATTGAATTAACTTGAAAACCTTGTTTGCTCGTTTTGGTATGACAAAATCGTCAGGATGTTGTAAACATCCTCCAAAAGGTTTCCATTTAAGAAAAGCGATTTTGACGTTTAGCTGCCATATTTCATAAACGAAACATGCAGCATTAGCAAGCATTATCCAAATGGATTTAACCATGGCAACGAGTAAAAGGTTTCGTCTTAATCGACACAATGTTGATAACGATACCTTTTCGCTACAAGCCTAGCTTTGTACGTTGGTATGTTGCCATTCATGTAGGTCTTCCTTGAAGACTAATATAGTACCAATAGGCACAATGCCTTCCAGTACTACAACTAGTGTGCAAACTTAGTTGGTATACATGGAATCCATTTCGGACTTCATGGCACTTTGCCATAATAGGGAGTCGATACCTTGTATCACTTCCTTATACGTGGTCAGTTTTGTCTTCCTCAATAAGATTGACATCTTTACGAGGTGAGATCAGAAACCCATACCTCCCAGGTTTTTTTTTCTGACTCTCTCCGACTTGCGCTGTTCTTGTGTATTCGAAGATTATTGGTACAATTTCATCTCGGATAAACTATTTATGTTCCATTAAGGAATCGGTACCTTGAACAGTATTACTCCGATTTTCATCGAGTTTTACTTTCCTCCCACTTACCACTGCATATAGGTATTCCTCTTAGGAAAACCGCATGGCGAGCAACAATTACATTGTTCTCTTGTGAGTTGTATAAGTACTATACTTTGGTTACCCTAGGATAACCTACAAATTAGGCACTTATCCGATTTGGGGTTCTAGTTTGGTATCATCCAAACATATGCCCAACATACCCAAATCTCCAGGAATGAGAAAACCCGGTTTCTTTCCTGTTCATATCTAATATGAAGTCTGTCTAACAGATTTTCATGGAACCTTATTCAAAATAAGTGTTGCACTATTTAATGCATATCCTTAGAAGGAAAATGGTAGCTCAGAGCGACTCATGATTAACCTTATTATGTCCAACAAAGTTCAGTTTCTCCGTTTGGACACACCTCTCAATTTGAGGTGTTACGGGAGGAGTCCACTATGAAAGAATACTATACTCTTTCAAATAATTGATAAACTTATTGCTTAAGTATTTTCCATCACAGTCCAATCGTGTTGTATTAATACTCTTGCCGATCTGTTTGTCTACTTCGTGTCGAAACTCTTTGAATTTATCAAAAGTTTCTGATTCGTGTTTCACAAGAAACACATAACCATAACGCGATGCCACATTCGTAAAGGTTATGAAGTGTTCATATCCACCTCTAGCCTAGCTAGATATGGGCCCACTTACGTCACTATGAACGAGGGCTAACAGATCGATGGCATTTGTACTTTTACCAAGCAAAAGGTGTTTTAGGCACTTTGCCTAATAAACTAGATTCGTAGACTTCATTTGATTAGAATCAAATCTGTCCTAGTACCCACTCTTCAAAAGTGTTGATATACGAGTCTTGTTTAATGTGTCCCAGACAACAATGCCACAAATAAATCTCAACTGATTAATTCAGTTTGAGCTATTTTTTTGTCATGTCATATGTTTGAGATTCATTTATATTCTAAATATAAATACTGTTATTCACATCTAATGTGCTTATCTCAATATCATCTTTATAAAATAAAACACTTTAGTGTTCTAAAATATAAAGGTATATCCGCAACAGATTAAAGCCTGATGTAGAGATAATGTTTCTAGTCAAACTAGGTACATTATAACAGTTTCCTAATTTAAGTACATACCCGAAAGGGTAGTTCATAAACTTAGGTTTCTACGGTTAAAACAGCGACTCTCATCCCATTTTCGACTCGTAGATAAATCTCAACTGAAGTCAGTCTCCTGCTAATTAGCAGATTCCGCACATCAGTACATATCTTATGTACCACATCTATTATCAAAATCCAATTTTGAAACTAATAGTGAACATGTTTATGACAAATATATTTGAAGTCGGAGCCTTGCCCCGTCTTCTCTTCCTTCATGTCTGCCTTGTCCATACAGAAGTCACGCTTCTAGTGACCCCGTTTGCCACAGTTTAGGCAGACATATTGGGATATGTCCTTTGTCTTCCTAGAAGACTTTGATGATTTTGCCTTTGCCCCTTTTAGAAGCTCTAGCTCTGTCTCCTTGAGCATAGCCATCAACTCTTCAAGAGTTTACTCTTGGTTCATAATGAACTTACCCTAGCTTTCGGGTAAAGACTATAAGATCAAATATTTGCTAGTCTCGACCACATAGGTAATGCCCAGTTAACCTAGATGATCGATGTCAGCAATCATCTGCGACACCTAGTGCTCGACAGATGTACCCTCTGACATACACGAGCTAAAGAGCTTTTTATGCAATTTATACTTCTAAGATTTAAGAATAAATCTATGAAGATCTTTAATTTCATTATCATGGTACAATGATCTAATCCTTAATTCTGACGACGGAATTAAAGTGTCATTGCATCTAGCATAAAGGATTGAGCACTAAAGTTATCATCACATGAATCTTCCAAAGGTCATGTTCTACTATTTGCTCAACTCTGGGCTTAGGCCCAAGAGGTATCTCTATCAAATAGAGTAACTTCTTAGTTCCCAGGACTATCATGAGGTTTTATTCCCAATCTGAAAATTAAAGCCATTTAATGACATTTTCTCCCATGATTATGTTTTAAACACTAATCTTTCAGTTATCTTGATTGATATAGTCCAACTATCCAATAAACGATTTCGGGTACTATTGAATATAATGATTACTATAGTCTAACTATATAATCAACTATAATCTAATTGGTTAAATTTAAATATATTGATTACTTTAATCCAATTATATAATCAACTATAATTGAAGTAGTTTGAATACAGTCCAACTGTTTAATTAAAACAACAACTAAATATTAGTCCAACTAATATCTATTTAATTTATTGACGAAAAATTGAAATGAGCGCGTATTGGATAGTATCTAAACGAAATTGCAAATTTAACACTTACTTCCCATTATTTTTCGGTGAGCCTCTAACCCTCTGTTGAGTACTCGGGAAACCTTGTTTCCTAGTGGGCTAGGATCCCGTTAAATAACATACAACCTTGACTTTGGCCAACAAGCTGTATGATATTTAACTAGGTAGATCTCTAAGATCAATTGGATCTTATCCAATTCCTAGATCCAGTAGGTGGACATCCAAGTCCGAAACATATATCTAATATATGCCAATATATCCAATATATTTCCTAACCTTTTTCCTCTGAATCAATTAAGCCTTGGCTTTGGCACAACAAACTTAATGATTCCAGTTAAGCGGGACCCATTGACCTTGGAAAGCTTCGTAATCGATGTCGATGGACAAGAAGTGATCTTGACTTTGGCCAACAAATCACAACTTGGACAAGACATGCGAATGGAACAAAGCCTTCATGATTCAAACACATCCGCGATGGACAAAGGCCTTGACTTTGGCCAACAAACCAGTGCCAATCTTGGATCTTGAGAATGAATCATTCAATGGAAGGAAAAACGCTTAATTTTTGTTGAGGGTTTTTCGTGTAATTGGCAACCAATTAATTATCTTTGTTAAGGTCTCATCATACACCCTTAAACATGCATTCTAAAAGCATAATAAGGTGCGGTAAATAAATTAATAATGATATGCGAATGGATATTTAAAACAACTTGTTCCTAGAACAAATCTCTCCATTTCCTCTCTCCCACTAGCACAAATCTTACTTCTACCCAATTACATAACACTTATAAAGAAACCTCATTTACATTGAGGGGAATATGTGAGAAGAGAAATACAAAGAGTCAAGAGGTAATAGGCTGGACATGCAGGTCCAATTTAATAAATTCTAAATTTATTACAACAATTTCCAAAATTGCCCTCACCCATCTAATATCCATCTGATATACATTATTCATACATCATATCAATGTATTCACACAAAGCATGTTATCAATCAATCTAATCCAATTAATTAATCTGAAATTAATGACCATCCAATGTTCAAACAACGATTTGATTTTACGCGAGTCAAACTCGTTTTAAGAATAAGTACTCAAAGTACGAATTCTCGAATTATATCAAACTACAACATTAAATCCAATTTAATTTGTATTCAATACTAATTCTTTATTTAATTCCAAATTAAATAATTACACTTTTTAATAAGCCTTTTGCGACTTAGATTCTAAATCTAATCTTTACGGGTCTCAAAGCCCAATTAACATCCAATGTCAATTTAATTAAAGTCCAATGGGCTTTCAATTAATTTATAAGGCATGGACTTTGGCAACCAAAGCCCAATAAGGTATCACCCTTTTGCCAAAAATCAATTTAGGCCCATTAGGCCCAATTAAAATTTTAAAGGTCCATTTAATCATATTTGGACTTTATGGAAATGGTTTTGGGCCCAATTGGATCCAACCAATTAACCTAAACTAAACTTGGTCCAACCAAGCCCATTAAGCCCAAATATAACTTTAAAAGCCCAATTCCAAATTTAGCCCAACTAATTAAATTTAAATATTCCCAATATCACAATTTAATTAATTCAAGTGTATTAGCCATAATTAAATAGTCAAATTAACATTTCCAAAATACCAATTACACTAATTAATCATGCTTTCATCATCAACACATGTCCAACATTATTGAATCAAAAAATCAATTCATTTCCATGCTAATTAGTCACGGTAATTTAGGGTTTATTGTCCAATTCCGATTTCAATCCAATTGAATCCTAAATCAACATTTCCCAGGTCTTTCAACTCATCCAATGATCAAAAGAACAAAAATTACCATGACATTAGGGTACTACAAACTTTTGGCCAAGCCAAACATTTGGGGAAAAATTAATCCAATTCAATTTTCATCAAATTGATCATGCATAACTCTAAGTTATCATCCTTCAAGTATACTCAATCAAACAATTTCATCAAATCATGCTCAAATCAATTTTACCCAAATTTTACCCTAAATCAATTTCATGCTTAAACAAGGCTCTGATACCATTGTTGGTTTCTATTATAGTCCCAAGATTATTCAAGCAATGAAAATAATGTGAATCATACTTACAATGAATGGATTTGCGATGTGAAGAACACAAAAATCCTCCTTGTAGCATTCGGCCAAGGTCCCTTTGTGTGCTCTTTGTGTTTCGGTCATGCTCCTCCATGGATGTCCTCCAAGCTCCAAGCTTTCAGTGTGATTCCATGCTCATGAATGGGTTTCCCTATCACCTTTGTAAGACCCATTGGATGTGCTAGCATCTTGGAAAAATTTGCCACAAATCTTCCTAAGCTTCTTGTATCTCTCGGCTATGAGAGAAATTAGAGAGGAATTAGCTTCTAAGGCCGAAAACAGCGAGAGGAGAGGGAATAGAAAAATGTGTGTTGTGTATTTGGTTTTTAATTTCAAAAATCAAATACCAAAAATTAATTACCATTTATCAAAATTCAAAATTTTGGTACAAGACTTTAAAGTCTTCAACCACCCCCATCAATCACAAAAAGTGACATGCATCACATCACTCAAAGTTGATGTGACTTACATCACAAGAATGACTAATGATGTGACGTGTGATGTGACTTGTGGGCCCCACTTGATTCGAAATGTGAGTGGGCCCACAAACACTCCCGGGCTCGCGTTCGCTAATTCTGAATTAACGAATTTTCCGTTGCGACCTAATTAAATCAAATTTAATTAAATAATTATGCCTAGCAAAATTACTATTCACGTCGCTAGCGAATTAATTCTAAATTAACTTGTTCGCCCGAATTAAAATCTAATTTTAATTTCGCAAAGAAATCCAATTTCGTTAATATATCGAATATATAATTTATCGATTAATTCCAAATTAATCGTTCTATCTCTTTAAATAGTATTTTATCCCAGATAAAATATCTCCAAATTAATCCTAGATTAATTTTCTCTCTTCAATAAATTCCTAGATTAACTATATCTGAGTCATACGTCATCGGTGAATCTTCGGGAAGCGACCCATGAGATCCCCAGATATGTTGGCAGTAAATCCGGTCGTTGGACTATCCGAACACGTACGTACCTAGTACTACGTTTTTACCTATTTACAAGACATGGTTGGCTTCTAGCAAAGCACCGTGCCTACCCAATTCTCCAGAAATATTCTTGAAGGAATATGTAATCTATATAGGCGTAGTATACGTAGTATTGCGTATTGCGATCCAGTATCGAATGTCACATGCTAGGCCTGGGGCTGGAATTGTGTCTACCCTGTACGAAGCACATATCGGATCTCTGGTAACTAGTCTCTATAATCGGATAACTGTGACCTTGTCATATTATCCCGATAGTTGCAGCATATAAGGCACCAGTTCTGTATCCTACGTGATCATCATCTCCACTATGACTGAGTGATACTTCCATCTTGACATCACACCCAATACACTACGATTCTCAATATACCCAGAAGTGGCGTACACAGAACTGTTAAAGCCCTGGACGACCAAAACCAAAGTATATTGATTGTCGCAAGTATTAGCGGTGCAAGTCTCAGGTTAAGACCAAATACATCTACCCTGATTCGACTTCCATAGACATATAGTCATACTACCAATGGAATTCCGAGGGGTCTATCCAAAGCGAAGCTGTCTCCGTACCATCGGTAAACACAACCTCCTATTACACTTGCATGAGTATCCAATACCCAAATATATGAGAACTATGTTGTTATGCTCCCATAACACGCACAAGTGTAATACTAGTCTATTCCGTATTATCGATGTCCAATCTCGATAATACTCTGACTAGGGATGTTTTAATGATTAAACCTTAGTGGATTAATACTGTCTCATATCTTATTAATCCAGAACTAATCATAAGGACTTTTATCATTTATATATCCCGGTAATCTAATTACAAATGATGAAAGAGCAATTTCCTTTGTCACATGGAAATTTGTACAATACAACCATGTTGTGTACAAATAGTGATGCTATGGGTCATAATTGTCCAACCGGATCTACCTCTTTTCATTTTGGGATCTTGTTTTAGAAACTGCAACACTACTACTAACCAGTTGCTTCCAAGACTATTTGTCAAACCCCATATAGTTATGGTCTGGAAATCTCCCAGTCTTAGTTATCTAAGAGTTTGGGGATGTGACGCATATGTTAAGCTCACACAAACTAACAAATTGAATGATAGGGCAATTAAATGTAAGTTTGTAGGATATGCCTTGAACTCAAGAGCATACGTGTTCTACGTCCAAAATGAACAAAGAACATTTGTCTCATGAAATGCTAAACTTCTAGAGAATGAATTCCTTCTCAAGAAATAAGTGGGAGTAGACTTGACCTCGATGAGGTACGAGAAGAACAAACTAACATAGAACTAAACCCAGGCCCTTCAAAAAGACAGCGACGGAACAACCTCAAGGTTATGACTTAGAAGGTATGGTAGGGAAAGACATGAGCCTGAAAAATATGGTTTCCATATTGATGAGGAACATGATCAGGTCATTGATAATGATCCCACCAGTTATGACGAAGTAATGTGTGACATTGATTCAGTCAAGTGGCTTGAGGCCATGAAATCCGAAATAGACTCTATGTATCAGAATCAAGTCTGGGACTTGGTGGATGCACCTGAAGAGTAAAACCCATAGGCTACTAGTGGATTTACAAGCGTAAAACTGATGCAGAAGGCAACATCCAAACCTATAAGGCTAGGTTAGTGGCGAAAGGTTATACAAATCCAAGGAATTGACTATGACGAAACCTTCTCTCATGTTGAATGATAAAGTCCATTCGAATTTTACTGGCACTGGCTGCACACTTTGATTATGAGATTTGGCATATGGATGTCAAAACAGCTTTCCTTAATGGGAACCTCGTAGAGGAAGTCTATATGACACAACCTGAGGGTTTTGCATCTAAGGATGATCATAATAAAGTATGGAAGCTTAAACGATCCATTTATGGACTCAGAAGTTGGAATATACGATTTGATGAGACAATCAAAGAATTTGACTTCATCAAAAATGTAGACGAGCTTTGTGTTTACAGGAAAAGTAGTGGGATCTTTTTATATTTCTTGTATTATATGTCGATGACACATTAATCATCGGGAATGTATTCCCATGATACAAGCCACTAAGCAATGGTTATCTCAGAATTTCTCCATGAAAGATTTGGGAGAATCAGCCTACATCCTCGACATTAAGATCTACCGTAATAGATCTAAGAGGTTGTTAGGACTTTCTCAATCTACATACATAGATAAAGTTTTGAAAAGATTCAAAATGGAAGATTCCAAAAGAGGTAATTTACCTACTTGTCATGGAATCAAATTATCTAAGGAGCAATGTCTACATACTCTTTCATATAGAGAGCGTATGAGTAGGATCCTTATGCTTCAGCAATAGGATCGATCATGTACGCCATGCTATGTACAAGACATGATGTCTATTATACTCTTAGTATAACGAGCAGGTATCAGACAATCCTGGTGAGCAACATTGGGCAGCTGTCAAAACAATCCTCAAGTATCTGAGAAGAACTAAGGATGTGTTCTTGAAATACAAGATTGTTATGAGATGAAAGTCATTGGTTACTGTGATGCGAGCTTTCAGACCGATAGGGATGACAATAGATCGCAAACAGGAAATCTGTTTACTTTGAATGGCGGAGCTGTCTGTTAGAAAAGCTCAAAGCAGTCAACTACAGCGGATTTCACCAGTGAAGCGATTATATTGCAGTATCTAAGGCAGCTAAAGAAGCATTTTGGATAAAGAAGTTCATCATGGAGCTGGAAGTGCTTCCCTCAATAAAGAATGGCGTCACGATGTACTGTGACAACACGGGCGCCATTGCTCAATCAAGGAACCAAGGTCCCACCAGAAATCCAAGCATGTACTCAGGAGATTTCATCTCATCAGGGAGTTGTTGAGAGAAAAGAAGTTATTATAGAGAAAATACCCACAGAAGATAATCTTACAGATTCTCTAACTAAAGGGCTGACTCAAAAAAAGCATGATAGGCACACCAGAGAGTATGGTGTCCAGATTCATACTAGTTTGCTATAGTGCAAGTGGGAGATTGTTAGGGATATGCCCTATACCCAACTTGTGGACGGGCTATATGTACATGTATTTGTAATATTTTCATTAATTAATAAAATGGCAATATTTATTATACGTGTCTTACATAACTTATATGAATCATCAAACACTGTAATAAAGACCTTGGAGTAATAAGATGATGGCTTCCACGCCTTATGAGAATCATTACACTTAACTGTTCATAGTCATAGATTTGTGAATAATCTGGGCGTTCACAAAGTGGAGAGACTAGCATAATGATATGATCTGCCCTTAAGTGGGGTAGCCGATCTCATAGGCTACTAGCGAAGATCAGTCCGCTTGGTGTATCACATGGATGCATGAGTTGCTCGTGTACATTGAACTGACCGCCGAAAGTTTTCAAATGGAGTGTTTATCCCATGTGTCCGTGAGAACTTTCATGTATCGATTGTATGACTAGTCCTTAGACTTGAGGTCTTTACAATCTTATGTGTGGATCATATAACTTTGACATTCTCCTTCCCCGGTTCAAAAGATCCGGTCATAAGGGTATGATTGGGTCATTTGTTGAAACACATGAAGTTTGTAAAGATATAACAGAGAATCGCCACTCTCTCAGATAATATTTTCTTATAAGAGTAGTATTTCAGTTCGCGGGTTTATATGTGTGATCAGTGCTTGAGACTGTGGCTGCAACGGAAGAATCATGTGAGATTCTAGGGTTAGCACGATTCATGACACTATCAACATCATACATTTGACTATATGGGTAGACATTTTCCATACCCTAGGTCAAACGGTGGGGATACAGTGAGGCGAGGGACCGTATCATATGTAAATCGCATTCATAATGGGTATATTTATTTCCTTCTCATTTGGAGGCCTTGGCATGTTGCTAGATGTCAACCTTGGTCATTGAAATCGAACGACCATCTGATCGGAAGATGATTTATGTTCGATTAAATTATCACGATTCATTTCATGTCCAACTTGAGGGGAACCCAAAAGGTCACACACAACAAAGTCGAAATCAATGGTTAACAGTGTACAATATAAATTTAACAGCATATATGATTGCTGTAGGAATTGTTCATAAATGGTTCAATGTATTTAATTATTGAACAGATCATTTATGAGGTTCCATAGTGGCTTAGGGATTGGTGAATGACGATAGGGGCACTTTGGGAATAGGAATAATAAAAAAACGTGAATAGTAAAAAAAATTTGTTATTTGTTTTGAATTCCAATTCGGCCCAAACTCTAATTAGGGTTTTAAAATCTCATTAAACCACTAAATTAAGATCCAATGGCTAAGATTAAATTAGCATTTATCCCACATCGGATTCTTAATTAATTTTGTTGTCTTTAGAGAACCTATATAAACCCAAAGAATTCTTTACAAATTTTTGCACCAAACATTTCATATCTTGGGTTTATATAAGTGAGCAACTCTAAAGTTTAAGAGTAAGTCACTGATTTTGAGGATCCTTAAGTCTAATTGACTAGAGGAACCTCGAGTTAAAAGTTTTGAGGTATTTTCCTAGGCTAGCACCAAGGGCAAAATACCCGTGCACTCAAGGCGTAGTCTTGCCGTTGAGTTTTGGCTTTGGTGTGTGCATCTTTTGAGGCCACACACTTGGGTGGCTCTTTGGAACGTGGAAGAGCTTGTTGAGTTCAAGAAAAGCTTGTATATTGGAGGGAGGACTGGAGGAGTCTTCGGTTCAAGTAAATCTTTTTTTTTCTTTATTTTAATTAGAGTTCTTATGATAGTTAGCATGTTTAGGTTTATGTTCTTTGCATGTTTTATGTGTTTTATGCTTAGAATATATAGTAACATGCCTAGGCTTGTAGAATAATCAAAACAAATGGGTTTGGCCAAAAGGATAGCGGTATCATAATTTCTTCTTGATTTTCCGCTGCGCACTCGCGGCCGCTTCCCAACAGAGACTGACCCGAGGACTTACAAATAAGCGATGTTAGACATCGATTCCGTGAAACGGTTGGAAGCCATGAAATTAGAGTTAGACTCAATGTATTAGAAGCAAGTCTGGGACTTGGTTCCTCTTCCGGAAGGAATCGTTCCTATCGGTTGTAAATAGGTTTATAAAAGAAAGAGAGGGCTTGATGGAAGTGTAGAAACTTTCAAGGTCCGAATGGTTGCAAAAGGTTACACAGAGCGACTTGATGTCGACTATGATGAAACGTTTTCACCATTACGATTTTTTTATTAGCTATAGTTGCCTACCATGACTACGAGATTTGGAAAATGGATGTCAAAACGACATTATTGAATGGATTTCTTGATGAAGAAATGTATATGGAACAGCTAGAGGGTTTTGCGTCCAGCCAAGACTTGGGTTTTGTTTGTAAGCTTAAGAAGTCCATTTATGGACTTAAACAAGCTTCATGACGTTGGAATATTTTATTCGATGAGGTTATTAGATTTTCTTGTCTCCTCAAGAATACAAATGAATCTTGTGTGTATAAAAAGGTCAGTGGGAGTATGGTGTTTTGGTACTCTATTTGGATGACATCCTGATCATTGGGAATAATATCGGGATGATGCAAGGCGTGAAAGCTTATCTCTGTAAAAACTTCTCTATGAAAGACTTGGGTGAAGCTTATTATGTCTTGGGCATAAAACTCTATAGAGATGGAGAGAATAAGCTTATTTGATTGTCTCAGTCTACGTACATAGATAAGATCTAAAAAGGTATAATTTCAGCAACTGTAAGACAGTTAATATACCTTTCTAAAATGGTGTACATATTTCGAAGAAAATGTGTCTGTAAACTGAAGATGAGAATATTAGAATATCTAATCTACCTTATGCTTCATGTTGGGGTAGCATTATGTATGTCATATTGTGTACGCAACCTGATATTAGTCATTCGGTTAGCGTAACCAGTGGATATCAATCGAATCCGGGTAACGACATTGGATGCCCGTTTTAAACATATCCTGAAGTATCTTAAGGGTAGTAAGGATAAGTTTTTGATTTATGGAGAAGGAAAACTGCAAGTTAATGGGTATACGGATTTTGATTTCTAATCGAATTCAATGATAGAAAGTCTACATCGGGATTTTTATTTACCCTTAACGGCACTACTGTCAGTTAGAAAAGTTCCAAAAGGGTTCGATAGTCGATCGCACCACTGAGGCAGAATATATTGCAGCATCTAAGGCTACAAAAGAAGCTGTCTGGATTAGAAAATTTGTCACATAATTGGGAGTTGTCCCAAGCATTGAGAATATGATTCCCTTGAACTGTGATAATACCAGAGTTGTTGCAAAAGCAAAGAAACCCATGGCACATCAAAAGTCAAAGCATGTGGAACAAAAGTACCATATAATTCGAGAGATTGTGTCGTTGTTGTGATATTTGTATCGTATCACAAATGTACGTTGTCAAGTTTTAGTAAAGGTAAGTGAAAGAGTGTTGAACCCGCAAGGATTGTATTCAACTCACACTAAGTACTATAATTGATAATCCTAACTTTATTAAGAAAACAACAAAATTTAGATTAAAAACTAAATAAACAAGATAGTAAAACATTTGATAAGGATAATCCAAGAAGAGGTAGATTCTAGAGTCTTATTTCACTTAGTTAAACCCATAAGTATTTTTCATGCCATTCAATCCTTATTCAGTTGCGTTGGTTATAAGTCAATAATCCTAAAGTATTCCACTCCCTCTCCGAAGCAATAGTGAAAAGATTATTAATTACAGACTTCGATATCCCTATAAAAATCTAATAATTAACAACTCATTATGATTTGTGATTCTTTGTTAACGACTTCAAATGAATTATAGATTCTCCCGAACTCTATAAAACTCTTAGGTTATATTCTCTAGATTCTATTCAAAACCTCTCTCTCCTGAGCGATAGATTCTAAACATTCATCATCTCCATTTGTGGCCAATAAACAAGAAGTATTAAACGCAAGAGAATATAAATAAATTGAATTATAACTTTATAACAATCAAATTGGCAGACAATACATAGGTTCAAGTATTGGCTATATCATCCCTTAGAATAATAGAGTTATTTCATGACCAAAGATAATAACAATGAAAATAGGGTCATGAATCTAATAGAAATCATTAGAGTTAAAGAAAAAATTAGAAGATTAAACCCGAATCGAATCCCTTCGCCTTCGGACGTCATCGTCTTCGTCTCATCTTGTCACTCTTCAATCTTTCTTTTTGGATCTCTCTAAAAATATGTGTTTTGAGTCTTAAGTTATGTATTAGCCTCCTCCTTAGGGTTTTGAACGTGCTTATGTATTTATAGGGAAGTCCTGGAGTCCTTTTGTCTGTAGAATACTGAAATTTGATGTTTCAGGAAGTCTGCCACAGCGTCGTGATGCCCAACTCTCGGGATACATGTATGGAGTATTGTCTGGGCATCGTGATACTACAATGGGCATCGCGACGCCAAGCCAAAATTTCAGGTTGTGATTTTTCGCATATTCTGCTTTCCCGTGTGCTTCTAATGCGACTGTAAGATCCCAAAACAAGTCCATTTGCCCCAAGATCCATGTTCCAATGCTTTCTATCAATAAAACATAAAAGAAACTATAAAATACATTAAATGATACGAAACCTAACAAAATAGTAAGCTAAAAATGCATGAATAAGTGGGTATAAACCGCACTTATCAAACACCCCCAAACTTAAGATTTTGCTAGTCCCGAGCAAAAGACTAAATAAAAATAAACAAACAAAATTTAACAAAATTAACTAGGCCACTTTAGTAGGTATCACGATTGCATTTAGCGTATGCAACAAGCCTTTAAACCTCTAGACGACCCTAGTGGACAAGTTATAGTCTTATGAGGGCTTACTGCGACGACACCCATAAACGTCATTCACAAACAATCATGCAAAAATATAAAAATAATAAAATAATAAAATAGTCCTGATAGTTACACATAATATTGTCCTCAAATAATACATACCAATGAAATCAAAGAACCTTCAAAGTACTCAATACAACTAAAATCCAAGTTCTTGAATAAATCATATAAGCCAGACTCACAGTGTGTGTGTGTAAAGGTTCATTCACAGCTCGACTCTTAAATAAGCCAACTCAATGATTTCGTCTTAAAAATTGAGATCCGATGGGTCAAACCAACCTAGATATCTCAAAAGTACTATGTAATTTCCTTTATTTGCTCAGTATGATATGATATTTTTTTCTTTTTCCTTTTTTCATTTTTTCAACACACCTACCCTTTAAGGTATCATTTCTCCTCATAGTGGTCCTAACACTCGCCCATGGGTAGCTTCAGGCTTATCGGTTATAAGTGGTTTAACTTTTTTCATTCTTTTCTCATGCTTTCATTCTTTTTTCAATCAATTTTTTTCTTTTTTTTAACCATACCATACATCATAACACTAGCAAATCGAGATAAATATCTAAGTAAACGGTCATTCATCGGCAAGCAATTTCTCCAACTAGTCACTTTGCCAACTACCTAGGTTCTTACTATAAAAAACATATTATTAAGTGCTTATAAGTCTAACCTAGATCACCTACTCAATGAATCAGATAAAAGTAAATTGGACACTTATCATTTCTAAGATTTCATCGAAAGCAAACATAATTCATCATTAGACTTATGTTTTACTACCAATGACATAAAAAAAATTTAATAAATAACAGGAACTATCACTACATGCACACCCCCAAACTTAAAACTTATATTTTTCTCAATGTAAGATAAACATAAAGAAACAAGAGTGAGAAACAACATTACCACGCATGAAGTTGATCAGGCTCCTACTGGTCAGAATTTGGCTGCGCGGGTTTTGTGTGTTTCTCTAATACCTGCATAAATAAACATGAAAACTAATAACAATAAAAAAAACATACAATAAAATAAATCTAAAGAAAATAAAATAAAAATAAACAAATGCAAGGGTTGCCTCCCCGCTAGCGCTATGTTTAACGTCTTCAGCCAGACGCAACCACCCAAATGGTCATGGTGGCTTCAATGTAGGGACCAGGTGATCTCTTGTGCTTTCTTATTTGGTATCCACCTATAGTTGTGACAAGAAAAAGACAAGCTTGGCAGGCTGTGGCAACTTATCCATGGATGGTCCTCCAAGGTCTACCGATGGTTGAAATTTTTGACTGTACATGTGGCAAAATTGACTTGACAACTTTTTGAGCTTCCAATGGATCATCTTCAAGTGAGCACTGACTCTGGATTTCCTCTTTTTGCGACGCTTTGGGATTAGTTTCAGTTTTGACTATGAAGGATCTTCTTTTTATTTAAAGCGTTTGTAGGAGCGAAGCGAGGTTTACCGCTATGCCTATGATGCTCCACGACCAAGACACTGTTGGCTCGCAGTCCATAGAGAGTACGGAGTAGCCCGCGGGGGACTAAATCGGAGAATAAAGGAGTCGCCACCCACTGTGAACTGGGAAAAGTTTAAAGCCACACTCACCCCTCGCAAGGAAAGACCTCAAACTGTTGGGTTCGGAATGGTCCCTTACTTATTCCAGTATAATGGACGGGTTCACACAAAGGTATAGCCAAGTCTTATGCAGTTCATGTAAGATAATTCAAATAAACAAAAATTTGCACACCCATAAACATTAATAGAAATAATAAAAGCATATTAAATTAAGAAGTACGAGATGCGATAACGAAAATTATAATAAACAATCAAAAGTGGGAAACGCGTCAATAAGTAAATAGCGAATAAAAGGAAGGGTTAGTCACGCATAAATGGGTATTTCCCAAGTGGTACGTGGAGTTGTATCCCAAGTATAGACCGCACTACTGTCCATTCGGATTCGGCTACGGAATTTATGTCTGAGTTTCTATCCGATATACCACAAGGGATAATATCATATGTAATCATTAATGCAATGTAAACAAAAAAAAAGACATGAAATAATATAATAATGCATATACAGATAATGAACAAATAAAATAAAGGCGAAATAGTAAAATAACGATAAATAGACAAAAATATAAATAACGAAACTAAATGCGAAATAATAAAATAACGATGAAAGCAAATAAATAAATAAAAAGATAAATAACACTAAATAGATAAAATAAATAAATAACGAAGTGCCGAAAGAGAAAAACAATGTGACCAGAAATTTAGTCATCTTTGATGTAGGACTTCGTATACCCGGCTGGACGTATTTCACGTCCAGCCAGGCATGTCGTGTCCGGAACTACAAAAATAAATAGGGTGCCCTCAGGTATTACCTTTTAAGTTGCTTTCTTGGAAGCGCGTTAGGCCGTCGCCAGAAGGATTGATGGTTCGCTATTTCTGGTTGCTGGTCGCTATTTCGCTGGTTGTTGGTCGCTGTTTCTCTGTTTTCTGCTTCATGGTTTTACTATTTTTGGTTGCTGTTTTGCTAGTTGTTTTGGCTGTTGTTGTTTGGTTGTTTTTGGCTGCTATTTTTGGTTATTTTGGCTGCTGTTTTTGGTGTTTTGGTTCACTATTTTTGGCTCACTATTTCGATGATTTAGATCATTGTTTCGGTTGTTTTTGCTGGTTTGGTTGATGGTTGGTTTTTGTTGTTTTTTTCACGGTTTGGCTGTTATTTTTCTTGCTGGTTTTGGTGATGAGTGATGGTTGTTTCTTTTTTTTTTGGTGATGTTGATTTGTTGGTGATGGATGTTTTCTTCGGTGATGGGTGTTTTGGTCTCAGTTTTGGGGCTGTTTCTTTTTTATGGTTGTTTCACGATGGTGGACTGATGTTTTTGTCTTAGTTTTGTTGTTGTTGGTTCGGCGGTGGGCTGGTTGTTTTAGGTGGTTTTTCTGCTGGTTTCGGTGATGCTACTTAGGGTTCTTCTCTTTGTTGTTTCGGTTGTATGGTTGTTGTTGCAGGTTTTTTGTATCTTTTTATTTGTGGCCGATCAAGAAGAAGAAGGAGATGAGAGTCTTAGGGTTTTTTTTGTGTTTCACGTCCAAGGGTTAAGAAAGTGTCCCCCCACCTTGATGATTTGGTCTCCTTTTTATAGTTGTGCCTCCGAGGGTTTTTCTTCTTTTCTTTCTTCAATTGCCGCCACTCTCTCCCTCCTTCCTCTTGTGTCAATATTTTTCTTTCCATGTAAGGTGTTTGAGGGATTTCCAATCTTAATAAATTGGAAAATATTGATGGGGGGGTTTGAGCATGTGTTTTGCATGGGATTTCAAATCTTTGTTAAATTGGAAAGTGTTGATGAGGGAATTTGAGCATGTGTTTTGCATGGGGTTTTCTTCTTTTGGGCGTGTATGGTGTCTCTTTGGGCCTTGGCCGTGTGGATGGTGGGTCATTGGCTGCATGGGCCGATTCTCTATGGGCTAAGGTTTGAAGCAGAAACCGACTAAGTGAATCTGAGGATGGCTAGTAAGTCCGAATCTAATGAGGTGCTAATTTTAGAGGTTTTCCTTCCTCCCGACATTTGTTTTTCGTACTTCCCGTAACTTTTCAGGTAGTACCTCCATACGAGGCTCATCATCGGGCTTATGCAAAAATATAGTGTCTACAGTCACCCCAACTTTAATGGGGCTTGTGCAGTTTGTGATACTGACAACCCTATCAAAGTTATGCATGCATTTTTGCTTACTTGGTTCGTCGACTATCGTCGGACTTACCTGTTGTACCGCTACTTTTGCGAGGTGCTTCGAGTGTGAGGTGTTGGGTATGAGATGCTTCGATCTCTGAGGCACTTTGACCTATGAGATTCATTCCCGAACCATCAGGTGTGAGATGCTTCGATCTCTGGGATTCATTCTCGAACTGAGGTGAGTTGATGGCGAGGTTCGTCGACCCCTGGGCTTCATTCCCGAACCATCGGGTGTGAGATGCTTCGATCTCTGGGATTCATTTCCGAACTGTGATGAGTTGATGGCGAGGTACTTTGTCCCCATTGCTTCATTCCCAAACCATGTTCGGTGTGAGATGTTTCAATCTCTGGGCTTTATTCCCGAAGTTGTTCTCCATTCCCGGAGTGCCATTCCCGGCTTGCTCGTCCTCATTCCCAAGGAGTTGCTCGTCCTTATTCCCGAGGTTGTTCTCCATTCCTGGAGTGCCATTCCTACTTGCTCTTCCTCATTCCCGAGAAGTTGCTTGTCCTCATTCTCAAGGTTGTTCTCCATTCCCGGAGTGCTATTCCCGGCTTTCTCGTCCTCATTCCTGATGAGTTGCTTGTATTCATTCTCGAG